>CM076583.1:1122973479-1123573479 GCA_034641835.2 Pinus albicaulis | reverse complement strand
TCTGCTTTCACCAGCTATTCACATACAGATTAAATAATTTCATTTGATAATTTTGATGTTTTCATCACTGCTTTCTTTGCCTGCTTTATTTGTGCTTCCCAATCTTTGAATATGATCTCCTTATGAAACTTGTCTACGTGAGGTAGATCAACTTCCTTTCCTGAATTTGATGCTTGCCATTGAATGTGTTCGTTGATTTTCTTTTCGAGTCTTTCACATTCAAGTTTCTGGATATCTATTTGCTGTATCAGTAGTTTATTTGAATCACAATAATCTTCAATCATCAAAGCTTGATGGAAAAATACTTCTTGTTGTTTCTTTAATTTAGCATTTAGATCCAATGCTTCTTTTATAAATTTCTCTAGTTGCAGTTGGCTTTGTAACCTGGTCTTTGTTGTTTCCAGTTGTGATTGTTTCTCATTGATTTCTACTTGATGTTGCAATTTAAGACTCTCGAAATAATTTTGAAATTGGGCCATTTTTTCTTTGATTTACTCACTGGAGTTGGATTTTTATTCATTTAACAGCCTCTCTAGTTATTGTACTCTGGCTTCCTTTTGCTTCAACAACACTCTAACCTCAGTATATTTATCCATAGTGAAAGTAGCATATGCCCCTACATACTGTGATAATTTAGTTAGATGTTCCATAGGATCATCTAAGGAATATTTCCATAGTACGTCAACTGATTCATCTGTGAGGTTTGAGACTGTTTCATCAGTTCTTCTCCTTTTATTTCTCTTAACTGTTACTGTCAATATTTGCATACTTCCAGTAGGGATCAAAACACATTTTGCATGTGCATCTTAGGTGTCCCACTCTAAATAATTTTCAATCATTCCATTAGGTCATGATATAAAAATTTTCCACTAGTGGTTGTCCTTGTCAAGTGTTCCATTTTCCTTCACAATTAAAT
Organism: Pinus albicaulis; assembly: GCA_034641835.2. Taxonomy (NCBI): domain Eukaryota; kingdom Viridiplantae; phylum Streptophyta; class Pinopsida; order Pinales; family Pinaceae; genus Pinus; species Pinus albicaulis. Next base: position 1,123,572,563 of record CM076583.1, on the reverse strand, counting down.
GCGTGATGACCCTCTTCCATGTCTTCACCATGCTGAAAACAAGTCTTCTCTCATTCCACTTTTAGTCAAAATCACTCGTTGAGTCAGTTTCTTTCATTTCTCATTAGGTCACCCGAGTTTCATTAGGTCAGCTCATTGCACTGTCTCATTTGCAATAAAGGGCAGCAGAAGGTGTAAAGGTGATCTAGAATAAACTCATGATTTGCTTCAGTCAGGTTTTCCATGTAAAGTTACATTTCATTTTTGTAAGTTTTCATCTCGAAAATGACATCTTTGAGATAAAAACACAGGTGTTTTTAATGTTCTAATTCTATGTAATTTTAAAGTTGCTATATATAATAAATTTAAAAAAAAAACTACTTATTCCTAGCTAAAGAAAATTTCATGAAAAGATACGAAGATCGTGTCAAAGCATCCAAAGAACCAAAAGCATCAAAAAAGGTTGTGAAAGGTTAATGGGAAAAAGAAAAATGTGGGTCCCAATAATTCAAAATTCAAAAGCATTCAAAGTCTAAAAGCCCATTTTCCCAAAGAAAACCTCATTTGTTCACTGCCAAGAGGAAAAACGTGATTTGGAGGAAGAAGTTAGAGCAAGGAGAAAAAACGGAGAAATTTTCTTGGCGCTACGCTCCTAGGTAAGGTGTTGTGCATAGGCCAAAGGCACTGTGCTTAGGAAAGTTCGGGCAGTGCATAATTGAACGATGTTACACATAGGCCAAGGGCGCTGCACTCCTGGGTTAGGCACTGCATATAAGCCAGAAACTTCCCAAAATCTTCCCAAATTTTCAAATTTGTCTCTTTTTCCCTAAATCAAGTAAGTAAACCCTCTTTCATCCTTTTTCATTCATTTTATGCTTATGGGTAAAGTTTCATATTGGCAAGAAATCACAAGCCAACCCTAGTTTTCCTAAAACCCCCATCCACATGACAAAATTTCCCAAAACCCCCTTGTCCAAAAATTATTATCCCTAGACCCTAATACTTCACCCCATACTCCCAAAAATAATAAAAACTACCCATCACTAAGTCCCTTTACCATTTTCAATTAAAACCCCAATTTCTAGGATTTTCACTCTTTTGCCTAGATTTCCCCATACCCTTGACCTGTAATTAAATTTTCATTTTCATCCCTCTTCATATTTTCACTTCCCCTTACCTCACAATGTTTCATAACCCTTTTCCCCATCTCCATTACTTTTTGTGGCTCTATCCCTATTCCCAAAAGCCTTCATTTCATCATTTCTTTCCCTACTCCCATTCCCTTCACTCCCTCACTCACTCTCCCTTTTCTTTCCTTTTCCTTAGGGTTTTCAAAGTGCCAAAGAAACAAGCATGGAGAGATAAGGAAAATAGTGATGATGAGTTTGATGGAGATGAGGTCGTATAGCAGAGAAGGCTGCATCAAGGAGGCAAAATCATCAGAGTAGAGCCAACCAACCTTAGAGATCTAGAGGCTTCAACTTTAGCTATGTCTTGTTTCAGATATGTTGGGTGTTATGAGTTTTTTGAAAAGGTGGAAATATTGCAACATCATCCTGAGTTGACTAGGCTCTTAATACTAAACCTCCATGATAACAGGGTAACTCTTGCAGGTGTAACTTTTTCCCTGTCCACTACCATCATTGCTGATGCTAGAGGGATTCCAAATGTAGGGGAGAGATGGTAAAAAGCATAGGACCTAGATGATAATTATTTTGAGCCTTATCTCAAGACCAGGTAAAAGAAAGGAGGAAGAAAAGTTCCCCCCTTCAGTTTCCTCCTTAGGAAGTATGCACTGGTGATGAAGATTATCATGAGATATTTTACTTGTGAGGGTAGATTTTCCAGATTGTACACATACCATATCAAGCTACTCATGCATTTCACTAGGGTGAGGGTGTTGAAAATTCCATATTTCTTGTTCCAGGACATTGAAAAGATGGCATACTTGGTGTCAAAGAAAGAATATCACCATCAAATGAACAACCTCTATCATTACTCCCTCATCAAACTCATTGTGCTTCATCATCTAGATCTATTGAACATCTCTTGGGATACCTTTATTTCAAATGAAATATTAAAAAATCCCCAAATTATTCCACCAGTGCTACAAAAGAGAAGAGAGACATCTACTAGCCCTGCAGCTATAAAAACAACGAAGCATCAAGTTAGATCATGAGGGCTAGTCAAAGAAAGTAGTCTAACATATCAGAGAGGGCTTAGAAAACGGTTTGTAGCAAAGAGGCAAGTGTTTGTGCCACATGGTGTGGAAGGGGGCTTGCCTTCTTCATGAGAACAGAGGCAAATGTTTGCTCCACATGGTGTGGAAGGGGCTTTGCCTTCTTCATCAACAAAGCAGGTACAACAGGCACAGAAAGGAGAGGAGAAAATCATAGAGGTTAGTCATGAAGAAAGAAATCAAGAGCATGAATATGCCCATGAGGAAGAAGCTGATTTTGAGTTAGTAGATCTGACATGTGATTGCCAGCCCATCGCACAAATTTTGAGAAATTTTGAAAAGTTTGAAGATTTTTGAGTTTTTTTGGCAATTTTGGAAAAACACAGGAAATTATTGGGGCATATAATGAGAAAAATGAAGACATCATTGGGTTCATAATGATGAGTACATACCCCTTGTACTTTTTCTAATAATGTGGAGCAAAATTCGTCAGGAAAAAGGGCCAAAAACACCCAAAAAATCATGTTTCTACCTCTTTTTCACGATGGCACTATGCATAGAGGAAGTCTTGGGAGAATGCCGTTTTTAGGGGTTAACTAAACTAAAAATAAAAATCCAAAAGAATATTTGGAAATTATACAGGACAGGCCTTCCAACGAGCTATCATGATCTCAATTTGGACATCAGAAAGTCAGTCAAAAGTGACCTACAAGAAGACCTATTGTTTCCTCCTTGGCACTGCGCATAGGACAAAGTTTCTCTGTTTTTCACGGAATTTTTGAGCTTTATCTCACTAGTTGGGTTTTTCAATGATGTAATTGGAAAATATGAATGCAATTATGATGAGTATTAGTTTACTATGGGTAAATTTTTTAGCTTGAGTCCTCTAGAGGTCAAATGAATCAGTTTCCTCTCTTTTAGAGGAAAGTTGTTTGGTCTTCCTAGTCTTCAAATTCTTGTTCAACATTTGGTGGAAATTGATCATCATCTCATGGATTCGACTCCCTGAGGCTAAGGGGAGTTGTTTTTAGGTCTATATATTCTTCTTCTTTCTCATTTTTAAGGGTTGGACTCAGTTGGATATTTGAATTTTGAAGAGACACACTTTGTATCAGTTCTGAGCAGGAATATTAATCAAATTTGCAGCTATTTTTATGGGATCCCTGTGGTATAGTGTTTATTTTAAGTTTCTCATTTTTTTCTCAGATTTTATAATTTTTTATTTATTTCATCCATTATTTCATTGCTATTAAGTGAATGTTTACAAGTTAGATGAATAGAATCCATAATTGTTATGCTCTTTTTTGGGTAAATTTTCGCAGTCTGTGATTTCTTTAGTTTAGTAAGAACCCATGATTTCACCATGCTATTTCTAGCTCATCACCTATATTGATGATCCCACCCATTCAAATCCTAAAGTACTAAATCACTATTCCTACCTTGCCCCATAGAACACCCTGCAAATTTTGACCTAAGTTCCCTTGCCCTGGCTGTTTTTCTCCTTCTGATCTAGCACAACCCTATACAACCAAATAAAAACCCTGAGCTACTATACCTAGCCTAATATATTTTTTCCTCATTCATCTTGGCTTTGATCCTTACGAAGAGAGCCCTCTCCTTTCCTAGTAGGGCTAGCTACTTGGCTAGGCGTGGTTTGTGGTTACCTCGGAATTTCCTTCTTCAGCCTAAGGTTCAATCCGAGTGATAACATTAACTACAAACTTATAGATAGGACTGTAGAAGATGTCCAGTAAAGGAATTTATTCAAATTGTAAAACTATTTGTTCTGTAGGGTAGGCTGGTATGATCTCTCGATCATGAGTCTCTAGAACTTGTTGTACTGGATTAACAGTTTCTACTATCTTATAGCAATGTTCAGGTGTCTAACAACTAGTTACTTGATCAGTATTGGGATTGGCTTTAGGATTTTTTATTTCTTTAGAAAAATCCTCCCATTCACTACTAAAATTCCTTTTTTGTGGCTTTTCAGACTGATATAGTGTGTTATGACTGTGCTGAACTTTTTGAGAAGTTGAGTCTATTCCATTAATTTCTTTTCGCTCCTACATCTCTATCTATTGGATTACGTGATCAATTATCTTTTCTAGGCCATCCTTTCTAGATTTGGATTCATGTTTTGAGTGATCTGAATTATGAGATTGATGCTCTGATTTACCTGATTCATCCTTGGACATGTCTTTTGCTTCATTATCCAAGATGATACTTGGAGTAGGTCTGTTTACATCTTCAATAGTTAACAAGTTGAGAGGAACTCTCTCTAATCTCTTATTTATATATATTTGGAATGCTTCCAAATCATCTTGGCTTAGTTGGCTAGATGCAAACTTGATTATATCTGAAAACTTTTCCATGCCTTGGAAGAGATCATCAAATCTATCTATTTCCTTTACAAAAGGATTGATTTTGATCTCCGTAGTGTAATTTTTAATTACATCATTTGGATCGTATGGCCTCTTTGGCATTTCTGCCAATTTCAATAGATTAATCTTGGAAACCTCTTTGTAGGTATGGCCAATATCAAAAATTACAAAAGTGCTGCACTGTACAGGGAAATTAGGCCAAATGGCATTCTTAGCATCTTTTAGCTATTTAATGATACCATTAACAAGATGGTAGGCTATCTATCATGTAAGAAAATTATCAGGAACATAATATGGTAGGACATGGGGAGAATCATAACTCCCAAATACTCTGACATATGTAAAATTCTCTTCTGCAAACCACCTAGCCACAGAAAGAATATTTGCGCTAGCCTCTTCAAAAACCCTAGGGGCCTTCTTATTGAATATCATTTGGTGCATAGTAAATATGAATCCATAATTTTTTTTATAAAATTGCAGGTGGAAATATGAATCCCAAAGGTCTCTTTGGTAAATGTGGAATGGGGTAGGGTCTTGGGTAGTCTATTTCCATCCCATGATAGGAGAACTAAAGAAAATTAGATTGCATCCATGACATAGGCAGCCATATAAAAGGGAGTTGTTTCTATACATGAAACACTCATTTTATTCCTATATTATGTGATGTGTTTAGCTAAACTATCAGACAAGATATTTTCCCAATTCAAAATTGAGGAATTAACAATTGTGTCAATCAATGGAACCCAATCTATAGAAAACCTAGTGGTATGAGGTTTGGCAAAAAATCTACACAACATACCAACAAAATAACAATAAGGGGAAGGAATTTGGGAAATTGGGTACGTACCGAGTTTATCTCGCTTTAGGTTTCCTTGGTCTTCCTTCCATTCTTTGATAACTTTCATGAGATCTGGATGCTCTACTCTAAAACTTTGTAGAAAATCTGTTAGGTCCCTATATCACTAGTATAGTCCCTTATTATTGTTAGTGTAAACCCCTTATTTTTATTATTGTACCCTTGTAACCCCCATTTTTTTATTATTGTTCCCTTAAATTATTATTGTTAGGTCGGCTAGGATTACATTGTGGCCCACTAGGATTACATTATGGCCCCATGGACTCCTATATATAGAAAGGAGGTTTTGTAAATTGTAACATCCAAGAATTTTTCATTCATGTAATGTATTGGAGGTTCCCCCCTTGAAGTGGCTTATTTCTAAGGCGTTGATATCTCTTTTCTTCTCTTTTTGGAGCTGGTTTCACAACATTTGGTATCAGAGATTTGGATTCTAGGGTTTCGCTGCTCCAAAAAGGTCATCATGGAATTTTCACTATAAATTTTTTCTATGAAGTTTCGAAAGCTGAAATTTTTAGGGTGTGAAGACGAAGTCTTGAGGAAGAGTTTCTAAAAATTTCAGAGCTTGGTTCGCAACATTTTCGGAGACATGATCTGTGGAAGTTATGTCTTTTTTCAGGCTCTTAAATAGGTCATTGTGGCATTTGCGCTATAACCTTTTTTCTGCTGAGGTTCAGAATCTGAAATTTTTGTGGTGCGAAGCTGAAATCCTAAGGAAACCCGTCAAAATATTTCATATATTTTTTCATAATATTTTTGGAGATATGATCTATAGAAGGTAGTGCTTTTTCAGGCTCCCGAATTTCATCTCAAAGAGGTGATCGTGGGAAAATTTCTATAACTCTCTCTTTGAGCATCAGATTGGAGTGCTGTAAAAAGAGGTCGCAAGTAAATGGACTTTAGTTTCTTGGCTTTCAATTTCAGAGGCGAAGGATGAAACAGTGACACATGGAAAGTTGTACATTTTCGCTATACTGAACCAATCCATAATTAGGTCATTGTGGGAGATTGGAGATAACTTTGTCTTGGAGAATCCAAATCAAGTTAGACCTATGGCATTCACAAGATAATTTAGAGGGCTAATTCAGTGCTGAATTTTAGATATTGAAGAGCTGCAATCACAGAGATAATCCAATTTCAATATCGAGGTCCTCAAAAGCAAGTAAAAGGTGTGTATTTTTTTCTAAATTGCATAAGTCTTGTTTGAAGAATCAAATTGAATTGATTGCAAGGGCATATTGTAGAATAGATATCAGTATTGGATTATATAATGGCCCCAAAAAATAATTCAACACCCATTAAGCCTTTGGAAAGATCTACTATGAATCATGAAGACGAAGAATGGCAACATGACATATCAAAATTACAAGAGCAAGTGCAACAAATTTCTCTCTCACAAAGAGCAACAAAAAATGACATGGAAGTTTTGAAGAAAGGCGTGGAAACTAATATGGATGGTTTGAAGAAAGGCATGGAATCTAAGATAGATGGCATGGAGGCTGGCATGGAATCTAAGATGGATGACATGGAAGCTAAGATCGATGAGAAAATGGAAAACATGAAGAATGTTCTAAAAGCAGACATGGAAGGTTTGACAAAGTTGATACAAGAAATGTTTCGTAAGGGTGAAAAGATAGTAGAAGAACCTCATGATGAGAACAAAATAAATGTTAATCGTGAATTCATAAACTCTAATGTTGGCGGGAAGAACCACCATATTCCAAAGATGGATATGAGGAAGTTTGATGGAAAGGATCCTGTAACATGGATACTATAGATGGAGCAATATTTTGATCTCCATAACATGGAAAACACACAAAAGGTATGCATTGCAACTTTACATTTAGAACAAAATACATTTGTATGGTATCGATGGTTTTCTCCCATAAAAAAATTGTCACTTGGTAAATTTTTACGGAGGAAATGATAGTACATTATGAGGATACAAAGAGAAACACCTTCTTTAGCCAATTGATAAATCTCAAACAAAAGGTTTTAGTGGGGCAACACATTGAGGACTTCCAAAAATTGAATATAAGGGTAACTGATATTCCAGAGGAACACGGGATTTATCTCTTCATAGGCACTCTAAAGGATAACATCCAACATGAAGTTCGTGTTTTGGAACCTGATTCATTGGAGAAGGCATTCAGGTTGGCAAGAAAAGTTGAATGTAAAATTATGGCGACAAGGAAGCCTACCACTCAATTCTATAAAGAAGGAAGTGTTGCTACGACTAGATTTCCACAACCTACAAGGTTGACACCACAAAAATTGGAAGAAAAAAGAGAAAAAGGGCTTTGCTACAGTTGTGATAGAAAATACACTAAAGGTCATAAGTGTGTTGAAAATAAATTATTTTACATAGATTGTGAAGAAGAAGAAGAAAATGAACAAGAAGAGGATATACAGCAGGAACCAGCCCTAGATGAAGAAGAAATGAATCCGACCATATCGTGTAATGCACTGGCAGGAATTACCACTCCTCAAACTCTCAATATAAAAGGACAGATCAAGAAGAAAAAGGTAATAGTGTTGATTGATTCAGGTAGCACCCATAATTTTATTCATTGTAAGGTAGCCAAGGAATTAAATTGTTTCCTATACCCAGCACCAGAATGTCAAGTGATGGTTGCAAATGGAGGAACTATAAATTTCTTTGGGAAATGCCATAATATCAAGCTAACCATGGGGGAATATGTATTGAATAGTCCAATGCTTTCCATTCCTATGGGAGGTGCTGATGTTGTACTAGGAGTACAATGGTTACAATCTTTGGGGATGGTAGCCTTTAATTTTCAAGAAGTTTTCTTGAATTTTTTTTCAAAAGGAAAGGAAGTTGAATTACGAGGTATTTCAGGGAAGCCAGGAAGGATAATAAGCTCTAATGTCATGAAAAAGCTTCTAAAGAAAGAAAAATGAGGCGTAATTGCACAATTATGCTCACTAGAAGTTCCAACATCAAAATCATCTATTCCTGCAGATCTCCAAAAAGTCTTAGACAATCATTCCAAGGTGTTTGAAACTCCCAAAGGACTCCCACCTATTCATGATCATGATCATGCTATTTGATTCCAGGAAGTGTTCCTCTAAACATCAGGCCTTATAGATATCCTTACATCCAAAAGAGCGAAATTGAACGTATGATTGCAGAAATGTTAGAGGCGGGTGTAATTCAACCTAGTCAAAGTTCTTTCTCTGCTCCTGTAGTATTGGTACACAAGAAGGATGGATCATGGCGAATGTGTTCGGATTATAGGGAGCTCAATAAGCTCACCATTAAAGACAAATTTCCCATTCCTGTGATTGATGAATTATTGGATGAATTACATGGAGAAATTTATTTTACCAAGTTGGATCTTCGTTCACGATATCATCAAATTAGAATGAACACTGAAGATATTCCAAAAACAACATTTCGAACTCATGAGGGTCATTATGAATTTTTGGTCATGCCTTTTGGCCTTACCAATGCACCTTCTACATTTCAAGGGTTGATGAATTCCATTTTCAAACCCTTCCTTAGAAAATTTGTGCTAGTATTTTTTGATGATATACTAATCTACAAGAGGTCTTGGAAGGATCATGTTGAACATGTTGACAGGGTGCTCAAACTATTGCAGGAGAAACAATTATATGCAAAAACATCCAAATGTTTCTTTGGAGTACAAAAGGTGGAATATTTGGGTCATATTGTATCTCACAAGGGTGTTAAAGTAGACCCTAACAAAATTAAAGCCATTAAGGAATGGAAAGTCCCCACAACCATAAAGCAGTTGCGAGGATTTCTCGGGTTAACAGGGTATTATCGCAAGTTTGTTAAGAATTATGGGAGAATAGCAGCAAATCTAACAACATTATTGAAGAAAGATGCATTTTCATGGACTCCTGAAGCAACTAAGGCCTTTGAACATCTTAAAGAGGCAATGTGCTTAGCACCGGTCTTAGCTACACCAGACTTCACAAAAACCTTTATTGTGGAATGTGATGCCTCAGGAAATGGAATTGGTGCTATTTTAATGCAGGAAGGAAGACCCATTGCTTTTTAAAGTCATCCAATCAAAGGAAAGTATTTACAGAAACCTATTTATGAGAAGGAAATGTTAGCAATACTGCATGCACTAAATAAATGGCGAACTTACCTAATGGGAAGACACTTCAAGGTAAAAACTGATCATGATAGTCTTAAACACTTTTTGAAACAAAGACTATCTTCAGAAGAGCAGCAAAAATGGGTCACAAAGATGTTGGGTTATGGGTTTGAAATAATCTACAAAAAAGGAAAGCTTGATGTTGTTGCAAATTCACTCTCAAGAAAGAATGAAGAGGTGGAAGCATTTCTTTGTGCCATTTCTATTATCCAACCAGATTGGATAACCGAAGCAAGAGATGAATGAAAGAAGGAAAAAGATTTATGGACAATCATTCAAAAGTTGCAGCAAGATCCTAGTACATCTGATACATTTAGTTGGAAAATTTATTCCTTATGGTACAAAGATTGCTTATATCTTTGTAAGAATTCCTAACTAAAACAAAAGATTCTTCTGGAATTGCACACTTCTCCTTTAGGACACTCGGGATTTTTAAAAACTTACCACAAGGTGAAGAAAGAATTTTTTTGGGATGGCCTTAAATCTGATATTGAAAATTTTGTGACGGAATGTTTGGTTTTCCAGCAGAATAAAGTTGAGACAATTAAGACCCCGAGACTTCTACAACCTTTATCCATTCCAAGTCAACGTTGGGAGGAGATTTCAATGGATTTTATCACAGGTTTACCTAATTCCAAAGGAAAGAGTGTCATCATGGTGGTAGTTGATAGACTTACCAAGTATGCACACCTTTTTGCATTATCTCATCCATTTAAAGAAAGTAAGTTGCTACTACATTTATGGACAAAATTCAAAAGCTACATGGAAGCCCAAGGGTTATTGTGAGCGACAGAGATCCCATTTTTACTGGAAATTTTTGGACGGAGTTATTTTCTTGTTTGGGTACTCAATTAGCTCATAGCTCATCTTATCATCCTCAATCCGATGGTCAAACCGAGATAGTAAATAAATGTTTGGAAGGATATCTTCGTTGTTTTGTATCTGATAAACAAACACAATGGGTCAAGTGGTTACCTCTCGCCGAATGGTGGTATAACACTTCCTTCCATACTGCAGCAAAAATGACCCCATTTATGGCACTTTATGGATATCATCCACCATCCATCACATCATCTTTAAGGGAAAATTCGAAGGTTCAAGCAGTGGAAGATCACATCGAGCATCAGCAAGAAGTTCTCCAACTCTTAAAGGATAACCCGAATTTGGCACAAAATCGAATGAAACAACAGGCAGATCAACATCGCAGCGAGAGAAGTTTTGATGTAGGAGATTGGGTATTTTTACGGCTACAACCATACAAACGAATGTCCCTCAAGCAAGCTAAGAAGGATAATAAATTATCGCCAAAGTACTATGGTCCTTACAAGGTGTTGCAAAATATTGGTACTATGGCATACAAATTGGAGCTTCCTGCTTCTTCACGAGTGCATCCAATTTTCCATGTTTCATGCTTAAAGAAGGTTATAGGTGAAAATCTTCCAGTTCAAACAATATTGCCAGAACTTGATGAGGAAGGAAAATCATATTGGAACCTGAAGCGGTCATGGAAACAAGAACTCGACAGCTACGGAATCGATCAATTTCAGAGTATCTCATCAAGTGGAAGAACTTACCCACTGAAGATTCTACATGGGAGAATGAGAATTTTATACAGAAGCACCCAGAGCTACTCAAGCGTTGAGGACAACACTTTTTTGAAGGAGAGGGGCATGTTAGGTCCCTATATTACTAGTATAGTCCCTTATTGTTGTTAGTGTAACCCCCTTATTTTTATTATCGTACCCTTGTAACCCCCATTTTGTTATTATTGTGCCCTTAAATTATTATTGTTAGGTCGGCTAGGATTACATTGTGGCCCACTAGGATTACATTATGGCCCCATGGACTCCTATATATAGAAAGGAGGTTTTGTAAATTGTAACATCCAAGAATTGTTCATTCATGTAATGTATTGGAGGTTTCCCCCTCGAAGTGGCTTATTTCTAAGGTGTTGATATCTCTTTTCTTCTCTTTTTGGAGCTAGTTTCACAACAAAAGCCTTGTCATATTTCTGCTACAAGGAGGGTAGATGGTACATTGCCTATAAATATTCTACTCTGAGAGACCCTATGTTTTCTCCCTTTAAATATTTGGATTTCCTGTCATCTATGATTAAGTGGTCAATTACCCACTTAACCATGTTTGTGTAAGGGATAATTTTCAGTCTTGCGGCTACCCCATGGACGAATGAACATGCAACATCAAATTAGGTCGCATCTGAAGTAGATGTCGTATCCATTTCAGAGACTTTGGTTATTACTTTTGGATTTTCTTCGTCAAACAGTTTATACATTGTTTCCCATTATGAACTGTCGCAATCCTTGTTGCAGGTAGTATATGAAAATAAGGGAGACATGTTTGAGTCTTCAATAGGCAGCATTTGAGAAATCTCTTTTCCCTTCTTGCTCACTTCAATCTTCCTTAATCCGTTAAATGGTTTCCTGATTTCAATTGAACAGGGAGAGCATTAAAATTATAGAGAATAGAGATTCAAATCCATTTTTTTATATCAAACATGCATGAATAGATATGAATATTTTCAAATATAACAACAATCATCGATAATTACTTAAAAAAACAAATCTCTTACACCTTCACACGAAATATGTATCAATCAACTTTAAGCCGTTAGATCTTGAATTTCGTTTTCATACGACATAAACCATTTCACATGCTCGAGTAATTAAATGTCGTTATTTCTCACATCACCATATGTAAATTTTACCGTTTGTGATTTTTACCCATAAATGTTGTGAAATGTGATGTGCGCAAACCACACATTGCAACTTTTATGCGATAATGAATTTTTTTTCGGTTAAGTGATGCGAAATGCGAATTTCGCATTAAAAATTCGAGTGGTTGCACTTAATAGGACTTTAGAGATTTATTTTTGTTGCTTTGTTGTCTCATCGGGTCTGTGTAATCCCACTTATATTGAATTACTTTATGAGTTGGTTGTTTTAAATAAGGTGTGATGCGATAAAGCGAATATAACGATAATCGAAGTATTTGCAAGTTTTTAAAACATAACTTCGAAAAAAGGTTAGCACATTTCAGAGCCCACACAACTTAAAGGATTGTAAGTATTTTTTAGTTGTAAGCTTTGCAGTTTGCAATGCGCTGAAGGAATAAAGCAGAAAACTCAAAAGAAAACTTTATTTCCTATGTTTTTCATTTTTAAAGCTAAAAATAAATTTCCTATTTATTTCTAAAGGGTCCCCATTGATTGGAATAAATGGGAGGGTTTCGTATAGCACAACACTTGGATACGTTGATCCTTGTCTCTTATGGAGCTAGTGAAACATGATGCATTTGGAAAGCAAGTTCTTCTTTTCTTCTAATCTTATGCTTCATTTCTTTGACCGTATTTGTCAAGATATCTAGTTTTATCTCTAAAGATATCATTTTCTCTTTTTCTATTTTTCCCTTATTTACTGCTTTTAACTTGGCCTCTCTATTCAGCGGATTTGCTTCCACATCCACCATAGTATTTTTCATTTCTACAAGGGTTGTAGTGTCCCTTTCTTGTAATTAGAATGCCATCTTTGGGTCAAATGCATCTGGGTAGTGCAAGATATCTAATCATGGGGTGGGCCTTATAACAGCAGGAATTGAATGATACACTTTATTGAACCTTGCTGAAAATTGTTGTATTGTCTCCCCTGCCTGAATTTTTAAATGGTTGTACTCTTCTAAGATGAGGAAAAAATTTCCCATGATCATATATATCTCCAATAAAACTTGCACAAATAGATGAAAATTTTTAGTGCTTGCAACTCAAAGATTTTTAAACCAATTTTTAACTTTACCTTGCAATGATAAGGAAAACATTCTGATACACACATCATCTTCTTCCACCTTGAATAGATCAAGAAAATCCTCAATATTTTGAATGCACTTTTCAGTCATGATCTTTTGATTTTCTCCATCAAATCTAGGTAGATTATTGCTATAATTTGCAAGGAGGTCATGGAGAATAGGAGGAAAAACCAGAGGCTTGTATTTGTATGAGAGTTTTTCAGGTATAGGGAAAGTTAGGTGCAGTAATTTAGATCCTTGAGGATTAAACAGATTGGAAAGATAAAATAAGGGTGGAATTCAGTAGAGATTGACGAGCAATTAAGAATTCCTCAACTAGACTAGAATGTAAATTTCAGCAGAAACCAAGGAGCAATTAAGAATTCATTGATTTGGAATCAGTAGAAAACATAGACTATTGTAAACACATCCAGAATAGGGTGCTCTAGATAAAAAATCATATTCCTTATTTTCTACTTTACAATAATAATTTAGAAATCCTAAGAAACAAAGACAATGGAAAAACACATAAAAATAGGAGAAAAATTCACCATTTCGACCACCACATGAATCTTGAATCGTTGGTCTTGTATTATTTTGCAAACAGTCACTTGAAACTCAGTGAACCACTTCCATAGTAGGATTTTTTCTCATTACCCCCCCCCCCCCCCCCCCCTCGCCCCCCACCTGATACTTTGAATAAATGAAGTATTTAACTAAAAACTACAATGGTTGTTGCATCTAGCTCGACAATCTATTATTATCTACAAAGTAAGAAATTTTTTACAAGTGTGATCATGAATTGGTCATGATAATATAAGTCTGACATAGAGCGCTTCTCTTCTATAAAACTGTTGTTGGATAATTGAATATGGTGTTGTGCTGGTTGATTCAGCTGATCTGATTGTTGTGCTGACTGTCATGATGGCCATTCTGTTTCTAACTGCCTTTGTCTTTACCGTGTTGGTTACTGTTGCAGTGGATTTTTAAAATGGAAAACCAACTTCTCCCTTTGTCATCAGCAACTTATAACCATAGCTAGAAACCCACTGTCCCCTTTAAAACATATAGAAATGCTTTAATAAGCCCCTCAGATGGAAATGTCATGAAACATATACATGTGTCAATAGCAAGAGTCTATACGATGACGTGGAGCAGTGGTGGTAGGATTATGTAGGCTGAAGCGGAGTAGTGGTGTCGAGAGTTAGTAGGTGGGCAAGGAGCAGTGGGGGCGGGAGTGGTTTTGTTGTAGCGGGAAAACCATTTCGGAGTGGGGACAAGAGTGGTAGGAGGTTTCTGCAAAGGGGGGTGTGAAATAACAGGGACACACAACGTAGCAGGAGTGACAGTAAGGGATACCACTCACTTATGACACCCCCCCCCATCTTTTTTAAAGTTCAAGTGTTGAGGGGGGTCCGAAAAGTTATATTTCTCGTCGTATGGAAGTGGGGTACGGGGCATGATAGGAAAGTGTAGAGACTTTAATGGTGGAAGTGACGTGGGATGTAATGGTGGGGTCAGGTAATGGAGGATTAAGGTGACAGGATGGCGGGGTAGGGGCATATTTACATTTAAAACCAAACTTAGGGTAAAGGGCATACAATAGGTTAAGTCATTTTAAATGCCTGAAATTCATAACATAGGTTTATAATGATGATGGCATTAATCATATGATATGGCAGAGTTGGTGGATATAAATTCTGGGAACCTCCTCATTGGTGATGTTTTAGAACTTGGGAGAAATTCTAAAGGCTTTTTTCCAAACAATTCTTTATGTGCCTTTAACTTGTATTGAGATTTCCCACCTAGGAGAAGCCATTCTTTGCCTCTTTTAACCAACCAATCCTTCTTGGAAATAGATGAAAGCCATGGAATATTATTTTCAATATAAATGAACTGAACAGAAATAATGAGTCACCTCAAGATTCTGTAGATATAGGATACTAACACCTCCATAGGTACTTTTTCCTTCAATATGGTATATGGGAAAGAGGTTTTCATTCCTTCAAACCCAACCCTTCCCTCATTATCCCTAGTTCAATTCATTAAAGAAACACCTTCC
This sequence comes from Pinus albicaulis, assembly GCA_034641835.2. Lineage (NCBI taxonomy): Eukaryota > Viridiplantae > Streptophyta > Pinopsida > Pinales > Pinaceae > Pinus > Pinus albicaulis. The sequence continues at coordinate 1,123,557,157 of CM076583.1, read as the reverse complement.
TCTTCTTTGCAATTAAGAATGTCTGAAATACTTAAATTAGAAGAAGAAAGGGAAAAAACCAAGCTTACACATGCACACCGTCAACAAATACTTAAATCTTCTTTTGATGTAAGTTCTTTTACCCAATTTTTTTTTTCAAACTGGAGATCTTGTCCTCAAATGGGACAAGGAACATGAGGAAAAAAAAAATCATAAAAAAATTCTAGAAAATGTGGCTTGGAGCATTTCAAATTGCTGAACAAGTAGGCCCATCAACTTTTATACTACAAGATCTACAAGGAAAGAGAGAATCTCTTCCAGTTAATGGGCTTATTTTGAAAGAAAAATAAAATCTTAGAATAACATTTCTTCTATTGTAAATATGTAGGTATTTCCATTTTCATATTTAGGTTTATAGCAAATAATGTTAAGTAAGATGTGTTTGGATTTTTATCAAAATCTCTAATTATCTTATGACTTTTTGCTTTGAAGGTAGGAATTTTTTAGGAAAATATTACACAAATGATAATTGGATAATTATCATAGAACTCTAAAAAAAATCAAAGAAGTTGCAAGTTCTTTTAAATCTCAAACTTTATAAAATATTTTGATCTTATTATCAGTCAAGGACGTTTTTGTTTAACTAAATAAAAACTATTTTGTAACTAAGAGTCTTTAACTCTAAATTTTCATCCAAAACTCTTAAGAAGTAAATGATTCACCCCATCCATTAATCATACCTTTTTTAGAGTGTAATTGAAAAATATATAAAACTTAAAAGATAGTAGGTTGCATCACGAGGCTTATTACCATGATCGTAGGAAAATAATAGGCTGACATTACCACTACTGAATACCAAGCTAGGGTGATGGCTTATGATTATTTCAATCATAAGACAAAGGGTCTTATCACGAGCTAGCTTGTTTAGATCGATTACAACCAATCAATGGCATTGTCACTATCTGGTCACCAAGGGTTTTTAAGTACTTCTAAAAAAAAACAAAGAAAAGAAAAAATAAAATTATTTATAGATATATATATATATATATCAATCATAAATGGATGGGATACTGGATCATTGATGGTTAATAGGTAATCTTGTCGAGGCTATGAATGCTTGCTGGCAGCAGTGACTCTACTAGTGACAAATTGAGTATATCAAAACGCTAAGTTTCAAAAGCCCCCTACTTTATCTTTATAACTGATTCATTACTAATATAGATAGTTAAATATTTTCATCTATCACATGTTTCAAAATCATTCTTCGAAATAATTTTGCGATGCGAGAATTTAATTAAGTGCTGAGTTGTCCAAGAAAACCACATGAATTCACATTTTTTAATCATTACTCAAGCATAACATATTGATGGTCTCATGGCCCCAAAGTCATTTCATAGCCTGTTACTGTATGTTTTGTATTTTTGTGCATTTAAACTATATTTTTCATCATTTCAAGCTATTATGTTAATCACTCCCGGATTTTCAAGTATTACTGTTCATTCTCATTTTATCCTACTGGAGGCTAGTCTAGAGAATCAAAACTCTTGCAAGATGTCAAAAGCTTTGAGGAACAACAAAAAAGCCATGCCTCCTCCACACCCAATGCCTCCCGCTTTAGAATTAACAACGATGCCTCTTGTATTCTCTTATACAACATGCAATCAAGACAGTGGATCATCCTCAAGGGAATCCATGTACATATTGTTTGAGGATGAAAAGCCTAGAATAATTGAAAGAGTAGTCACATCTGACGCCCCAACATATTCATAAAGTCCTTGCCATGATTTTGCTAATTCCTTCCTCCACCAAATTTCCACTCGTCCCAAAATTCTATGCTATTCACATATGATGAAATGGATAATTGACAATTTGAACATTGCAGAGAGGAAATTCTTGACTTCAAGGGACAAGGTAATTAGGTATTTCAAGGCAGAATATTTAAGGAAAATGTATCATATACTCAACCCACAGAAGTTATATGACAATAATTTCCTTGAAATGTTTGCAAAGGAAAATAAGCTAGCGTCCAACCTAATAAGGGAATGGAGGCACAACTCGAACAAGCACAAGCATGAAGATAAGGGTATTTTCTCTGTGTCTTCTCTATTAGGTTCGTATTGCTATATCATTGCTATGATGTGTAGGATGTTTGGCTAACCTAATACAAGTAAAATTTTGATTGAATGGGTTCCACTTATCGAAGTTGCAATAGATTCATATATTATGCATTCGGTACCATCATTTCCAATCATATTGCCTCTCAAATCCTTGAATATAGAAAGAACCAAAAATTCACCTCTAAGATAGATCCCCCCTTTTTCATGAGTGCTTATATCATGGACGTAGTATGTTTCACTTCAAATTTCTGAACCATGGGATGGAAATGGACCATTTAAGACCCTAATCTTATCCATGTTTACCATAATATCCCCTGGGAGTCCAATTATGAGTATCATTTTTATAGAATTTTTCATGGTGTCATTTTACCCCTATTTCAAGTTGTTTTTGGAGAAAAGGCTCGAAAACTATAAAAACAAGACAGAGATGAATTCATGGCCATAGGAAGGTGTTTTGGAGAAGAAAAAATTATGTATATTAGAGTTTATGGAAGTATTGTGAAGCCCCATGTTCTCCCACTGTATGTACCAGATAAAATCTTATCTAGGGAAATTGCTTATCAAACAGTAGAGAATGGGTTAATAAAATCCTTAAAGGAAGATAAAAATTCTGGATGGCAATAATTTCCTATTAATTGTGGATTTTATGCTCCAGACAACCAAAAACATGCTGGATTTGAAATTAAACAAATTGAATGTTTGAAATCTACCATGCCCAACAGGATATTTGACCCAAAAAAAGTGGCTCAGGACTTTACAGCCCAGGTAAAAATCAGACAATTTATTCAAGAGCCTAATGACTAAGATGATCTGTTTGAGTCTACTGAGACATATACATAGGTTGAGAAGCTAGAAGATATTTGGTTGAATCCATGATAGCTTGCTGAATTTAAAGAATACAGGAACACAATATTGGAGAATATCCATCTAGATAATATGAGGGTGTCCCAACCAATTACACAAAAAGGACAAGATTTGGAGTAGCCTCCCAACGACACTAAGGTCCTATAGGTAACATATGAAGTCAATCTATAGAAAAAAAAAACTTTGAATACTTTATTTAGCAGTAAATTGGATGAGTTTTGGAACCAGTTTGATCAACAGATTAAAGGAAAGCTAGAGGAAAATAATTCTGAGCTTAAATAGATAAGGAACACTCCCCAAGACAAAAAAAAAAACTCATTCACTATTGGGGCTTCTGAAAAAGTAGTCAGTACAAAAGAAATTGAGTTCATCCGAGCCTTCCTCTCGTGATAAATTTTTGTCAAGGTAGAGAAAATCCCTCCTTTTGAAATATTTACAGTCCCAAACATCGAGATGTAATGAGAAAATAAAGAAAGAGAAAAATAGTTGAGAAATCCTAGGCATTATTTCTTGGAGATAAACCAATGGAAGTGGTGTGGAGAGATCCACAAGCTAATCCTTATGAATATTTAACAAGATTGTCACAGTATGTAGGTACTAATGCAACTGCTACAATTGAGAAGGCATCAGAGGTCCAACAATTAGTCTAATAAAAATATGACATAATCCAACACTTAGAGTAGAATTTGTTAAAAGAGAAACAAAGTATTGATCATCAGTTGAGGACATAGTTTTCACAACTTCAAGAAAGCTTTGATCAATTAAAACTACAACATCAATGTGACATCAATTTCAAATTTACTAAAATCCAACAACTCAAATTTGTGATTGAAAAAATGAAGGACAATGCAAAGATAATATACTTCAAAAAGGAATATTTTGAATTGAACACCCTGTTGGCCCAACAACAAGTAGAATTTAGTTAGAAATTGACAATCATCAATGATTTGTGTGACAAAAGTGATTCACTAATCAATCAATTGTATGATCTAAGGACAAATTTTGATGACATTGATGAAAATATCTCTGAATTGATCACTTGGCAAGACACAATAGAGGGAAGAAACAAAAATCTTCCCAAAATAGAAGATTCTCAAAAATAAATCGTCTTTATTGATTGGGACATACAACTCGAGCAAGAAGAAAGAGAAATATTCAGAGCAAGGGAAGTTGCTAACAACATCATTGAAACTATAAAAAATAATCTATTTGGTGCCAATATGATTCAATAATGCTCACCTGGTTCCCTTTCTAATGTCAAATTTTTAATGAAACAATGGTAGGAAAATTCAAAGGTAAAGGAAGAAAGCGTTAAGAAGATGGCAACGCTTGAGTGGGAAAAATACTTGCAGTATCTTGTCAAGACACACAACCAGTCACTAATGTTTCATTGTCTTGTTGATACATCCTCCCACATGATTCCTACATTATCAGATGCAATGTATACTAGACAATTGCGCTGAAGATCAACTCAGCCCCCTAAAGTGCAACCAATTTTGTTTCTTTACGAGCTCAAGCAAGGAATGAGAAAGTATACAGAATCACACTCCTAAGCTCGTAATAGAAAAAAATTCTATTTCGCTCTCGTATTATCATATTTAAAGGAGAGTTTTTTAAACCTCCTCTGAACTTTGTGTATTTTCTATTTTTATATTTCCAGTATTTACTATATAAACCCTTTCATGTCTACTAAGAAAGGGTCCTGAAATTTTGTAAGGAAGGAATTGAGAAGTTGCACTTTTGTACATTTTGAACTCATATTAATAGAAAGACCGGACCAAGGCTATTTCTTCCATGAGTGGAGTAAAGATATATATGGTACTTATATATTTATATTTTCGTTTGGTTTTTATGTGATTAATAGTCATACTTATTTTACATCTTTGTTATATGTATCTCATAAATACAATTGAGCATTAATTCACTATTGAACATGCAAATATTTCCATATTTCGATATATGTACAAGACGTGTATCTATTGAATGTGATATAATTTAATCAATTAATTTGATTAACTATTTATTAAAATTAATTAACTTTAACTGTTTTTCACTTCTATTAGTGTTTGATAATCTTCATTCTCATACATTGAAGATAATTTTTGAAGATCACATACAAAGAAACATAATTAATCTTGGGATATAGATAGTTATATATATACTTTTTAGCTCATTATCACTCCCATTTTATCAAGTCACATTCAGCTATAAATACCTCACGTCCACTAAATTATACTTATTTGGAAGCTAGTCCCATCATCCCCAGTTAGAGGTGCTATACCAAATGGAAAAGGAACAATTTGTAAGTTCCCAACCGCGTGGTCATTCCCCAATGTTGTTGCAAGATTTTTCGAGGAATCAACAAGTTGATACGATCTAGAACCATATTTATAACCCGTAGATAAATGTATATAATTAATCATTTATAAAAAATTAAGAAAGCATCTTCCATAAATTGTAAGCGTCATCACAAGGATGGGTACATATTAGTCTATCTCAACTAAAACATGCATTAAACATGAAAAAATGGAGCACCATGATCATAAGTTCTTCCCACGAGATCTATACAATTCTCCTATACTTTCTCATGTCTGTTTTTCAAAATTGGAGTTAGGCGAGGCGAGGTAGCTCAAATATGTCAGAGTTTGATGAGAAATAAAACAATACTCATGAAAAGATAAACGTAGACCATGGATATAATCAGTTATAGACAATTAAAAAATAATCCTCCATAAATTGAAAGCACTATCACAAGGATGGATACATCTTAGTATGTCTCAACTAAAATAGAAATTAAACATGAATTCACATTGAAAAGGGTAATAATAATTTTAATCTCTGTTGCAAGGAGAGATGTGGGAAATTTAAATACAAAGGCATTAAAACATATTTTTTGAGGCTACAACTATAAATATAATTTTTTTTATTCTAAAAAAAATCACTAGTTCGAGTTGGCTATAGATTTTATTAGACTCACCTTGCAATGTAGGATAAGAAGTCATAAGTCCATCTTGAGATCCGGTGTAAAGTGAGTTATAAATATTCCAATATACCTCACACACTTTTCTTGCAGAGTGGAATAAGCCTTGTAGGAAATAGTTTAGAATTAATACTGGTCCTAATGGAGGCACATTAGAATGCACAAGCTCCTCTCGTACGAATGCCTTGACCTTTTCTCAATGTAGCTATCAGAGCAGTTATATATACTCTTGATATTCCTCCAGCTTTGATGGTAGTGGATGACCTAAACTTGACATGAGTTAACATAGGCACCAAAAAAATTGAGGGTTTTTCATTTGAGTGTGAATTGAATAGCCAAGGGTTTACAAAGGTTGTAATAATGGGGCTTTATAGGTGTAACTCTTCATTAATTTATTAGTTAGGCCATATGATAGGTCACATATTTTTATATTTCCTCACTACTGTAAATTCTACTAAATATAGCTCAATGTTCTTTGGAAAACATGCAACTCGCAAAGGTAAGTATGTGGTAAATATTCCTCTCATAGATGCAACGAACGTATTTGGCTACATAGAAAATAATCCATGCTATCTAGTTTAACCAAATTGAATTCCAAATTGAATTATTTGATAACAGAAAGCACACTCATGGTTCCAATCACATTTCTATGCTGAGTATAGATTGATCTTCCTCTGTGTATCATGGAATTAGGAGAAGACCTATGTTCTCCAAAGTGTACAATTGCCTCGGGTTCAAAGGACTTGAAAGTCTATAGAAGGAAATCAAAATCATAAACATCACTGACAAAGAGGTCAAGCTATTTTCTAGAGGCTTATTTCTAACTCTTTGTTCTTTTATGAATTGAGATAATGAGAGTTAGAGAGTCAACCCCAATTTTTTGGTCAAACAATCTGCAAACAAGGCTATCAACAATGACAACTTGGTGTCCTTTGTTTTAGAAATGCAAATCTTTAAACCATCCAACTTAACCATCCCCTCCTACAACCATCATTTTCTTCCCTTTCCCTCCCCCTTCCATGGCAGGGGATGTTTTTTTCACTTATTTCTCCTTCACAACAATAGCTCTCAGGGAAAATATGGAAACATTTCTTCCACTGTATTGTATTTTAAACAAAGATAAAGATACAAAGATACCACATCCAAACAAGGACTCTTACTTCCTTTTGTGGTAAAACACAACCCCCCCATTTTTTACTTATGTGCTTCAAATAATGGGGACCCTTTCTACAAAATTTTCAGCTAAACACCTTCTAGAATTTTTATCAAGTTAATTATCTTGCAATTTTTTCCTTTTTCATTTTTATTGGATTTATATTTTGATTCTTTCATTGAATTAGACTTTTCACAATCCTTCCATCGATACTTGTTTTACTTCATTTGGTCAACCAGTTTGTAAATGACACTTCTTTGAAGTTTGATCATTTTCTCGCTTGGGTTAAAAATGTATAAATGTACCAATATTTTAATTGTCATAGTTAAAATAGTAATTCATCGTAAATATTAACTTTTAGATCATTTTTACTATTTATTTCATTTTTCAGTAATGATCCTACAAAATGACCTGACCAAATTGTACAATTGGCTAAAACACAATTTAGGATCTTGGTAAGTTACTCCACCTTGTTATTTTAAAAGAAATTGCCAAACCCAAAACCCCAAATTTTCAAAATGACTTAAGTCTAATTTGTAGGATGGTTAATCTCTTATGGGCCCCACTTCACAATACATATATTTAAAAAATCAGAAACTCCGATTTGATTTGAAAGGATTTAAAAAAACGAAGTATAAAAACTTATGATGTGATACATCCCACATCGCATATTGCAATTTTATTAAAATCAAACAAAAACAATCTTTAAAAACTTCCGATGCGATATGTGATTTGGGTTTTGATGTTATGGGTGAAGTCATTTAATAAAAAGTTTTGTGATTCTCCTTATGACTAAGTGACCTCACCCTCACCTCACTCACCCTCCATCTCACCTCGCCATACCTCATGCTTACCTCATAATTCTCTCCTCCCTTATCCCTCCTCTCTCTTCATATTAATACTCACCTCTCCACTCCACTCCTCCTCTCTCTCATGTGGTTGGAATTATAAAATATTTTGAATTATTAATTAAAATATAATATATTATATAGCATTATAATTAATATTATATTTTAATTATAATTTTTATATAATTTAAATTATAATATTAATATAATATTTTAATATTTTAATTAATCAATAAATCAATTTTAATTAGTTCAATTTTATTTTCAATTAGTTTTTATTAAGTTTAAAATTAAAAGTATAATTAATTAATCGATAATTATAACTTAATTTAGAACTATATTGTAACTAAATTAGACTAATAATATAATTGTAATTAATTAGTATTAATCTTTTAGATCATTTTTACTATTTCTTTCATTTTTCAGTAATGATCCTACAAAATGACCTGACCAAATTGTACAATGGGCTAAAACACAATTCAGGATCTTGGTAATTTACTCCAACTTGTTATTTTAAAACAAATTGCAAAACCCAAAACCCCAAATTTTCAAAATGACTTAAGTTTAATTTGTAGGATGGTTAATCCCTTATGGGCCCCACTTCACAATACATATATTTAAAAAATCTGAAACTCCGATGTGATCTGAAAGGATTTAAAAAACTGAAGTATAAAAACTTGTGATGTGATACATCGCACATCGCATATCGCAATTTTTTTAAAATCAAACAAAAACAATCTTTAAAAACTTGCGATACGATATGTGATTTAGGGTTTTATGTTATGGGTTAAGTCATTTAATACAAAGTTTCGTGATTCTCCTTATGACTCCCATGACCTCACCCTCACCTCACTCACCCTCCATTTCACGTCGCCATACATCATGCTTACCTCATAATTCTCTCCTCCCTTATCCCTCCTCTCTCTTCATATTAATACTCACCTCTCCACTCCACTCCTCCTCTCTCTCATGTGGTTGGAATTATAAAATATTTTGAATTATTAATTAAAATATAATATATTATATAACATTATAATTAATATTATATTTTAATTATAATTTTTATATAATTTAAATTATAATATTAATATAATATTTTAATATTTTAATTAATCAATAAATCAATTTTAATTAGTTCAATTTTATTTTCAATTAGTTTTTATTAAGTTTAAAATTAAAAGTATAATTAATTAATCGATAATTATAACTTAGTTTAGAATTATATTGTAACTAAATTAGACTAATAATATAATTGTAATTAATTAGTATTAATCTTTTAGATCATTTTTACTATTTCTTTCATTTTTCAGTAATGATCCTACGAAATGACCTGACCAAATTGTACAATGGGCTAAAACACAATTCAGGATCTTGGTAATTTACTCCAACTTGTTATTTTAAAACAAATTGCAAAACCCAAAACCCCAAATTTTCAAAATGACTTAAGTTTAATTTGTAGGATGGTTAATCCCTTATGGGCCCCACTTCACAATACATATATTTAAAAAATCTGAAACTCCGATGTGATCTGAAAGGATTTAAAAAACTGAAGTATAAAAACTTGTGATGTGATACATCGCACATCGCATATCGCAATTTTTTTAAAATCAAACAAAAACAATCTTTAAAAACTTGCGATACGATATGTGATTTAGGGTTTTATGTTATGGGTTAAGTCATTTAATACAAAGTTTCGTGATTCTCCTTATGACTCCCATGACCTCGCCCTCACCTCACTCACCCTCCATTTCACGTCGCCATACATCATGCTTACCTCATAATTCTCTCCTCCCTTATCCCTCCTCTCTCTTCATATTAATACTCACCTCTCCACTCCACTCCTCCTCCTCTCTCTCACGTGGTTGGAATTATAAAATATTTTGAATTATTAATCAAAATATATTATATTATATAACATTATAATTAATATTATATTTTAATTATAATATTTTAATTATAATTTTAATATAATTTAAATTATAATATTAATATAATATTTTAATATTTAATTAATCAATAAATCAATTTTAATTAGTTCAATTTTATTTTCAATTAGTTTTTATTAATTTTAAAATTAAAATTATAATTAATTAATAGATAATTATAAGTTAATTTAGAATTATATTGTAACTAAATTAGACAAATAATATAATTGCAATTAATTAGTATTAATTAAATTAAATATTGTAATTTAATTTAGGATTAGAAATTAATTAAAATTCTGATTTTTAGCCTAAGCAACAAAAATTCCAGAATTCTGGCAATTTTAATATACCAACTTTGGAAGCTCATAAATGAAGTTTTACTTGGCCAAATAAGGCTCAGGATGGCTCATTGGATAGAAAAAATCATGGAGAACATTTATGAAGTGGCTTCATTTCCAGATTTGATCATTTATTGGGTTTAAAATTTAGCAGAAAATCAAGCTCCGAATTTTTAACAAAATCATTTTTCTGAGTTTTATTTTCTGCATTTTAATTTGCCCATGACTTCTTCTAAAAGCAGGTCCATTCATCAATGATATCCTTGATCAATTTTATCATCATAGGAATCAATATAAATCTTGGATTTCATTTTCAATTGTTTATTTAATTAGGTTTTGATTGGATTTATTTTAATTCCAGATTGGGCATTTTTAATTTTGTTTTTACATTTTAATTTTGTTTTGATTTATTTTTTCCAGGAAAATAGTTGAAGAGACGAGGAGAACAAGATCTCAATCAATGGGAAGGCTCCAAAAATTGAAGAATATGATTTTGAGCCAATGGAAATTGAAAGAGCATAACTACTCTTCAACAAACTTTCTTATGAAGAAATCTTTTTGTAAATATTATAAATAGCATATTGCAAAATGTAATAGGGGCTTCTCTCCTCCGCAATTCTGGAATTCTAAAAGCACTTATGTAATATAAATTTAGAGTTGTAGATAGAAGGAGAGAAATCTCATATCTGGCAATTATTGAGGTTTTTATTGTACATTCTGAGTTATATATAATTAACATAGTCATCAGCTATTGTAGCTCTGATTTTGAAAGCAGAAGTTTAGGCATTGTAAAGGTCTGTTAGAGACCAGAGTTGGAGAAATAGACTTAATAAATTAGTATTTATAATAATACTATTTTAAATGGTGGTTTCATTTTATGATAACATGAATGTGTCAATTTACTTCCATATTTGTGCACATTTTTCGGTATGCGTAATTTGCCTTAATTTTATGTTATTATTTATCTGTACTCTTATGGGTTGAATTCTGATTTCTGAGTAACTATTTACTCAGAAATATGTCTTATAAAACTGATTTATTCAATAGTGATATGTTGTGAACTATTTCCACATGTTATTCTTTAATTATTCAAAGTTACTCGTTAAATGATCAATATCATTTTGATAACTACTTCTTGAGTGTTGTTGATTGATTATTTCAGTTAAGAGGTCTTTAGATAGGACGTGTTTCATATTCCTAATGCCATTTAATTGAACTAATTTAGCTTGATATTCATTATAAGCTAGACATATTTAAATTCCAATCATTTAAATTATCTTGCTCTCGGTTGGGATAGATCTATATCTACCTAATTGAGATAGGATTAAAATAGTTCATTTTACTTGCATCTTAGAATAATTTTCATATAAATTAGATTCTACATCTTTAAAATGTCCTCTTCCCGAAGAGGCAAAACTTTAATTGTGACTTGGCTAAACCCAAATTAGCTTAAGGATCACTTTCTTGTCCAATCGGCAAGAGAAATGATCTGATGTATCTTTCTCATTGGTAGAAAAAAGTCATATTTTAAGCCAATGGAGATTGAGAGAAGGTAACTGGACCTAGTTAAACCAGTCAGAGCCACTATTCCAAATGGAAAAGGAACTTCTTTAAGGTCAGGACAGGGTGGTCATCCCCCATGTTTTGCAGCGAATTTCAAGGCCTCAACATTTTGGGAGTAGAAGGAGGGCCTGCGACTTGTTTTAATTTGGATTTTTTATTTTTTAACATTTTATTTTTATTAGAATGTATCATCTAAAACTTCTAATTTGGAGTTGTATTTCTGGTCGTGCATCTTCCAATACTCCACTAGAAATAGTAACACACTTGTCTCAGGTAAAGTATAATGGTAAGAGGAATACTTTTTCATTTAATCATACTTTACAATTCATTCAAAATTTTTCAAATTCTACTGTTCATGATATCAATGAAGATATTTATGCAGGATTTTTACTCTTACATTCTTGGAAAAAGCCAGAAGTTGGTGTCAATCACTTCCAGTCACCTCAATCCATACTTGGGAATAATTTATTACAACCTACCTTTGTAAACTTGATGGATATATCTATGAACAGGTATGTGATGATTTTGAATATATACGAAGGTTTGAAGGTGAGTCTTAATTGATTTTACCATAAGGTTTCGTTTAAATTGTTTAAAATTTAAAATTGAAGATAAACCTTCGAAAGAAGAATTATTAGATTGGTTTGAACATATTTTCTCTCTTCCTTCAATTCATAATCCATGTGAAATTATTTCAAGCTTTGAACAATCTCCTCCTAATTTCATTGACGTAAGTAAGAATTCCAATATGGAGGTACAAAAAAATGATGATGAAGTGGCCTCTATTTTGTATAATCAATTCTTTCAATTTCTGCACATTTCCTACAATATTGATAAAGATCAATGTTCACCTTCACATGTAAATGAATCTCAATCACAAAGCTTGGAAAATTTTTCTAATCAACCACAAGAAGATATTAGAAACACTCTTGAAGAAAATACCGCTTTAAAATCTAAAAATAAGTGAGTTAGAATTAGGAAATCAGAGCATAATCCAGCGAGTACCAACATCAATTAAAGTTTCCAATAATACTCAATCTTCTGTAGAAATTTCTGAATTCTTTCATGATGAGAAAATTCTAAACTGAGATCAACAAAGCAACATTCTTCAAGAAAATATAAGTAGCCAAGTAAATGATCTTAAATCTGAAATTTGCAATGAAGAAAATCCACTAGGGTTCTCAAATAGAGATATTTTCAAATGCATTGTTTCAGATTCATATTTTTCCCTTTATCCTGATAATGTTTCTACTAACAATTTATCCTCTTTTCGTATTAAAGATATTTCAGAAAACAAAGAGGCTGATCTAAATGAATTTTTGATTCGTTTTTATCAGGATAGAGAAATAAGTAATAATCATTCTTCTGGTATTTATGAACATGAAATCAATATTCCTTCTTGTTTTCATACATTGAATAAGATCGAAGGTAATTCTAATGAATGTCTTGAGGTCATTTATGATAGCTACTTTGACATTAAGGATGTTGATTTGTCTTCTTTACAATTGAATCCTCATGATCAAATTATAATCACATGTGAAAATGAAGAACAATCTAATTCAAAAATTATTACAAATAGTTCTCATTTTCAAACAAATAATCATAATTATGATTTTAACATTCAAGAAACCATTCCAATCTATGATTTATATGATGTTCAAGCTCACATCCCCATTCATATTCATAGCCTTCTCTCTAATTCACAAGTGAGTATCAACAATCATTCTAATTGCATTATTCTGCCCAATTCTTGTGAAGAGGAAATTGTTTTAAGTTTGTCCCAATTGTGTTGTAACAATAATTGTAACACTAGTGTAAACTATGATTCAATTTTGTTATTATTTCAACATTTATTTTTAACTTCAGATTTATTTTCTATTTTTAGTCCTAGATTTTTAGATACTTTGTGTTGGCATATTGAGCAGCTCAATTTTGAACACTTAATTAATGCATTACCTCAATGGGAAAATCAAGTTTCAAATTATAATTATGAACATCAAGAATTATTAAACTTCCAATTTCAATTGATGTTCATTCCTTATCAATTACTTCTTACTTCTCAAGAGCAATGCCAACAAGAGAGTATATTTTCACAATATGACCAGCAATCTAATTTAATTAATAATATTTCGTTGGATCTATCACACTTCCATCCATTCTTCATTAACTCATTTGAAATATATTTGGAAAGTTTTCCTTCATGGAAGATCATTAATAATTTAGCACTTAAACATAACACTAACAAAATCACACAGGTCATTGTTTCTGAAAGATCATTTCTACAACTTGGCCTACCATCTTCTCTTTTAAACCTCTTCCACTCAATAATGGAAATCCATCCAGATTTCTATGATCCAATTGAAATTCAGTTGGAAAGGACATTTCAAGAGAAGGTAATGGTGAATAAGTTACTAATAATAAATATGCATTTTTATTTCAGATTTAGTTTTCTTAGATGAATTATATTTGCATTTTTACTAATGTTTAACATGTACATAGATGCAAGAGTTAAAATGCTTACATGGTTTCATTGGAAGTATGACTATACCTATTCATGTTTCCTTCATTAAGTTAGATATAGGAATAGATTAATTTTCTTTTATGTTTTCATTTATTTGATTATTATAGATTTCCAATAAAACAAGTAATGAATCCAATTTCTTTTGGGCATCCCATTTCAATTGTAGAAAAGTAGCCTGGAGCATTGTAGAAAATATTGAATTATCAGATCATACTTATTTTTCAAGCGTTCAATTTTCTTGTTTTTTGAAAATCATAACATTAATCATACATGAAGAAATTCCAAGAATTTTATACCATTTGAAAATTTTGATTCACAAGTAATTCTAAGAACTCATTTTTACCACTCTTGTCTTCTGATGTAATTTTGGAAATGATGCAATTTGAAAAGATTCATTATTAGAATATTACATTCAAATAATAAGGTTATGTTGAACTTATGTAAATTTTGAGAAAATTTGGGAGAACTTGAAGATTCATGAGGTAAACTTACAATCAAAATTCTTTCAGGTATGTGTTTACAGGTTCATCATCATCTATTGTTTATTTTTCTTTCAAATTTTATTTATTATTTCTATTTTTTTTTGAGTGTAGGTCTTCATTAACTTGATTATGTAGATCTGAGATAAGCAAGCAGCCAACCCTTGTTTTCAAAATCTGCAACATGTTTAGGGAAGTATTTATTATTTTGTCTTAATTTGAAGATTATCTATTTTTTATTTTATTCATTGAAATCTTTATTAATATTAATAAATTATTGGAACAATAATATCATATAATTATATTTCATAACTTTCTTTATGAGAAAATTATGATAAAATTACTTTCGATTAGATATTCTGACAGTTAATTAAAATATTAAAGGGTTTTTTATTCAAAAAGAAAAGTTAGATCAATCGCTTCTTTTTGAATTGAATACTTTAAGAAATCATCGGACCCACATATGTCTAATCATATATCACAATTCACATATCAGAGGCTCTGAAATGAGCATGCACCAAATATCTATGATCTCCGAATATTCTCATTCCCTTCGATCTCTGATGATATTTCCATCTGATATCACATCATCCATATCACAACTATTTGTATCACAATATTCCATTAGAAGTGACTCTTAGAATTTACTCATAAAAATTTCTGATGCAATACCTTTGATGTTCTTTTTCACTCCTTCCCTCGCAAAATGCTACGTAGCATATCACATTTCATATTTCATTTATCTGATAGTTGATTTCTCCAAATATTGCAATGAACACACAATTCTGGACCCGATATAAAACTTAAACCAAGTTCATAAAAATATCACATCCATTTAATCGCAATAATTGTAGGGGCATAGATTTAAAAATTCTAGATGTCCCGGACCCGATATGAGATTGAATCCATATAATAAAAATATCTGGTCCATTCTCAATCAGCATATCAACACATAATAAGTTGTTTGAATTGTGATACAAAGCAGAAGAGTAAGGGAGCAATGAGGACTATTAGATCTGAGTGAGATCAACAATGGAGTTTAAATCGCACCCACAAAGGTTTAGCATATCAGCAATTTTAGTGGTTATTGTAACACCGCACCTAGTGAGTTATATTAGTTGTGATGCGATAAAAGAAAAGGTAAGGAGATTGCGATGCGATGCTATGCATATCACATATCGCATGAGGAAAGTAATACATTTATTGTTAAACATTAAAAGTGGCAACAAGCGGTGTGGAGTTCACTATGAATTGCGAAATCGCAAAATCGCAAAATTGCAAAAGTGTTAAGTAGTGAAATCTGTGGAAAGGTAAGTTATAAAAGATGCGAAGTGCAACCATGTGTGATTGATCACCATTTGTATGGGCCGTAAAACCAAATTTCCGCGCATATATTTTGATATTTGAAGTCATGCTCCATTAGTCATTTATCATATTTTCAATATCGCAAGAATAATATTGGCGTTTCCTTTTATTGAACAACTTCAATCTTCCTATATGACTATTCTCTGATATCACATCCGCTCCTTCGCAGTTTCTCATCGCACATGCTCATATCGCGACATTGCCATAGCAATAATTATATCGCATCACTAAACTCAAATGAATCTTTGTCTTCAAGATATTTTGATGCGATAAACTTCAATATTTGGCTTTCCACCATTATATTTTAATTAAATGCTTAATCGAATATCGAAAAAAGTGGAAGTCACAGATTTTAAGTTATGTATGGCAAAAAATCTCGCGATGCAAAAAAATTCGGCAAGGTAATGTACCAATGATTAATTCATATTTTTAATTTTCTTTTACTCTGAAATTTTCTCCATACTTATCATATAGAGATTCAAATCCTCTTTCTATACTATTAAATTATTTAGGATTCTGAATCAATTTCAATACTTTGGGGTTGATATAAATTCATAATGGAAGAAGAAAAGAGAACATTCATCGCTATAATTCATAAAAAAACATAACCTTATCCTAATTTCAGATGGATTTGATTTATTTTTTATTCTTTGAACATGAAATATTGCTTTCTTTCTAGTTTACTACTTGTTTTACTTTAGATTTAATAAATAATGATTCTGGGTCAATAATATTTCAGTTAATTTAACTTCTTCATGCCTTTGATTCTAATTAAAAGAAGAAGTTATCTTTTTTTGGGGAAAATGATACCTTTTAGGTAAGATTAAATACGGTTCTCCAATGGCAAGTTTCATTTACCCACTTTCATTTATTTTCATTTCTTCATTTTTTTTTTTGTTGATCCAAAACTCTGTTTTTCAGGTCTTCATAAACTTTTCACACCTCTATGAGATCATTTTTCAAAATTTTCTTTTGTTTTATGAGATTCTCGAAAGAGAAGCAGTAATGAGCCTCATCAAAACACCTCGACTAGGGAGTTTCTAAACCTCTAGTATGTTTCTTTAAAAGCATTACTTTTATTATAAAATAGTTAAAATGATTTTATGCAGGTTTTGTCTTGAAGAAGAAAATTTGCAACTGACGGAGACTTCTCATTTAGCATATTATCTATCATAACTGTTATTCACCTTCTACATTTTGAGAGCCTAATTTCTTATAACTCTGCAAGATAAAAATTTTAATCTCAATATAGGAATGAACATGCATATGCTTATTTTCTTTCATAATCTTTGTTGAGAAATTCATATAAGCGTTCTTGTTAGAGTTTAGCTTTAAAAAAAAAATTTCTTTTCATTTTTTCTTTCATCATTTTTATTCGCTGATTTATTTTCTTACTTTAGTTTAAGATTTTTTTTCCTTTTTCTTTTAGTTTTGATTTGATTTTGGTGACTTCTCCATAACTTATGTGAAAACACTTTTTCTTTCCTTACACTTATTGACATACATGATAAATCTCTTACTCTATCCATTTAATTAAATTTCATTGATCATTAAAGGCATATCTTTATGGAATCATAAAACTATCTTGCTTTAAATATTTTTCATAAATGAACCCATATCCGAGTCTAAGTGATTGATTTTACTTTTTCAAGGAAAGAATGAATCCCTTCCACCCCTCCACATAAAAATCCTCTGGTTGATAGTTCTAGAGGAAGAATTTGAAGTAAGCATTATGAAAGTACTATGTCCATTAAACATAAATCTCTATTTTCCATCCCACCTCTTTCACTCAAATATATCATAAACTAAAAGCTTGCAAATTCACTTATCAAAAAAGTGAAAAAGACGAAGCATGGAAAATACAAGTAAACCCATTGGGGCTGTTGACGCTCGCTGGCAACGAAACTAGGTTTGTATGTCATAAAAGACAACTTCATCGAGTTAATGTTCAGGCTCACTGGCAGCGAAGCAATGTCAGAGACAATCATAAAATGGTTATATGATTTATCAAAAACTCCTATCTCTACCTTCTTCTATTTTTCACATGAGGAAAGTTTAAAACAAATTTCCCAAAATTTCGATTCATCACTTTCACTTGAGTTTTTTTAAAGTAATTATCTTTACAAACTCATATTGCTTTTTCTGTTTATGTGGAAGTTATGGAAATGTTTTACTATTAGACGATTCGTGATTTCCATTATTTTTAACCTGTTGGTAAATTTAAGTTCATTATTTTTAATCAGAGATAACTGATTCTTCTCCCGCATGTGTCCATTGTTGTGGTAAAACACAACCCCCCCCCCCCCATTTCTTATGTATGTACTTCAAATAATGGGGACCTTTTCTACAAAATTTTCAACAAAAGACCTTTTGGATTTTTTATTAAGTTAATTATCTTGTAATTTTTTCCTTTTTTCATTTTTGTTAGATTTCTATTTTGATTCTTTTATTGAATTTGATTTTTCACAAGCTTTCCATCAATACTTGTTTTACTTCATTTGGTCAACCAGTTTGTAAATGACACTTCTTTGAAGTTTGATCATTTTCTCGTTTGGGTTAAAAATGTATAAGTGTACCAATATTTTAATTATCATAGTTAAAATAGTAATTCATTGTAAATATTAACTTTTATATCATTTTTACTATTTATTTCATTTTTCAATAATGATCCCACAAAATGACCCGACCAAATTGTACAATGGGCTAAAACACAATTCAGGATCTTGGGAATTTACTCCAACTTGTTATTTTAAAAAAAATTGCCAAACCCAAAACCCCAAATTTGCAAAATGACTTAAGTATAATTTGTAAGATGGTTAATCCCTTATGGGAACCACTTCACAATAAATATATTTAAAAAAGTCGAAACTCTGATGTGATTTGAAAGTGTTTAAAAACCGAAGTATAAAAACTTGCAATGCGATACATCTCACATCGCATATCGCAATGTTTTTTAAATCAAACAAAAACAATCTTTAAAAAATTGCAATGCGATATGCGATTTGATTTTTTATGTGATGGGTTAAGTCTTTTAATACAAAGTTTCGTGATTCTCCTTATGACTCCCATGACGTCACCCTCACCTCGCTCACCCTCCATCTCACCTCACCATACCTTGTGCTTACCTCATAATTCTCTCCTCCCTTATCGATCCTCTCTCTTCATATTAATACTCACCTCTCCACTCTACTCCTCCTCTCTCTCTCACGTGGTTCGAATTATAAAATATTTTGAATTATTAATTAAAATATATTATATTATATAGCATTATAATTAATATTATATTTTAATTATAATATTTTTGTTATAATTTTAATATAATTTAAACTATAATATTAACATAATATTTTAATGTTTAAATTAATCAATAAATCAATTTTAATTAGTTCAATTTTATTTTCAATTAGTTTTTATTAAGTTTAAAATTAATAATATAATTAATTAATAGATATTTATAACTTAATTTTGAATTAGATTGTAACTAAATTAGACTAATAATATAATTTCAATTAGTTAGTATTAATTAAATTAGATATTTTAATTTAATTTAGGATTAGAAATTAATTACAATTCTGATTTTTAGCCCAAGCAACAGAAATTTCAAAATTTTGGAAATTTTAATATACCAATTTTGGAAGCTCATAAATGAGGTTTTACTTGGCCACATAAGGCTCACGATGGCTCATTGGATAGAAAAAATTATGGAGAACATTTATGAAGTGGTTCCATTTCTAGATTTGATCATTTATTGGGTCTAAAATTCAACATAATATCAAGCTCCGAATTTTTAATAAAATCAATTTTTTAGTTTTATTTTCTGCATTTTAATTTGCCCACAGCTTCTTCTAAAAGAAGATCCATTCGTCAATGATATTCTTGACTAATTAGATCATCACAAGTATCATTATAAATCTTAGATTTCATTTTCAATTGTTTATTTAATTAAGTTTTGATTGGATTTATTTTAATTCCATATTTGACATTTTTAATTTTGTTTTGATTTAGTTTTTGCAGGAAAATAGTTGAATCAATGAGGAGAACAAGATCTGAATCAATGATAAGGCTCCAGCAATTGAAGAATATGATTTTGAGCCAATGGAAATTGAAAGGGCAGAACCACTCTTCAACAAACTTTCTTATGAAGAAATCATTTTGTAAATATTATAAATAGTAGATTGCAAAATGTAATAGGGGCTTATCTCCTATGCAATTTTGGAATTCTAAAAGCACTTATGTAATAGAAATTTACAGTTGTAGATGGGAGGAGAAGAATCTCATATCTGGAGATTATTGAGGTTTTTCTTTTACATTCTGAGTTATTTATAATGAATGGAGTCTTGCACTATTGTAGCTATGATTTTGAAAGTAGAAGCTCGGGCATTGTAAAGGACTATCAAAGATCGCAATTGGATAAATAGACTTAATAAATTGGCATCTATAATAAAATTATTTTAAATGTTGGTTTCATTTTATGATTACAGGAATGTGTCAATTTAATTCCATATTTGTGCACTTTTGCTGATATGAGTAATTTGTCTTAATTTTATGTTATTATTTATCTCTACTCTTATGGGTTGAATTTTGATTTCTGAGTAACTATTTACTTAGAAATCTGCCTTATATAACTTATTTATTGAATAGTGATATGTTGTGAACTATTTCTGCATGTTATTCTTTAATTATTCAAATTTACTGATTAAATGATCAATATCATTTTGAGAACTACTTCCTGGGTGTTGTTCATTGATTATTTCAGTTAAGAGGTCTTTACATAGGATGTGTTTGGTATTCCTAATGTCAATTAATTGAACCACTTTGTTAGCTTGATATTCATTATAAGCCAGACTTATTTAAATCCTAATCATTTAAATTATCTTGCTCTCGGTTGGGATAGATCTATATCTGCCTAATTGATATAGGATTAAAATAGTTCCTTTTTCTTGCATCTTAGAATAATTTTCATATAAATTAGATTCTACATCATTAAAAAGTCCTCTTGTTGAAGAGGAAAAACTTTAATTGTGGCTTAGCTAAACCCAAATTATTTTAAGGATCACTTTCTTGTCCGATCAGAAAGAGAAATGATCTGATGTCTCTTTCTCATTGGTAGACAGAAGTCATATTCTAAGCCAATGGATATTGAGAGAAGGTAATTGCAACTAGTTAAACCAGTTGGAGCCACTAATCTAAACAGAAAGGGAACTACTTTAAGGTCCAGACCGGGTGGTCATTCCCCATGTTGTTGTAGAGAATTTTGAGGCCTCGACACTTCCAAAGCGAAATAGAATTTTAATCTCTTCTAAAGTAAATTTCATTAGCAGGCATCAGGATAGTGCTAGACGTAACATCCAAATAAGGCTTAATGCAAGCCATTGAATCAAAGCAAGAAGTAGGCGACAACATCTATGACATTCATTCACAGAAGAAATTGAGTGTGTACCTAACCTAATATAGAAAAGACAATCACAGTCATTTTACATAGAAGATCTACATGAAAGAGGTGCATATCATTATTCGGAGCCATATTGGTTCTCCATATTTGGTTATTTTAAGTTATCTAGGACAAACCAAAAGCTTTCCCCCTGAAATGATAGAGAAGCTTCGAAAGTAACTTGATACCTAATGTCTATCAAATGAACACAAACTGATAAAATCTATGGTTTGGCCCTAGGGAAGTTGAACATCAGCTACTCATAACTGCAATTTCTATCCTAAATATTAGCGACATCCTTCACTCTGGAGTGTATTGAATGAATATTTTAAACATTTTAAGCCAATTAAAAACTTTTTTATAACATATGCATATACAAAATAATAAAATCCCAGCTAAGAATGTTACCTATGAAGAAAACCCAAAGAATATTTTTTCATATTGAAGGCAAATGAGGTCCACCCATAATCACCTATGAGAAAAAATCCATGTTAACAGAGGAATATGTTTTTCTCATGAAAGATTATAGAGTTAGAAACCATATAGATTAATGTTATTCTCCAGTAACAACAAGAATATATGTTCAATGATAGAAAAGAGTTGAAACTGATGCAAGATAAGGGAAACTTCCCTTTGCATCACAAATAAAAATGAGAGAGGGTATTTTTTCTACAATAAATAAATTAAAATAACATTCAAAATAACAAAATTTAATTGGTAAGGTTAACCATGTAGAATTTGTAAGGAAATTTTTGGTCAAACATGAAAATAAATTGAATTCCTAATCTCGGGATAATAAAAGTATTGTTATTAATTGATCAAATTAGATCTATTTTAACTCTAGATTTAACAAGTGTTGAGAGGGATTGTTTGGTGTCTGTTATACTCTTTCCACGACTAGTCACATGTAATGGAACAGTATCCCCATTACATGGGGTTTGTGGCATCACCCCGGGAAAATTTGTTTGGACCCTATATTAGGTGGGCAGACCTACCTATGGTTTTGTGCATGGGTTTTGCAAATGGTTTTTGGCATGATGGTTTTTGGTCTATGGTATTTTTTAGATCTGGTCAAGGGAACTATTATTATGTTCTAATCTAGGGTTAAGTGATTGGGGTTCTTGAATGCTTCGACATATGTGTGTGTGTGTGTGTGTGTGTGTGTTGTAACATTGAATGGAATATAATGAAAATCAATATGGTAGTCTGAGTTTTTGGATCCAAGGGAAAATATTTGTGTATAGATGTTTTATGTTTTATGCTCTTTTCATTGTTTATTTTTTGTTTTAAGAATTTGTTTGCAAATAAATTTTTTACAGGGTTAAAAATTACAATTGGTATCAGAGTTGTTTCAGTTTTAAGGGGAAGCCTTTATTATTGAGGGGTTTTTCTCAAGCCTATGATAGGCCCTATTGAGTTGGAGATATGTGGGATTAATTCTTGTGGTGAAAGTGGATGGCGATTAGTGGAAAGATAGAGCTCGAGAAATTTAATGTTCATAGTTTTTAGTTGTGAAAGCTCAAGATAGAGGATCTATTGGTGGATAAAGATCAATGGATCATAGTAGATCTAGGTACTAAACCAACGACAGTGTCACATGAATATTGGACCAAGTTGGATAAGAAAGAAAAAAACACAATATAGTTGTGTATCTTAGATTGATTATTGTCGAATGTATCAGGGGAAGCTATGGTGAAGGATTTTGGGACAAGTTAGGGACTTTGTACCAATAAGTCTCTCACGAACAAACTATTCCTACGAAAAAAATATTTATAACTTGAGGATGAAGGATGGAGACTCAATGACAAAGAATTTGAACACCTTCAATACTATGATAAGCGAGTTGTTCTATGTTGATATTAAAATATTATATGAAGATAAGTGCATCATTTTTTTGTGTTCTATACCATATTTGTAGGATAGTCTAGTTGTTGTAATACGTAGCAATACAACTACCTTGAAGTTTGATGAAATATTCTTATACTTGTTGTCGGAGGATATGAGATAGAAATTATGGAGGGATAGAATAGATATTTCATGTATATATGAGGATGGTCCCAAAACAGAAACAAAAAAATTCCTCAAGTGGGAAATTTAATTCTAGAGGGATATCTAAATTTCCAGGAAAACCTGTAAAGGTGTGATAGAAATGAGTAAAGGAAGGGAACTTTAAAAATTACTATAGATATAAAGTTCCTAACAAAGGAAAGGGATCTGATGATTCTCCTTCTGTAGAGGAAAAAACCACCTTAGATAAAGGTGGGGATGTGTACTTAGCTTCTTCTTCAAGTACACATGTAGATCTTGAGGCATGGTTTATTGACTCAGGTGAATCCTTTCACTTCACTCCCAATAGGGAGTGGTTTTGTGAGTATGAGAAATATGATGGGTGATGTCTTCCTAGGGGATGAAACAAAGACCATAGTCATTGGACATAGAAAAGTGAAGATGAAGATGTAAGGTGGAAGGATTAGAACACTTCCTAATGTTCTGCATATTCATGTGTTTGCTAGAAATTTGATTATTGTAAGAAAGATGGATGATGCAAGTGTAAAAATAATGTTTGAGAATGAAACCTACAAGAAGGTTCGAGGATCACTGGTATTGATTCAGGGAGTTCAGATTGTTGTTTTTTAGAAGATTCTGGGTAGCACTTTTATTGATGGGTGCAATAGTTTCGTGGTTCCTGAAAGTGGAGCACACAAATTAGTGGTCTCTCAAGAAAATACAATGTTATGGCACTAATTTCAAGGTCATATCGGAGAGAAGGGACTTCTAATACTACATGGTAATGGTATGGTAGAAGGTATGTCTCATTTCTCACTACATTTTGATTTCTGTGAACATTGTGTATATGAGAAGAATAATCGGGTGAGTTTTCCCTTTAGTGCTAAGAGGGAAAAAGGGATATTAGAGCTTGTGAAAAGTGATGTGTTTGGACCTATGTCTATTACATCACTAGGTAATTTTGTTTAATATGTATCATTTTTTTGGCTTGAGGGAAACTGACCCAGTTTTGAAGGTTAAGGTTTGCCAAAAAAACCCTATACTACTGACCCTTTCAGCAATGACCTACTTGCGCAGGCCAAGGTCTCACCTGAAGTAGTATGGGAAGTTGTTGGAACTAGGTTTCTACACCATAGGAGAGAGTAGGTAATTTGAGGAAGATCTATATTATAGCTTACTAGGTTCGCACATAATGAGTCTATTCACAACTCTTTTAACAATGTAAGCAACATATAACCGTAACAAAGCTATTATCATCAACAGATCTAATCAATGCATTTGCATCCACGTGCGCATTACCAAATACCATTATAGAGTATTCTAAACGCAACTACTTTTAGATCGTAGATATAAATGCGCCAATCACAGATACATTCACAGCTTAAATAAATATCACAGATGCACTTCAACAGTAAACATAATCAATTCAGATGACATACAGAGAATTCAACTATAATTCACATTAATTAACATCAAGATCCACTTACAACCCAAACATAGCCCACGCACACAGCCTAGTAGGGTTCGCACACAGCAGGACTGATGATCTTTGTGCACACAGCCAGTAGGATTCCTTACCCAAAACAACCCAAATAGATCTTAACAATTCACATGTAGCATCAATATTTTTACTTACTTACCAGACCCAACTATCTATCTATTTATTATATCGTAGTCTTCTCTATCGTATGGTCCACAAACCATGGTTTTCTGACCTTAGAGCTACCCTTTAACCCATTACAAATCTTTAGGGGCTTTGACCCACCCCAAAAACACTACATAGGACCAAATTTTACAAAATTGTACCAAAAGCACTGGTTAGCAAACCCTGTTCCAACACATGTATAGATGAATTCTTGAGGAATGCATGGATATATTTCCTCAAGAATAAATCTAAAGTCTTTGTTAGGTGAACCAAACAAAGAAGAAGATAAAGGTGATGAGGACAGATAATGGTGGAGATTTATACAAGAATAAATTTGAAGATTTTTTAAATAAGTGTGGTATAGCACGGTAGAATACTACTCCATACACACATCAACAAAATGGAGCTACAAAAATAATGAACAAGACATTGATGGAAAAGGCAAGAAGCATGCTCAATAGCGTTGGGTTAGGACAAGAATTATGGGAAAAGATGGTGGAGAATGTATGTTACATGGTTAATAGATCACCTTCATTATATTTGGAGGATAAGACTCCATAAGAGGCATGGATTGGTAGGAAAACTCGTCTTTCACGTCTGAGAGTATTTTGTTGTGATGCATATGTGTACGTTCCAAAGGAGAAAATAACAAATTTGGATAGTAAATCTGAAAGGTGCATCTTTATTGGGTATAAAGATGGTTTAAAAGCTTATAATATTTAGAACTCATAAACAAGGAAGGTTGTGTACAACTGAGATGTGGTGTTTAGAGAGGTGAAAGATGTTGTTAAACACAAATTCCTACCAAATTAAAAAGAGAAGATAGAGTTTGAGCTAATGGAGGAAGAATCTGATTCTACAATAGAACAAGAATCAAAAGAGGAAGAGCCACAAACTCCATCTTTTAGAAGATCAATTCGAGAAAGAAGGAATCCATAAAGGTATATTCCATCTTATTTTTGTTCAAATTTTGTTTATATATTACTTATGATGATCCCATAACTATCAGTGGGGAAATAGATTCTGAGGATGGAAAAATTTCGAAGGATGCCATGGTTAATGAAATGGAATCCTTGCACAAAAACGAGGCATGGTATCTGGTGGAGTTTCCAGCTAGGAGGAAACCCATTGGCATAGAATTTTTGTTTAAGAAGAATATTAACACATAAGGTAAGGTGGAGAAATGCAAAGCGCAATTATTAGAAAAAGGTTATTCCTAGGTGTTGGAAATTGATTTTGGTGATATTTTTTCTCTTGTTTCCAAGGTAGCTTCTATTAGATTACTTTTATCTATTGTTGCCACTTTTGATTTTGAGGTAGAACAAATCAATTTGAAGAGAAAATGTTTTCACAGAGATCCAGAAGAAGAGATATAAATAAATAAACATGAAGGCTTTGCAATGATGCGTAAGAAAGAACATGTATGTAGGTTAAAAAAGTCTCTATATGGGTTAAAAAAATCACCAAGGATGTGGTATCAGAAATTTGATACATATATATGGGGAGTTGGCTTCACGAGAAGAAAAGAGGATCACTGTGTGTATTTTAAATTAATTGGTGACCATGTTATTTATTTGGTCTTGTATCTGGATGATATGTTGCTGATTCGAAATGACAAACAAATCATCGAGGATTTGAAGATCCAATTCTCCTCCAGATTTGACATGAAGGATATTGGTTCTGCAAACTATATTTTAGTGATGGAAATTAAATGAGATTGGGAAAAGGGGAATCTCTGTTTAAAACATAGGAAGTATGTTGATACAATATTGCAGAGGTTTAATGTGAAGGATAGTAAACCGGTGAAGGTTCCTATTCCTGTAGGTGGCGATTTATATGTTGAACAGTGTCCTGAGACACAAGGAGAGGAAGAAGACATGTCTTGTTTTTTATATGGAAGTGTAGTCGGTATATAATTTATGCAATGGTTTGTACGAGACCATACATTACACATGCAGTGGGAGTATTGAGCAGGTTTGTGTCAAATCCATGGAAGGATCATTGGATATAAGTGAAGCGGGTTCTTAGGTATTTGTGTCGCACTAGTGATTATTTCCTGTGCTACCAAGAAAGACCAAGGTTGGACATATTTTTGGACATATGTGGCTTTTTTGATGCAGGTTGTGCTGGAGATATAGATGAGAGAATATCTACAATTGGGTATGTGTTTAACCTATTTGGAGGAGTAATCAACTAGATGATCAAAACATAGTCTGTAATGGCTCTTTCAACTACAGAGGTTTAACAAATGGATACCACTCATGCAAGAAAGGAAGAAGTTTGGTTGTAGATATTGTGTTCAAGTATAGGGTTGGCACAATGAGCTATAAGGATAGAATATGACTTCCAAAGTGAAATTTTATTATGTAGGAACCCTACTTATCATTGAAAGATAAAGCACATTGATGTTTAATATGAATTTGTGAGGGATATGGTTGAGGACAAAATGGCATTGTTGGTAAACGTGGACACTTTGAAGAATGTTGCGTATGCATTGATGAAGTTTGTAAGCACTTAGAAGTTTTCTTGTTGTGGAGAAACAATGGTCATTACAGGGATTAACCAATGACTAAGCTCTCCTATGACCCCCTATTTGGAGAAGAAAAAACAAGTGGGAGTGTGTTGGGTGTATGTTATATTCTTTCCATAAGTAGTCACACGTGCAGGGAGTCACAGGGGGGGCTAATTCCCCCCTTGTTGGTTGTGTCAGGTGTAGCACATGGGGAAATATTTTTTGGACCCTATATTAGGTGGGTGGACCTACCTATGGTTTTGTGCATGGGTTTTTCATATGGTTTTGGGAATGATAGTTTTCTATCCATGGTATTTTGTAGATCCAGTAAAGGGAATTACGATTATGTTTTAATCCAAGGTTAATGAATTGGGATTTATGAACGCTTCAGAATGTATATATATGTGTTGTAACATTGAAAGGAATATAATGAAAAATAAATATGGTAGTCCTGGTTTTGGGACCCATGGGAAAATATATGTGTATCTCTATTTTATTTTTTATGCTCTTGCTAGTTTTATTTTATGTTTTAAGAATTCATTTGCAGATAATTTATGTATAAGGTTAAAACCTACATGGATCAAATCTCTTTTGACTCAAGGAAGGTTTGCACTAGAATAAATTAATAGGGATCCTGACTGGTGTAATTATTAATTATAATTATAAATATAAATTTTATTTGCTTTATTTTTATTTTTATTTTTATGTAATTTGACCTAATCAAAATTTTTACATAGAATAATAGGACAAGAAATTACAATATCTCTTCCCTAATGGGCTAGAGAGTTATATGTATATTTCCACTTGAGCAAAACGAGGTCACTAAACATAGAGGATATATCTAATGATCAAGGCCTAGAGAGTGATAATTTTGGCCAAAGGGAATCAATAAAAACTATAGAATACGTCTCTATAGAATAATGCAATCATGTATATTGATATAATGAGGGAAATGGGACATGAGGTCTACACATAAGGGAAATATCCACTAACCCTTAAGGAGGTGATACATATCCTCAAATATGTGAATAATTTTATTAATAAACTCAAGTAGTTTTAGCTAGCACATTATTTTCATAGAAATTCACTTAGAGCTCAAAATATCATATTAGAAGCTAGTCATAGTTTAGAATGGCTCCACATGTGTTGCTAACAGACACAAAGCAAGAAGAGGTAGATATAGAAAAATCCTCTAGGGTATAAGATAACATGATTTCCCCTTAACATTGTTATGAATAATATTATGATTTAAGTGCATAAGAGCTATGTAACCATCTCATGGACTTATACGAAGTAAAATGAACAAGTATTTTTTTCCTGTACAATCCACTTGAGGTAGAAAAATGAAAATATGATGTCAAATGTAGAATTTCCTTGAAATTTTGCAACTACTATAGTGAACAATCTGAAAAATCAAAACTATTTTCTTTTCACTAAAACATAAAATTTATGTACTTGATATTTGTAGTGGAATAGAAACATAAATAACAACAATTACACAATTCAAAACATAATTTTGTTATAGGGAACCCAACTAGGAAAACCGTCTTCTTGCTTAAGAATTTAATGAAGAAAAATGATTGAGCAATAGATCGCTTACAAAATATTTGTTTCAATAAAAAAACACACTTGTTTTCCTTGCTGGTTCTAAGCATGAAGCCCTTGCAATATTATTAATATTTGTCTCCATCTACCAATTTTTTCACAAGATTCTCTTGCACACTCTTTCTCTCACAAGCTCCATCCACAACCTTGTTCAACCTTCTCACAAACTTGTGAGTTCTATTATATTTTCTCACCAACTCATGCTCACAATACAATGATCAAAGTGTTCGTTTGTTCCTCCTTATGAGCACTTTGATTAGGATAATACTAGTAAGTTGTATTTGAGTAAAGTTGAACTATTAATTGGCTAGTTAAGAAAATCTCACTGATTGTGTTAACTTGTCCTTCCTCTAATTTAGGAGCCTGAATCAATTAAGTCATACTTTACCAAAAATAAATCATGCTAGAAGACAATAAATCCAATATTCCACTAATTAGCACTAGACAACTACTTCTTACATTCCTAACTTTTAGGAATTCACCCTAAATTGTAAGAGCTTATCCCTCCTTTTAGGAATTAGCTCCTAACTAATAAGACATTTTTCATGCTCAAGGACAAACTGATTATGGTTCCTTTGATTAATGCATAAATAAAGGAACCCTTTCTCGCTATTATTTTAAACACTCCCTCTTAGCGAGAAAGGTGTTCATAGAAGAACCTTTCCACCTGGATTTGTCTCCAAAATTACCATGTTCTCTATTATTGTATTTTCTCCCTCTAAAATAGAAGGATTCCTTGATTTCTTCTGCAAAAATTTATTTAAATACATGGTATTTTCCATAATGCTTTGTAGGTCTATCACTTCTCTATTTTGAGAACTTCATGCCTTGCTTCTCAATCTGAATGTGTGTATCCTTATCTAAAAAATATGCCACTATTAATGAATGCATCTCGTTTAGGTCACTGACCTTTGGCCCAAAATATCTTCCCTCGAGTTTCTCCTTTGTCCATCAAGGATGCAAACTCATATCAACTACTTACCTCATTTTTTCTCCACAAAAGAAAAATCTTAGGGCAAAGGAGGTTGCCCACTTTCCACTGAAAATGTCTTTCTCAATACAATGAACTAGGGCTAGTTCATTATCCCTCTTGGTTGGCCTTGTTTGCTTCAAGGTTCATCTCCTTAGGCTCTAATACTTATTCACTTCTAACATCTTAATAATCCTTCACCATAAATGTACTTAGGGCTCCTCTGGCAACCCTCTAACAGTTTTCCCACCTAAATACATGTTGTTAATAACTTTGTCTCGACCTAGACTAGATCTTTCACTGCAACTAGAATTGTTCTTGCATTGTTCTCAAATTTGTTTCTAAACAATGCTCAAACTTTCCAATATTCCCACTTGCAGTTATCTATGTTACTGATCTAGTGCTACAAAATTATTGCCGTATATTCTGCAATTTTTTTCTCAATTTGCACAAGTCTAGGGCTTATCAAATCTAATGTCCTAGTTCCTTTAGAATAGTCCTTTCCAAGTAATTCAATGCAGCTTTATTTCCACTGGGACTTCTCCATGTTAAACAATATTTCCCTCCATTATATCAACCATATACTCTACCTATAAATTTTCACTTATGTATAGTTACTAGAGGCTGGAAATAACGTACTTTAGGATTGGCCTATACATAGAATATTTTCACTTCAAAACAATTACTCCCTATCTATGTCTCCTTCTTAGGGTTATTCTCCTCTCTCTTATGTAGAGAAAATATGAGCAAATTTATCTACCTTCTTAACATTCTTTTAGTGGCAGCATACCTTAGAGGGAAGCTGTGTTGAGAAATATAGGGGTAGAAAGTATAAGTGATTTCTCTTTCTCTGATAATTTCTTATGATGATTATTTACTTCTCTTAGTTAGATTCTTCTTCAACTTGATTAATATTTTGTTCTTTCCTAAACAATTACCAAAACATAAATAAAAATGAGACAGGAGGACACAAGATATAGGCAAACAAACAAGGCCAAAACATCTCCAATATGAGAGGAAAACCCACAAGAAATATTCTTCTTATAGAATATTCAATTGACCAATTCCAAGAGCTATACCCTTGACCAACACACCCATCCAAGAGAAAGTAAAGTCATCTCCTTTAAGTTCTTTCTCAATCCAATTGAAATTTTCCTCTGAGTTGGTCATAGTTCACCTTTGACCAACAATTCAGACCTACAACTTTGACTGTAATTTCATCCTCTTTGACATGTAAATTTCAAATTGTAATTGTGGAATGTAACCATCCAAAATGCATGACCTAAAGGGCATCATAGTTGATCATGTAAAAAATTTTAATTTATATCATAATTTACTTAGATGAGGACTTGGAAAAGGAAACAAAATTTGTGGATTTTAGTTCCATGGTAGAAGAGCTGGAGACAACTTCAAAACAAATATGGACCTCCATAAGTCTCAATACAAGGGTATTCATGTAATCCAAATATCTAGTGGTCTAGAGTTATATTCACTTCTCCAGAAGATATGGGGGCCCATACTTTTAAAAATATCACAAGACCCAACCAAGCACTTCTGAAGGTTATAAGATGGAGTAAGATTTGGGCACAAGAAATTCATGTATTCATGTCAATAGTCCATTCCTTCAATGAGCTTGGAATTTTATATGTAGGATATTAAAAAACCAAACTAGCTACTACTACTGAAAGAGAATAAGGTTCATTTAAAAAAACAAATCACATGAAGAAAGGTCCATCTTGACTTATAACCCACATCTACACTCAAATCCATTACATAAAGAATGAAGCTATCACTTATACAAAGGAATGGAAAACATGCATGATACCATTCACCAATATTTTATTACAAACTCTTCATATTAAATAACAAGTCAAGAATGAATTTTCTAACTTCAACTTAGAAGCATTCATATTTGATTTTAAAAAATAAAGAAATGAAGAGGTAAGTACACAATCACATGAAAAAAAAACAAGCTATACTCAGATTATTTGATACAAAGAATAGATATTAACCACGATGAAGGACACTAGCCTTCAAAAAATAACATTAATTTTTCTTGCCCTTTGAAATTTGTGCCATTTGTGGTCATGTTAGGGCATAGATTATACTTTTCAAAACATTTTGTTACACACAAACACACATGGTTTTTTTTAATTTTGATTTTAATGCTTTAAAAAAGGTATAGAATCAAACAAAGAATAAATACCAAACCCAAATATCCCCATTCTTCATGGTCAATTCATGGTTCCCAGTGCCAAATTCATGGCATGATTAAATCTCCACCACATTTCCTTACATTGTTGTGACTTTTAAGAGTGGTTCAAGGATTCTAAGTTAGGGGTTAGGGGTTAAGAGGTTAGTTTCTTAGGGTTTAAGGGATAAAGGGGTTAATGAGTTATAATTTATGAGTGTATGGGAAGAGATTATGGCTTTCAAGTTCAGGGGATAGGGAATTTAGTGGTTATATTTTAAATTATGGGTTTTCATAATGGGGCCCCTAATCCCCTTATCACAACTATTGGAGGTTCCCCTATCAATTTCTCTCATTTCCTTCTATCTAGGCCCCCTATCCCCTATTCCATGAGTTCCTAAGGCCCCTTCTCATTCTCTAATGATACAATTATAGATCTCAGTAAACCATTGTCAAACCTCTCACTTCTACCCATCCTGCATGCTACTATTATGTCTATTTTCCCCATTCAATAAAACAAAGATCCCCCTCCCTCAAAATTCATGAGAATTTACCATTTTGAGGTATTCATTTAACAAGTACCTCTAAAAGTTTAATTCTAATGAGGTTTTTTTTTCTTTTTTTCTTTTTTCCCGGGGGTGGTGGTGGTTCTCCAAAGGTACCTCTACAAGTTATATTGTCATGAATTTTAAGGGGGGTTTTCAAAAAAACACCTTAAAATTCACAATAATTGAACTTTTGTAGGTGGATTTGGACACTGCCTCCCCCCCACTAGAAAATAAAAGTCATGAGAATTTAACTTGGGCAATTGATAAATGACCGCCTCCAAATGTTCAATTCTCATCACTTTTTTTGGATGATTTTCAAAAACCGCCTTTAAAAGTTAACTTCTCATGAATTTTTGTGGGGTTGTCAAAAAACCACAATGAAAAATGTATTATGGGGAAATCATTTAAACCTCCTCCCCACCCCCCCCCCCCAACCAAAACAAAATTCATGAGAAAACACCTTTAGAGGTGTTTGTTAGAAACCCCCTACCAGAGAAATAAAATCAATTTTCAAGGATTTCAGGGTGGGAGGGAGAGGTTTTAAAAACTGCCATGAAAAAAATATTGAGGGGAAGTCATTTAACCCCTCCTCCCCACCACCTTCCCCCAACACAAAAAATTTCAATTTTCATGACTTTTTTTTGGGGGGGACGGGGGGGGGGGGGGGTTCAAAAACCAACATGAAAAATATATTTAGGAGAAATTATTTAAAAACCCCTTCCAAAAGACATTATAAAACACTCTTAGAGGAATTTTTTAGAAACCCTCCCAAAAAATTTCAAATTTTCATGACTTTCAGGGGGGTTTTCAAAAACTGACCCTAAATGCATAAAACGACTTTTAGAGGTAGTTTTGGCAAGATCACCACAAGCGAAAGATCCCATAAAGGCCTATTTTGTAGTACTAGAGGTTCCAATATGTGTCAAGTGATAGTGCATTCTAAGTGCCAAATATTCCTATATTAATTCTTTCCTAATTTCTAGTAAGTTATCTTAACTAACTTTAATCTTAAATCATTCAAAACCATGTCGACACATCCGAACACATACCAGGGAATATCAATGCATGCCGAGCATACAAAGACTTTCCAAGTGCCAATGTGTGTCAGGGATTGTTACACATGCTATGGAATGGTAGGGCATGTCTAAGAGTGCCAAGTTGTTCTAGAGAGTGCCAATGCATACCAAGGAGTGTTATGGAGTACTAGGGAAAAAAAGGGAGTAGTAGGTGTTGTCAACCTATTTTTCTCCCCTTGGATGAGTGACCCTTAGCGCTCATGATTGTATGACCTTTTCCTAACCCTAGCTTCCTGTGATCAACACCTTATAGCCACCACCAGGCCCCCTTATTCCTGTGGCCAGGGACCTTTTCAGCTAGTTATATGCTTGCATCGAAGGAATGTTATAGAGTGCCTTGGTTCCTAGGAGATTAGTTTGATGTCTCATCTACTCAAGCTACCCAGGACTCATTAAGTAGAAGTTTCTGTAACTTCTCTTCGTCATGAGAATCAACATACATCCTCCTGGGACCTCTCTTCTTCCTATTTATACGCAACCATTTGTGAGGGCCAGGATAGTTTGGGAAAGCCAATCTTTGAGAGAGTTGAGATCTTGATCCTATATTTCGATTTGGTTGATAGAGAGAGTTCCCGAGGTCTTCACCATATGTGTGTTACTCTTTATACTTGCTTCTTGGATATATTGGGGAAACTATGTCATATTTTGGAGAGGATGCATGTAAGCGCAGCTATAAGTGATGTATTATTTTATATGATTACTGAAAATTCATGTTCCTTCCCTTACATGATTTTTTATTCAATAGATCTTATAATCATTTTTTATTTCTTTTGATCTAATGATCTTCTAAGGAAGATTATTTATCATCTCCATTTGGTTGTGATTATGTGGAGGGGTAAGATATTGTGTACATCCATAATATATTGTTAGAGGGGAGTGCAAGGTCGACATCAAACTCAAAACCCTTCCCCAACCTGTGTGGGTACCATGTGCCATCTCTCCTCTTTATAGCATAAAAATAGTTCCATATTTCATGGTTGATCATGTGAAACTGGGATACCTCTATTGTTTTATTGGTATTATCTATTTTTTCTGGTGATCTAATTAGACACCAGATCACAGAGAAACAACTCCTTGCAAATTCTGATGAATCAAAATTGGTTCTTTCAATGAGAGAAGAGAGGGAAGAGTATCTTAAATATAGGGTGATAGCTCTACTATATTAGCAGAGGATACCATTCCGCAAGTTGGAGGAGAGGAAGATTTGAGGAGAAGTTATAAGTGTTGTATTCATTAGATGATTAATGAAAATTCATGTTCCTTCCCTTATGTAATTGTATATTCAAAAAATATTATAGATAGTTCTTATTTATTTTTATCTAACGAACATCCAAGTAAGATCACCTGTCATATTTGTATGGTTTTTATTGTGTGCAGGGATAATAGATCAAGTGTCGATGTGATATATCGCTCGAGTGGAGTAGAAGATCTACATTGGACTCAAAACCGTACCCCAAATTGCAAGGAGCTAGGAGTGATCTCATTTCTTTATAGCATATAACTGGTTGCATCATCTAGAGTTAATAATTTGAGATTTTGATTTATTTATGGTTTATTGGTCTTGTTTTCTTATGTCTAATGATCTGATTGGACATGAGATCATGAAGCAACAACTCCTTTCAAATTTATATGCAACATAATGGGTGATTTCAATGAAAGCATACTTTCTTGTGTCTTCTTTGCCTCTAATTTTGATCAATTTCTCTCTTGCTTGGTCTCCTATTGACTTCTCTATAGTTTTTTGGATTCATTTTGATCTCCGTTGATTTTATTTTCTTCGGATCTAAGTTGATCTTAGATCTTGAGTTTTATTTTTGTTTTTTACAACAAAGAATAATAGATCATGAATTTAGAATCAAATTTTGGAATTTTAAATACATAATTTGATTGAATTGATCATATGTTTTGATTCATCTCATAATTTCATCCAAAAAAACACTCACTGAAAAAGGACTTCGTATGAGGATTTTATGATCGATTGAAGTTCACTAGTTTCATTTTTTTCCCCTAATCACTACCTTACTTGCCTGCGCCTACTAGGGAAAATTTTATTGATGTTTATCTTAAATTTTAGAAACCTTGGCAAATCTTACTAGTCCCCAATATGTAAATTGTAAAAATTGTGATGATATTTTTGTAAATATATTTAGGTTTCTAATTATTTTATATTAGTATATAAAAAATTTTGGCGACTTTTAGGGTAAAATAATTTTATAGTATAAAATTTGGGCAAATCAATTTAAAAAAAAATGGAAATTGGCGAATCTTTTTATAAAAAAAAGACAAGCAAAATTAGCCCTCTTGTGAGTATTAGCCCCTAAAGTTTTCCTTGGTGGGTACGTCCATGGATCCTTAGGTGTTGGCTTTCAAGCATGTTCCTATGGCCAGCCCCTCCCAGGAAGTTATGTGACTGCGTCTAGTGGTCTTAGCCCTAGAAAAATCCTTTCTCTCTTCCTAAAACCTTTGTTTCTACCTTTATCCAGTTTGGGCCTCCTGTTTTCTTGTTGGATCTGGTCTATATCTACTTTTTTCATTAGTTTTTATTTGGATTGGTTAGTTTCCTCTTTGGAGAAGTTATTTTCTTTCAATTGGCATTAATAATTCCATTTATTGCTGATCTATTAGAAACATGTTTTGTTTATCACTTGTGGGAGCTGATCAACTATTGTATTTCTCTATTCTGATCCATTTCGATCAGTTTGTTTAAGTTCTTCTATTGCTCATTATTGTTCAAATTGATCCTTGGTTATTTATTGGGTTCCTTGGATTGAGGTTTTATTTTTTCCTCTAGATTTCATTACCCTATTTGATTGGCTATCTTCAACATCTGTTTAGACCCGATTTACATTTTTCCTTCATATTCTGTGGCCTTTTCTCATTTTTTGTTCTCTCCAATTGACCGATATGTTAGATATTTTCATCATTTGTATCACAAACTGTGGTGTTATGATTGGTTCTCAAGTTTTCATCTGAAAAATTTCTTTTGAGTGTGTTTTTTCGTGTTGTGTCACTATTCATTCAATCTTGTTTGCGTCTTATTTCCTCCAGGGTTCGGTCTAGTCCTCTGTAGAACATTGGCACTAGTTGAGCCATTGTGCGGTAGCCCTAGATTCATTGAAATTTACTTCCTTTTGTTTCACTTTGGCTTTCAATTTGATTTCTTTGAGTGTCTTTTGATTGGGCTTTGTTTTCCTGGTTATTTCTCTTTTGGAGTGCTTTACATTCTTGCTTGGGAAACTTTCATTTGTCACTTTTCATTTTTCCTTTTTGGTTTCTTTTTGGGTCACTAATTCATAAATTATTTGGATATTTTGTATTTAGGAAGATCTAGTGAAAAGGGCATCATAATAGGAATTACTGTGTTTTGAAAACTCTTACCCTCTTGTAGCTAGCATTCATTGAAGTGAAAACAAAAATTGCATATATATGCATTAGGGTGACTAACCAAGAGACTTACAGACCATCTCAGTTTCATGTCGCATCCTGCTTTTGTAAACAACATGCATTAAAATTAACATGATAATAAAATTAACTAGATTTATCGTTTACTTTCACTAGTAATACACCAACAGTAGCTTAGGCTAGGGTCTTGGAGATAAGACTGTGAGTTAACTGCTCCAAGACCAAAAAATCAACTTAGTAGCTTTCGGTAGGGATTAAAATCCATTTGTAGTAGTGGAGTCCAGGAATCCCTTCTCACAAGAGGGCCAATCATGAGGTCGCACTTGGGTTAGGTGCGGTGACATGACCCATTTCGCTTAGTTTCAGGTGGCGCGATATAGAGTAATTTGATAAAAATGGTGTTATTGTCACTTCAAAACAATTGGAAGGTAAATATCATTGGGTTTTCGGCATTGGCTCCTTTTTGGAGTTAAGTTTCTTGCTCTTGTGTGTATGTTGGTCCTGTGATTGTCCCCCCAAGCAGTGTTAATGTCGGTGGTGACCATAATGGCCTTTCTTTATAGGGCTCATACATAGGTGTAGGGTCGGGGTTGTATTGTTTCTACCTTGGACATATATTATTCATACTCTCTCAGTCCTCTCAAGGGGTGTTCCTCATCTTGTGAGGGCACTTGTGCCAAGTTCGCAGCTAAAAGGGTTGGGAAGCAGGTCGCTAGTATAATTGTTCGAACACTAGCTTCTTTGGGTTTTGTTTGCATGCACTATCTTTTAGGATGTTTATAGTGTCTGTTGTTTGGTGTGAGTCCATAGTTTTGGCCTTAGGGTTTTTGTACAAACATAATTTTAATTTAATTACAATAACCCTGGATGAATTTTTTCTTCAACAGTCATGTCGTCTTCAAGGTTTACTTCCTAAACAAAGTGGACTCATTTCTCTTGCACGGAGAGTGCCTGTCGGCACTCTACGCTTAAACCATAACATAGTATTGGAATATTTGCCTCATCCCACTGATAGTGATTTGGTCTCTATTGAGACTTTAGCAGATGACTCTAACACTCCTCCCAATCCACCTTTGGTCTATCCTCTAGGAACTACTTTATTGTGGCTAAACCCAGACTGTTCCACAATAGCCTATACTCACGTGTTTTTGTCCACTCTTTACCTTATGGAAGAGTCTGAGACCTCATCACCTTCTACATCAGCAATCTCGGATTCCATGTCAGCATTTCCACCTCTTAGTGTGGCCATTACTACTCCTTTGTCCATGCCTCTCACTTCTTCTTGGGGAATTTCACTAGTCTCATCCATGACTCCTACTAATTTACTAAATTTTTTTGTGCCCACAACATCTTGTATGCTAATTATGGTGCCTCAACCTGTTCAGCCCATAGGTCAAAGAATTTTTTCACTGTGCTTTTCCCAACCAAATGTTCCTATTCCTCAGTGAGGCATAGTCACTTCAAGAAATATGTGGGGGGTATCATCAGCTGTCCCTACTCAACTTGGGGGAAATGTAGATTCTAGCATGTCAAAAACCTGGTATAGTTCGCTCTTTGGAGGGACGCCACCCACCAGTACTTTTACTAGAAGAGCTAGTTTACTTGGGGCCACCCCACTGCCAATACCATCTCCCATCTATGTTATCCTCCTTATATCGGTCCTGTTGTGTAGAGTGGTCCTTATTTTAACCCTAGGTGAAACCCCATAACAATTCATCCTCTTAGGGGTCCATTGCTCTCTGGAGGTTCCTACCCTAGGGGAAAACATCCATTTTCCAGCAATGTTGGCCTACAAAAACACTTTTTGAAGGTGAACCATTTCTTACACCAGTAAGTGAATTCATCTAATACGTATATGAGGGGACTGTAAGGTTGGTCACAATCTTCTCCTGCCTATCACCCATTTATTCTAATAGACAATTTATTTTTATCTTCTCTCTATTTACCTAATTTATCCAAATTTTCTATTGACCCAATCCGTGATGATCCCTAGTGGCAACCCATGCCCTCCAAGTTACCACACGATATTCCAAAGTTTGAAGGGAATCCTGGGGAGAATCCATCCTCTCACATTACCACCTATCATTTATGGTCCTCATCTAGTTCTTTGGTGAATGATTCTGTTAAACTTCTCTTGTTCCAACAAATGTTAACTAGGGATGCCGCAAATTCATACAATGAGTTAGACACTACATCCTATGTTGACTTTTCCTCCCTCGCTCAAACATTTTTGACACATTGACAGCTTCCTACTCGGTATTATCTTGACTCTGAAATTTTTTATTTTAAATAGGATGATGCCATGTTAATATCTCATCACATTCATGAGTGGCATCATCACAAGAGGTTAGTGAGAACTAAGTTACCTGATAAAATTTTACATAAATGGTTCATTCGATCTATCCGACCTCATATTTCAAACGATGTTTATATGTTTTGAGTTGTTACCAAGGATCAATCTATTTTAGTTGCGCAATAATTGGATCTTATATATTCATAGTTGGGTACGATGTACAAAGTGTTGTCATATGCCCCTAGGCCTTGTATTTACCCTCCTAAACCTATTCCTCATGCACATGTCATTGGTGTGATTGGGTCTATTTCCGCTTCCATGATCCAAGTTTCTGCCCATATTGGGAATTTTATTGTTACATCTCAACCCCCAGGAAGTGTGTCTGGCTCTAGTTAAGGAACCCCTCCTGAGCAGTCCACCTATGTTATCATAGTAAAGTTCCCTCAACGAAAGAACAATTTTAAATCTAGTGGTAAGAAAAACAAAAATAATAAGATAAATAAAGAACAAAATCAAAATTTCCAAGAGTCTCAAATCATGAGAATGAACATACATCCTCCTGGGACCTCGCTTCTTCCTATTTATACGCAACCATTTGTGAGGGCTAGGATAGTTTGGGAAATCCAATCTTTGAGAGAGTTGAGATCTTGATCCTATGTTGCCATTTGGTTGATAGAGAGATTTTCTGAGGTCTTTTTGATATGTGTGTTACCCTTTATACTCATTTCTTGGATATATTGGGGAAAATATGTCGGATTGTGGAGAGGAAGCATGTAAGCGACGCTATAAGTGATGTATTATTTTATATGATTACTGAAAATTCATGTTCCTTCCCTTACATGATTTTGTATTCAATAGATCTTACAATCATTTTTTATTTCTTTTGATCTAACGCTCTTCTAAGGAAGATCATTTATCATCTCCATTTGGTTGTGATTGTGTGGAGGGGTATGATATTGTGTTCAACCATAATATATTGTTAGAGAGGAGTGCAAGGTTGACATCGAAATCAAAACCCTTCCCCAACCTGTGTGGGCACCATGTGCCATCTCTCTTCTTTATAGCATAAAAATAGTTCCATATTTCATGGTTGATCATGTGAAACTGGGATATCTCTATTGTTTTATTGGTATTATCTCTTTTTGTCTAGTGATCTAATTAGACACCAGATCACAGAGAAACAAATCCTTGCAAATTCTGATGAATCAAAACTGGTTATTTCAATGAGAGAAGAGAGGGAAGAGTATCTTAAATATAGGGTGATAGCTCTGCTATATTAGGAGAGGATACCATTCCACAAGTTGGAGAAGAGGAAGATTTGAGGAGAAGTTATAAGTGTTGATTTCATTATATGATTAATGAAAATTCATGTTCCTTCCCTTATGTAATTTTATATTCAACTAATATTATAGATAGTTCTTATTTATTTTTATCTAACGAGCATCCGAGTAAGAGAACCTGTCATCTTTGTATGGTTTTGATTGTGTGCAGGGATAATAGATCGAGTGTCGATGTGATATATCGCTCGAGTGGAGCAGAAGATCTACATTGGACTCAAAACCATACCCCAAACTGCAAGGAGCTAGGAGTGATCTCATTTCTTTATAGCATATAACTGGTTGCATCCTCTAGAGTTAATAATTTGAGATTTTGATTTATTTATGGTTTATTGGTCTTGTTTTCTTATGTCTGATGATCTGATTGGACATGAGATCATGAAGCAACAACTCCTTTCAAATTTATATGCAACATAACGGGTGATTTCAATGAAAGCATAATTTATTTGTGTCCTCTTTGCCTCTAATTTTGATCAATTTCTCTCTTGCTTGGTCTCCCATTGACTTCTCTATAGTTTTTTGGATTCATTTTGATCTTCATTGATTTTATTTTCTTCGGATCTAAGTTGATCTTAGATCTTGAGTTTTATTTTTGTTTTTTATAGCAGAGAATAATAGATCATGCATTTAGAATCAAATTCTGAAATTTTATATACATAATTTGATTGAATTGATCATATATTTTGATTCATCTCGTAATTTCATCCAAAAAAAAATCTCACTGAAAAAGGACTTCGTATGAGGATTTTATGACTGATTGAAGTTCACTAGTTTCATTTTTTTCCCTAATTGCTACCTTACTTGCCTGTGCCTAATAGGGAAAATTTTATGGATGTTTATCTTAAAGTTTAGAAACCTTGCCAAATATTGCTAGTCCCCAATATGTTAATTGTAAAAATTTTGATGATATTTTTGTAAATATATTTAGGTTTCTAATTATTTTATATTAGTATATATAAAATTTTGGTGATTTTTAGGGGAAAATAATTTTATAGTATAAAATTTGGGCGAATCAATTTTAAAAAAAAATTGAAATTGGCGAATCTTTTTTTCAGAAAAAACATGGAAAATTAGCCCTCTTGTGAATATTAGCCCCTAAAATTTTCCTTGGTGGGTACATCCATACATCCTTAGGTGCTGGCTTTCAAGCATTTTCCTATGGCCAGCCCCTCCCAGGAAGTTATGTGGCTGCATCTAGTGGGCTTAGCCCTAGAAGAATCCTTTCTCTCTTCCTGAAACCTTTGTTTCTTCCTTTTTCCAGTTTGGGCCTCCTGTTTTCTT
Organism: Pinus albicaulis; assembly: GCA_034641835.2. NCBI lineage: Eukaryota > Viridiplantae > Streptophyta > Pinopsida > Pinales > Pinaceae > Pinus > Pinus albicaulis. The sequence goes on along the minus strand of CM076583.1, from coordinate 1,123,514,727 downwards.
ATTGGATCTGGTCTATATCTACTTTTGTTCACTAGTTTTTATTTGGATTGGTTAGTTTCCTCTTTGGAGGAGTTATTTTCTTTCAATTGGCATTAATACTTCCATTTATTGCTGATCTATTATAAACATGTTTGGTTTATCACTTGTTGTAGCTAATTAACTATTGTATTTCTCTATTCTTATCCATTTCACTAGTACATTTGGCGGAAATTTCGACACTTGGTTCCGACGCTTTTGACCAAATGTCGGAAATTTTCCCAAATTTTTTCCATCCCGCCCGGAACCGTCGCTATAGCGACGTCTATAGAAAGTTGTCGCAATACCGACACCTAAAACCTGTCGCAATTGCGACGTTTGGAGGAAGACGTTGCAATTTCGACACCATGGCCCAAAGCGTCGCTAAACTACTACATTTGACGGAAATTCTGACACTTGCTTCCGACGCTTTTGACCAAATGTCGGAAATTTTCCCAAATTTTTTCCATCCCGCCCGCAACCGTTGCTATACCGACGTCTATAGAAACCTGTCGCAATACCGACACCTAAACCCTATCGCAATTGCGACGTTTGGAGGAAGGCGTCGTAATTGTGACACCATGGCCCAAAGCGTCGCTAAACTACTACATTTGGCGGAAATTCCGACACTTGCTTCCGACTCTTTTGACCAAATGTCGGAAATTTCCGCAAATTTTTTCAATCCCGCCCGAAGCCGTCACTATACCGACGTTTAGAGAAATGGGTCGTAATACCGACACTTAGACAAAGTGTCGCAGTGGTGACGTTTGAAGGAAGACGTCGCAATGGCGACCCTATTCTCCAAGGCGTCGCTATTGCGACAGATGCGTCCAAACGTCGCAATTGTAACACAATGTCTAAGTAATTGCAATTGTGACGTTTGGAGGCATCCGACGCAATAGCGACGCTTTGTGTGTATGTGTTGTGAGGAATAATTATATAGTTCAACTTAATGGTTCATTATATAATCATGTGATCATCACTAATGATATATCTTAAAAAGCAACTGAAAAGCCATGTGTACAAAATCGATGTATACTTTAGAGAGTGGTTCTCATATCACTATGTAAATTGTTGTATGCTACTTCAACAAAATTATAAGATAAACTGTAATACACATCATATATGCACCATAACAATTGGTACAGGGTAAAAGCCACCTGCCACACCTTTGTAGTCGATCCAATTTTCTCTATCAACTCTTCTAGCTATGGGAGTTTCCTCCAAGTATCATAATACCCCCAAGGCCTGTTATCACCCTAGTAATTCTCAGGTTGTGGGATAGGGATTTTTGTAGTTAAGAACACCAAGGGTAACCAAGAACCGCTTTGGGAATTCAAGATCTAGCCTTCTTGAAATCTAGAGAGGGATCTCTCTATATGATTTAGCTTTGTTTTAGTAACAGATATTAGGCTAGCTATGATTGTGTATTTGGGTTTGATTTTAAAAGATTGGTGGGAATAAAGAGATTTCAAGGTAAACGAGAAGGATCTACTAGAATATTAGGCAATGGAGTCAACTCTCTAGGCAAGCAGAACTAAGAAATAAGGCTCAAAGATGCAAATGTGCTAAGGGAAAGATAGGTGACCTTCTAAGGCTATGTATAGGCTTGATTTGATGGAGTGGATGGAATCTGAGAAAAAGGGCACTTAAGAATCCTTAAGCTAAAGATAAGAAGATTGAAGAAGGGGATCTAACTAGGAACCGTAGAACTGCCCATAAGGTTTTACGAAGAGGCTATTACTGGCCTACCATCTTTAAGGATGCCAAAAAATTCGTGCAGGCCTGTGATAGCTGCCAAAGGGCAGGACGCCCTGGGCAGTCTGATGAAATGCCTTTGAACCCTCAACTAGTGATTGAACCATTTGAACTCTGGGCACTTGATTTTCTTGGCCCTATTAGTCCTCCCTCAAACCAAAAATCATACATCCTAGTTTCAACCGAATATGTCACTAAGTGGGTCGAAGCAGAGGCAGTTTCAAAAGCTACAGAGGACTCTGTAGTACAGTTTCTTTTCCAAATATTTGTGCGCTATGGTCTCCCAAGGGACATAATCACAGATGGAGGACCACAATTTGTAGGTAATAAATTAGCTGAACCATTGCAAAACTACCACATTCAGCACAAGATTACAGCTCCATATCACCCACAGGCCAATGGCCAAGTAGAGAGCACGAACAAAGTAGAAAACATTAAAATGCCAAGTAGAGAGCACGAACTATAGTTGTCTTGAGAAATTTTATTCACACTGAATACTTTGAATTGTGAAGTATTTATACAAAAAAATGTTTACAAAATATCTTAGGAATTGAGATAATGTTTTAATCAAAAATAGGAAAGAAAACTTAAAAAGAGGGACAGCTGCAAAATAGTTTGCAAGCTGTTACCTTTTTACAAGCAAAAATAGAACTAATTATTCTAATTTGAACTGATTGTTGTTGTACTGCACTTTAACCCTGTATTTTTACCATTTGAGGTAACAGTAAAAAATGAATTTGCAAGTGAATTTCCTGTTTTTTATCCATTAAATTCACAATAGATCTGTGAATTCTTGCCACTTTTCTGCAGAGGGGATCTTCATAGTCTTCAATTTTCTGTAACTTTCATCTGCCTCTATATACTTGGCAAAGTTAGGCTTTATAGTGAACATATGCCTGATCTCATTATCTAAAAAGAACAGATTTTCAAAATACTGAAGAAGTATTCTGCCTGTTGGTGATCCTTGAAGCAGTTGTTGTGTGGCTTGCGCTTTTGCATGATTTCTGATTTTTAGATCATAATCTTTCTGAGGCATTAACTTGTCATTAAATGCGTGAATATCAGGCAAACCTGCTTCTGAAAATGTTTTGTATTTGGCTAAAAATCTTGAGATGGATAAATTCATGTCTTTACACCGGTCCTCTAGAGTACTCATTATGTTTCTTTTGTTCAGGACCTTTTTGATTTGAAGAATGGTTTCTATTCTATCAACAATTTTCAATTCTTCCAACTCTTCCCTGGTTTTACTGTTTAAAAAAGCTATGAGTTGGATTTCTTGGGCTGGTTTTTTGTCAATTTCCCTCTTAGTCTTGTCAATCTCTGCACTAGCAACTTGAAGTAACTCCCTCTGTTCATAAATTATCTGAATTGAAGGCCATTGAGAATGAATGCCATCAATAATTTTGGTCCATAAATGACTTTTTATAAAGGCCACTTGATCTGTAATATTTACTTGCGCTTGCAGAATCTTTACCTGTTCTTGTATTCGATCAACCCTTTTCTCATGTCCTCTAGAAGTAGTCAAGGCATCATTTTTGGATTTTTCCAAATTTTTAATAGTGCCTCTCAAACTAAGAATCTCTTTTTCTTGGTCTTGTGGTGTGGTCCTCTGTGAGGATGAAGAAGAAGAGGCAGAGATTAGAGAAGTAATTGGCACTGCAGTTGGCAGTACTCCGTTCGGTGCCAAGTGTTCTGCCAAAGTAGATGGTATAGCAGTGTTTACAGTGGGGATCACTGTAGGAATGACGATTGGTTGTGCTTTTCTTAGTTCTTCATTCTCTTTCATTAGAGATTCTATTTGAATTTCCATTGTTTTTATCTGACCTGACATTTGATGTACAAGCTGCTTTAAATCATCATTCTCTGTTTTTTGCTGTAGAATTTCTTTTCCTTGAGATTTTTCACTCTGAGGCAACTTCAAATGTTTTCTAAGAGCAGCTATATCCTCATTTTTCTATTTAATTAAGACTTTTGCCCCTACAATGTTGGGTGGGTCACCCCCTGCTTCAATCACTATATCTTCTAGTGCTTTTATTCTTAAATTATTAGCATACAGTCAGGCTTTGTCCAACCTCATTTGATTTTGGAGGTTGAGCACTGTTTTCTCAAGCCTAATTGATTTCATAGTTTTACTGACAATTTTGGAATATAGCATTTCAGTATTGCTCCTATGAAATTCAATTTGATCTAATTCATGAATGGCATCTGCATCCAGTTCAAGATCTGTTTTGGAATAATCTGCCACTGATTTTGGCTCAACCATTGTAGGCTTCAAGAATGACATTACCAATTTATTGGATGAATAATCAAATGCTGAAAGAATCCTGTCTTTGTTTCCAGGCTTTTCCTTAAGAAATATAGAATGAGCTTGATTCTTGAGCTCTTCATTCTTCTCTTTAATCTGTCTGAATCTGATCTGAATCTCTGACTCTGTATTGTCAGTTTCCTGAGAAGAAGGAGGCAAATCGACAGTAGCTTGGTTTTCCTTCATGACTGTATCTTTTTTTTGTGTTCCAATTTTTACATTTTGAAGCTCTTCTAATGTTTGAGTGACTATTCTTGTTGCTTCATCATTTATATCAATATTTACAGACTTATCCTTTTCTTCTTCTGTTGACTTGCTTCTTTTACTATAAGGAGTTCTGAATTTTATGTCCTCAATAGTCTCAGCTATGAAACTATCTCCTTCTCTGTCTCTTTTATGTACATTATAAGTATCTTTTCTTATAGAAGCCACCTGTACTGTCTGTTCAATCTGTTTTCCTTTGCCATTGTCTACCTGTATTACCTGTACTGCCTGTGAATCATCATCAGATAGGGTGTTTAGCACCCATTCAATTTTATTTACATATCTTTCAATATGGGGCTTAGGATCATGCAAGTAAACAGGCAACTTACATTTTACCCTTATTGCACTCAAAATACCTTGTGGGTCATACTTCCATGTAAAACTACATGGGAACTTATACTCTTTAAGTTTGACATTTATCTCATTGGAAGCTTCTCTGTTATTCACAATGAATGGCCCAATTTGATTTTTCAACTTAAATTGGGTCTTTTTCTTGAAAGCTATGAAGTGGATTTCATCTACATTCAATAGTTGTCTCAGATATTCTAAAGCAAATATTCTTGTAGTTACAAATCTGGGTAACTTATATGGGGCCAAGGATGAGCCATACACTCTGATTTCTGTATGATTTTTATATAAATACCAATCTCCAGTTTTGTAGCTCTCTGATAACTGCAGAATTCTTCTTGTCTCATCATTGATCCTATGGATCTCCTCTTTTTCCAAGAGATACATAGCAGGGGCTATAAATGAGTCATTGAAATCTGTAAAACTATACTCTTTGTTCCATTTCCTTAGAATAGATGACCAAAATACTACTGATAGAACTTTTCCTTCTGCATCCACTTTCTGACATTCAATTGGAAACTTATATGTTTGATAATATAGGAAGAGGTGTAGTAGATAAGAGGAGTATCTGAAAACTCCTTCTTCTGATAATTTGGATAACTGATAATGCATATTATCAGCAATACGTCTAGCAAAATTGAACTGAATGGATGGTGATTGACCAGGGTTTAGAGTTGACAGAAAACCTAGGATAGCCACATCAGTGAATTCATCACTGGCGTATCCTAGTATGAAGGAGAGCATTGAGACAATCTGTCTAGTTTCATCTGGGAAATCAACGGTGTCGAAAGGAGGATATAACTTAGGAATATCAACTTGATTTGGACAAAAAGTCTGGTATATTTTGAATCTAGCATTGAAATCCAAGTCAAGATATAGTTGGGTTAAATCTTCTCTTGTTAGGGAAACAGAATTGGGGTCATGATTCATTTGCAGCATGGAATTTATCGACTCTTCAGTGATGTAAAACGGGGTTTCTTTTTCTTTGTTTACAATACATCTTTTTTCTGGCATATAATAGGCTTCACATAATCTGATAAAGTCAGGAACAGAATGAGTGAGAGGGACAATATATCTAGGCAGATTGGATTCCCAAATTGGAATATCTTTGTCACCCTTTTCCACTGATTTGCCATAGCACCAATTATAGACATCAAGCGGGTTAAATTCTACATTAGGGTCTAGTATTAGACAGTCCAGATCAACTAAAGGGATCTTCTCTAGAGAAATGACTGGAGGCTGGATTGGTCTGACCACTTCTGTAGAATCAGCCGTGAGTGCAGGAGTTGGTTTGTCGATTTTGAAGGACATAAGCTGAGGAATCTTTGCAGAAGACTTATTTTCAGATTTAGGGCCTCCATTCTTGGGGGTTACCTGTTTCTTGGTCATTTTTAATAATGAACGAAGCAAGCTTAAACGGTTTGCTAAGTTCCTTTACGAGAAAGAGGGGTTTCTTGGCGAATTTCTACTGAAAATGGGGTTTCTGAGCAGGGTTTTTAGGAAATGAAAGGAATTTAAAGCTCAGGACATGTATTTAAAATCGATTTCAACAGCAAAATGGACCAGGGTATGGAAAAAAATGTGAGAAAGGGAAATTAGGGATTCCAGGGAAATTTTGACAGAGTTTTCCCTGAAAAATGCACTCTTTTTTGCAGTAAATTTGGTAATTATTTGAAATCGACAGGAATTTTGAAATCTCAGAGGGCAACTTCGAATAAAAGTACCTGGAGAACCAGCAGAATTCGGTTGAAGACGTTGCAGAGGTGCTCAGTCTTCAATTTTTTGAAAATGGCTTCGCAGAGGAAAATGTAGTACTTTGTAATGGAAATTCAGGGCAATGGGCGTCGAAAAATGGTACTGGTAGGTTGAAAATGGCTCTGAAAAGTTTCTCAGGTTCAAACGACGTGATTTTGAGGAAAACGGTTCTGCAATGTTTTTACAGGTTTAAAGCGAAAAGTTGAAAATTTGAATGCAAATAATAATTTTAATGTTATCCTTCGATGGTATAACCATAGTTAAATGACATTAAACTCAGGTTAAATGGGTGAGGTTTAGGGAATACCTCCAGTGGTATTCGTGAGGGTAAATGGTGGTAAGCGGAAACTAGCTTTTCGAACGCGATACAACGTGGTGGCGACACGTAAGCGCGGGTGGTTTGGAAAAACCACCCATTTCACGTGGCTTTGCCAAAACATCAAACGATTACTTTATGAGCGCGGAAATGTATTAGCGCCGTCGGATCTGGATTCAACGAGTGAACGGCCACAATGAAAAGGAAAGGTGCGGGGAAAAGGTAAGTTATCGGGTTCAGTGCGATACTATTGCAAAAGTGTCACAAGACCGACGAAAATGGAAATCGTTCAAAACGTCAGAAGAGCGACGCTTACCGAAAAGGTAAAAGGTAAGTTATCGGGTTCACTTTGGGGCATTGATCTTGGGAAACCGTCGCTATACCGACATTTAGAGAAATATGTCGCAATACCGACACGTAGAAAAAGTGTCGCAATTGCGACACTATGCCCCAAAGCGTCGTTAGACGGCTTCCTCCAAATGTCGCTATTATATGTTTTACGAAGATATGGTAAGTAACTCTCTCTTGTTCTTCTTAGAAATAATTATATATAATTTTTATTTTTTTTTCAAAATACATTAAAAAAATTATATGAGAAAAATTATTAATTCATCAATATGTGTGTGTTGTGAGGAATAATTTCATAGTTCAACTTAATGGTTCATTATATAATCATGTGAGCATCACCAATGATATATCTTAAAAATCAACTGAAAAGCCATGTGTACAAAATCGATGTATACTCTAGAGAGTGGTTCTCATATCACTATGTAAATTTTTGTATGCTACTTCAACAAAATTATACGATAAACTGTAATACACATTATATATGCACCATAACAATTGCCATACAACTAATTTGTTTTAGGATACATGTGGCATTCTAGGGGTAAGTTCTATATGATGTGTATATCAATCTATTAGGTGTTGGTAAGTTTTGAGTATCTAAGAAATGATAAGGAATATCCATACATCATGATCTTGTAATGTGATTATAAATTGTGTCTATAATTTCCATAAAATGTATAAATGATTTGTTTTAAAAAAATCAACACAATCAACCCTAAACAATGCTCATGATGTGGAATGTCATTGGAGAAACCAAAATGATGGTCACATGTCCCATTTCTATGGTAATGGTGATCATATATATGTTGTAGCAACACTTGATGAGTAATTAAATAAATCTAAGAGTGTGACTCATTGTGCCATATTTTTTTAAAGCATGATTTGTTTTCCTAGTTTTTACTAATTTGTTAACATATTTTATTCATTTGGAAAGCTAATTAATGATGCTTTAAGTAATTATGACCTAATGAGAGATCATCTTCACATCTTCACTGAAATATATTGGTAATTGTAGTCACTATATGGACCGCACATGCATGCTACTTAAGAAAAATTGAAATATAAACTATAATACACATCTTATATCTGCCATAACAATTGTCATATAACTTATTTACTTCTAGATACATATGAAATACTTCAGGTAAATGCCATATTATGTGTATACCAATATAGTAGGTGTTGGTAAGTTATGAGGATCTAAGAAATGATAGGGTATCCACACATTAGTAGTTCCCTGGTGAATTTTTTGCATAATTTTCTATTTGTTGTAATTTTGTTGCCTGGATTTGTTATAGATTTCAAATAATATATACAATTATCTACCAATTGTTATTTATAAAGAAGAAGTACAATAAGTAGTCACCTAAAAGTGAGCCATGTGAAAATATTGGTAACATGAGTAACCTGGTAAGTTGTAAATGAAAAGTGAATAACCTCCACTCACCAAAAGTGAATAACCTCCACTCACCAACAAGTGGCAGGCAGGGTTGGAATTTGGATTTCTCTTTACCCGTCACACAAATTTTTTTGACGTTTTGGTCATTGTTTTTCTAGTCAATAAACGTTACGTTTAAAATTTTGCACTTCATTAATGAAGTTCTCGTAATAAATTAACCCTTCACCAATAAAAGTTTGATTAAAAAAATTGAACGCTCTTCCATTTTCTTTGGATTTTGGAGTGTGATATATTTGTGTCATGGAATTTTAATACCTAAAGTTTCAAGAGAAATAACTGATTCTTGTCAAACTAATATTTCCTCAATATATGCTATGTGTTGAAATTACTTACAGCTGATGTACAGGCAGCCGCCTTCCATTTCTAGCGATCAGTCAAGATCGCAGTATAACAAAAACGTTGTAGAGAGTCGCTTGCCATTTTTGATTGATCAGAGTTTAAAAAATTGAAGGACAGTGGTCCCATAACTGAAATTTCTGGATTTGAAATCTCACTGAGGCGGATTTAATAGAAATTTCGCATCACACTCAGCCGTCCATACGAGTGCCCAAAATCGGATGCGAAAAATTGATAAAGCAGATTGAATAGAAATTTCGCGTCACATTTTTGATGACGTCAGCAAATTTTATTGGCACCCGAAATTGAAATTTCTGGATTTGAAATCTCACTGAGGCGGATTTAATAGAAATTTCGCATCACACTCAGCCGTCCGTACGAGTGCCCAAAATCGGACGCGAAAAATTCATAAAGCAGATTGAATAGAAATTTCGCGTCACATTTTTTATGACGTCAGCAAATTTTTTTGGCACCCGAAATTGATTGAAGGAGAGTTTAATTTTTGGTTGACGTCCGGTGGTCAAAGTTCTTTAATGTTTGTTTTAAAAATGTCGTGCGTACAGGTCCATATATATATATGTTTTACATATATACATCATATGCACAATTCAAAGCAGTGAGTTGTAAATGCACAGATAGAGTGAAATTTTAGAGTGTGAGTTAGAGTGAAATTTTAGAGTGTGAGTTTTGTGTTGAACTGTGTTTTGAAGCAGTCAAAGTTTTTTTATTCCCTCAGTCAGAGGAGATTTTGTAACCAAAGTTTTGAAGTTTAATGAAATAGTTTTTACAGTGAAAACTCTGTTTCCAGTGAAGAAATTTTTTTTTTTATATTTTCTCTGTATTGAAGAGGGGAGTTTTATTCTCCATTGTTGTTCTGGAATTTTAAATATTCCAACACTATGATCTACTAAAAATTACTTCAAAAATCAAGTGAACCTTCCAATATAAAGAAAAAAACATGAACGAGCTTTCCCTAAATTGCAATAAATTTATGTTTATTATTAATATTTCGTAATCTGTCTTATAAAAATTGCATAATCGGACTAAGAACAAATCCTCAGTGCATTTTTTATTGTTGTTGTGATTAAAAAAATGAGCCAAAGAACGCTAAGGCACTCAGAGAAATCAATCTATGTATTATTTCTCACAAAACATGTTGAGTAGTAGAGACTAAGCCGTAGATTTTTTTCTGTCCTCAATCTCTCTATTAATTATGTCTATGTAGTTATAAGAATAACAAGCCAAAGAAATCTGAGGCTTCCAGAGAAATTAGTCTCTATGTGCAGAAATTGATGATTATTGTTGACTAAATGTTATACCATTTGAAATTGCTGAGCGAAATTAATCAGGCCATGATGTACCATTTGTCAGTATCTATTTTCTCATGTATGAAAGTTTTTTTTTTTATAAGTAAAAGTAATTATATTAACAAAAGGAGTACAGTACAGCGGGCCGAAGCCTGATCATTGCCGAGTGCTGTGGCATTTGAAACAAAAAACCATAGTTTGAAGACTGCCCTGCAAGAGGGAAACCAGTCTGAAACAGTTCATTTGAAAAATCCCGCGCAGGGGAACTAGAGAATTGTAGTACTGGAGACCATATCGAAGCAAAAAAAACAGATGCATTTTCAGAGACAGCAGGAAACACATGAAAAGGCCCATAAGAATGGGCAGAAATAGAGAAAAAAACCAGAGTGAAGAGGAGGAACTATTCATCAGGATCAGGTTCGTAGACAACTCTGCACCAGAGTTCATCTGGTTCCCCGTCAGAATTATACAGGTCAGCAACAGAATGGATCACCTTCCCGGGAGGAGGAGGAGTAATCTGTGCCTCGCTCGCTTGCACTGCATCCTGCCTCTCAGTAGGTTGACCCACCGCTTCCTTGTTCGCCTGGTCCTGTGTGGCCTTGCCCATCTGACCCTCCACGTTCGCACTATCAGGGTGCTTCAGCCCAACAAACTGCGCCGAATCCTGAGCCGTCGAGAGGCTGCATTCCGCCGAGTGAGAACTGGGAACAATTTCCTGAGGCTCTTCACGAAAGATGACCGTAATTGAGGCAGTCACCCTGGGTTGATTGAGAGTGTTGTTAAAGGAAAAATGCGCGTTGTGGGTTTGAGCAGGAGGAGCGGAAGGAGTGGGGGAAGCAAGGCGACGGCCCGAGCGGAGAAGGTGCCCTCTAGGTTGACTGTCAGAGTGGGAGATAGACGTAGAGGAGGTGCCAGAGGTGGAGGGAGAGCGTCGAATTTGGCACCTCGTGGAGCCTATTCGGCAGGGCATTCCCTGCCTGAGGCGCGGCATAGTCTCACTCGAGACAGCAGGGCAGGGAGGCAAAAGATGGACAGAAGACTAAGGCAAGAGGGGAAACAGGGCGATAGAAGCAAGCTTGTAGGAACTAGCGTGGCAGAAGTGGATATTTTCTCCAAAATCCAAACAATAATTGAGACAACTCCTCTTACCAGTTACAGTGCGAACATTAGAAAGCCCTGCTCCTGGAGCGCACCACAGATTCACAGGCGGGGGAATTCTGTTTAGACCAGAGGGACGTTCCATAATAACAACCCAGTCTACCGTGCAACTGTGAATCGACTGCAATAAACCACCATAAGTATGAACTGGAGGTTGAGTCATGTCGTGGCATGTGAATGTGTATCGAGGAGGGGTACTACGGTTTATTCGAGTGATTAAATGGCATTAAACGCCGATCAGTCGACATTAATTGACATTAATGGGTGGATAACAGCTGAAATAAGGCTCGCCACCAACTTCACCCGCATCCAGGTTCTCATGTATTAAAGTTGATGTACCATTGATATTATTTTTTTTATATTTTTGCATGGCCATTGGACAATGATTTACTATGGTTTTCCTACTAAATTCCAATGGATGATTATTCAAAAATATTGAGAATTAGTCTAGTCTCAATGCATAGCCAAGAGTCTTACTGGATAATTATAGATTACCTCTCCAATGGATGATTGTACTTTTTTCATCTACTTTTTCACGTGAATTTCAGTTGATGCTAGATCTTACATTAATAACTATACTTGCATGAATATCCATGCTTTTATACTTCCCCACTATGGTCAATTTTGATGTATGGCCTTGGCCCATTGATCTTACAATTAACTCACTATTCATATTCAATTTTATCCAGTTCAGCCCAATAAAATAAGGAAAACAGAAAATTCAAATGCGGGCTACATAAAAATGATTTTTTAAAAAACTACATTAATGTCTGATATCACGCGTGCATTCGCCCTCAGCTCTTGCAGAACAACATTCGCTCTCAGCATTCACCCTCAGTTCTTGCAGAACAACATTCGCCCTCAGTTCTTGCAAAATGGTAAGTTCTTACTGCAGGCCCTTCCTCCTGTAGTAGGGTTGACCCTATTTGGGTTTTTTTGGAGCCTATGAGAATACAAAGGTTGTGATTGATTACGGGGCACTGCCTATATTTTTGGAACTTCTTGCCTCTGGGAATGATAATGTTCGAGAACAGGTAGCACGTTCATTTTAGAGGCATAAAATTATTCTTCCCAACTATCTTTATACGTCTGTAATTTTGGAATTTGATTTTAAAAACTACTACCCAACTTTGAGTTCAACTGGTGTTCGTGTAAAGGCTGTTTGGGAAACTTTGAGTTCAAATGGTGTTCGTGTAAGGCTGTTTGGGCTTTGGGAAATATTGCTGGAGACTCTGCATCATTTAGGGATCTTGCCCTCAGTCATGGAGATCCGAGGTAGGTGCTTGCCCAGTTGAATGATACTGCCAGAATTTCAATGATATGAAATTGTACATGGGCTCTGTCAAATTTTTGCCGTGGTAAACCCCAACCACTATTCGAATAGGTAAGCATAACACATTTTCTGCCTCTTCTTCTTAGTTCGCAGATACTGTGGATTTTTTTTATAGATCTTGGTGCTTGGTAGATTTGGACGTAATATGGACCTAGGCACTTGTTCATTACAATGTCTCCGTCATCAGGTTTTAGAAAATGCTCAGAAATTTGGGTTTCACAAGGGGATTACCCTTTCTTGCAATTATCGATTATCAATCACATTCAAAAAAAGTCTTTCGTAGCATTGCTGAGCTCTTTGTAGGTGAATTTCCGAGGCAATTTCACAATATCTGAACTAAATTTGTCTGTCCTTTTCAATACTCTGTGCTTGTAAGAGAACCAGACAAACAATCTAGTGGCCAATGCAACAACAACAACACCTCCTGTTGCAATGCCTTCAATTCACCCTCTCTCCACGCATGAATGACTATGGCACCCTCTTTTGTGAACAGGTACTGGAGCTGAAGGTACTGGTTTCCATTAGGATCGTGGAATTCAACATCCAAAATAGTATCAAATTCCACTGCAATAGTATTCCCTAGCAAGGACAACAGTTGATTGAGACCTATTGGACTCGTCACCCCCAAATAGCCTCCAGGGCTACCCAGAGTGTGATCATCTGGAGCAATAAAAAATGCTCATCCATCCCCAATTGAAACAAGAACAGGACCCACATTGGTTACAGAAAAAGAGAAACACGTTTTGAAAGAAGAAGAAACTTTTGTATTAGGGTCCAGAAATCTAACTGGTCTATTGTACAATGCCCTACCTACACTTCAAATTGGTACTCCCAACTCCATGCTAAGGCTCACTGTGCCATTCTTCAGATGAGCATCTTAACCTGAAGTTTGATTCCAAAAAACCCAAGTCCCCTATTCTATGCCCAAGACCTCTATTACAACGAGTAGAGTTCTGAGCGAAATACTTCACAATAGGAAGCAAAAGAAACATCGCAAAATTGCTCCGCTTTAGACTGATAATTTTCTGTGCGAAAATTCAACTGCGGACAGTAAAAACATAATATCAAACACAACCAATCGACAATGGAATTTGAACATGAGGATTTATAACCACAGAAAACCCTCTCCATGTTAAAAGAATTCCGGAATGGCTTTAAGATTCTACTAATGAGCTCTTACAACACCATAGCAATTACTGTCACAATGAAATCTGCTGGAAGCAAAGCCCTTGTACAGTTTCTACATTTCCACAGTGGAAGCAAGAATCTTGCTATCTCTCATGATCTGGTTCTGTGGTCAAATCCTTTGCTATGGCTGTCTTGTTCTGCTAAACGTGGATCTGTCTTAGCTTTGGCTCTGGTTCTCATTTAGGATCGTGGATATCTGATCTTGCTATGGCTTTGACTATACAAACTTTTTCAATAGGAAAATGTTGACTCTGCTATATATAGGAGCTTCAATGGGTGCTCTCAAACACTTTTTTGGGCAGCTTTGTTTTGTCTCTGATTCAAGGCAGAACTATGTTGGCCTTGGTTTTTTAGTCCTTGGAACTTAGTTCTCTAATATTTTCCATCCTATCCCCAGTTTTCTACCGAGAAAGACATAACTTCACGATATCAAAATTGACTATTTTTGGCCATTTATCTTTAGTAATGGTACAACCTTAATTTCGTCCATTCGTACAGTATCTGAAGAGCACTCTCAAGCTGTTATTCAGTATTTTAGCATAAATACTACATTTAACTGCCATGCTCTAATATTTATATCAACCATAAGCATTCTTAAGGTAGTTCCACGTTTCTGAAGCAGAAGGAATGCTTCTGACAGCTTCTTATCATAGTGGTACAATTCTATTCGCAGTTTATCTTTTATAAACCTCCAATTTTCCAAACATAGTAGAGACTACAGTTTGCATCTGAAATTTTGGACAAATCTGTTTAGTATTCTATAGAAAATGCATTAATAATAAAAAAAGCCCACAATTTTTAAAAATCCCACAATTTTGTAAAAAGCCCACATTTTGTAAAAAGCTCACAATTTGTAAAATGCCCACTTTTATTTTCTTTTTGCTTATATATTGAGCTCCCATTGAGTTCAACAAGTCTTGCGTTTTCTACACCATTGAGAGAGATTTATTGTTTTCTTTATAGGATAATTTGCATCAATGGAAGAAAACATTGGAGCTGGAAAAACAATTCAAAAGGGTGAAAAGGGTGATGGCAGAGTTTATTGCCATTGTAAAAACTGTTGTATGAGAAATAATGTTAGATTTTTAATAGCAACAGCAACATTGCATTGTAGGAAATATGGGCACATTGATGGTGGATCGAATGACTATCATCCCATGGTAATTAATTATCTATCTTCATTTTGATTATATCGTAAAATTTTATATTATTTTAAATTTTTAATATTTTTTATATGCGCACTAATGTTTAATTATTAATGTTTGTAATTTTCATAAAGGCACAGTTGCCCCCCAACTTTTTGCAGATGATCAACCAACTTCCACAGCAAAATAGTAGTAGATTAGATTATGTTGCACCAGTACAAGAGAATATTGCAGCAAATATTAGTATTGGAAATGATGTTGTACAAGGTGAAGAACATGAAGCGAATGATGAAGGTAATTTTAATGATCCCATGGAGGTAGATCACGATGACAGTAATGAGATAGTTCACATTAATGATGGGACAAATCAAATGCTCCAAGACTTGTATGGTGAGTCAGATGATGATGGTGGAGATAGCAGTGACGGTATTTATGATGTACCTATGATTGAAAGGTCAAGTGAACGACTTTTTGAACACTCAAATGCAACTCTTCTCTCTGCTACATTGTTGCTGGTGAACTTAAAGGTTATGAATAATTTGTCGAGCAGATGTATGACACAACTCCTAAGGTATGCAATATGTATATATGATCACATATATGTAAATGTTGATTATTTTCCCTTTTTTTAGTTGTAATAAATGTGTAAAATAATAACTTATATATAAGTTATTATTTTACACATTTATTACAATTAAAAAAAGGGAAAATAATCAACATTTACATATATGTGATCATATATACATATTGCATACCTTAGGAGTTGTGTCATACATCTGTTCGACAAATTATTCATAACCTTTAAGTTCACCCGCTCTCTGCTATTGTTGCTGGTGAACTTAAAGGTTATGAATAATTTGTCGAACAGATGTATGACACAACTCCTAAGATATGCAATATGTATATATGATCACATATATGTAAATGTTGATTATTTTCCCTTTTTTTTAATTGTAATAAATGTGTAAAATAATAAGTTATATATATACATATCATAGTTATCAAAACTGGCCAGTCAGGACAGCTGCCGGTTGGAACCGGCCTTGCAACCCGATCAATAGCCTATTCTCACCTATTTTGGCCGGTTAACCGGACCTAACCGGTCGGTTAAGTAAGGAACCGGCCAGTTTATGCATAAACCGGTCAGTTCCGTACTTAACCGGCCGGTTAGGTGCTCCTCCATGAGTTGAAAATTCCTCAGTGTCTCCTCCATGAGCTGCAAATTCCTCTATTATACTAGCAACAAAATTCTCTAATAACTCATACTCAACACCTTATAGTAGCAACAATACACATGATGACTGATAAATACAAGGCTGGCTAGCATAAAATCCCTCGCAGCATGCAACTCATCAAGTGTACTTGATGACAATTTATGTTCTCAAAACAATCAGCAGCAACCTTATTTCACACTCAGCTAGTAACTGTCAGACCCTCTCTCTCTGCTCACACATAGCAGCAGCATAAATACAAAACCTTTCACACAGCATACAAACAATTCGATCATGGCATCAAGACTGATGCAAATGGTCTGACGCCACTCAAGGGACAACAACATACAACCTAATGAAAATGTGACTGGCAATAATAAATTGACCACTAGAAAATTCCCGCTTGGAAATGCACTAAACTGGCTACTGAGTTTTCTGGGTTTTAATGAATCTTTTCAGTGATAAATTTTGTCAAACACATTGTGAGCAGACTGATGAAGTTGTAATGCTATCTCAACTTGTTACAAATAGCACTACTAGTGGGTTTCATAAACCAATTCAATACCTCTAAGTGTTGTAGATGTTTTTCTAGAAATTTATTGGCAAGCAAACATAGATAATGAAGAATACAAGATCTTCAAAATGTTGGTCTGATATATATATATATATATATATACTGAACCCAGAATTGTCTTTAAGGCTGATACAATGAATTGACAACAGATCTGAGCAGGGACAGATTGTATATTATAATATTAACTCAGCAATAAAACACAGTGAATAATATAAGAGAAACATGATACATTACTTCAACAAGTTTGCTTATGTATTTTTCGATGATATGTATTGCATTTGCTGCCATTTTGATATATTCACCTTTGCATGGTATATAAATGAGAAAAATTTTCATATTTTGTCTCTATTGGCTTGGAATCATGGTTGCAAATCTTAAAAATAGTTTTTATTTATTTATTTATTTTTCATTTTATTAAAAAATAATTATTTAATGTATTTTTTTTAAAACCGGTTCATTGAGATCTGATCGCTACCGGTTAGATCGGTTCCGGTTCGAAACCCGGTTCATTAGCTCCACCGATTCGGTCACCGGTTCTAGTTTTAATAACTATTATATATATATATATATATATATATATATATATATATATGATTAATAATCTTTACAAGACACTACTTTTTGTTTCTGTTGTAGATTGTTGGGTGAATATTTGTTACCATCGCCAAATACTTTACCTCGAACATATCGAGATCTATGTGCTATTATGAAACACTTTGGAATGGAATATAACACTATAGATGCATGTCCTAAAGATCATATTATATATTATGGAGAACATGCGTTGAAAACAGAATGTCCGAAATGTGGTACCAGTAGATATCGAACAGATCAACTAACCAAAAAGGTGCCTCAAAAGGTTCTTCGTCATATTCCCATACTTCCACGTTTACAGCGAATGTTCAGGTGTAACAGCATAGCACAGTTTATGGATTTCCATGCAAAGAATAGAAGTGGAGATGGTGTTCTTCGAATGCCTGCAGATGGTTCTGTATTTAGAGAAATCGAGGAAAAATATGTAGATTTTAAAAATGAACCTCGACATGTCAGGCTTTCATTGGCAGCCGATGGTGTTAATCCATTCGGAGAGCTTAGATCTACTTACTCGGTGTGGCCTATTTTCGTTATCAACAATAACATTCCTCCTTGGATGTCAATAAAGAGGGAGCACATAATGTTGACTATGATTATTCCAGGTATTTGATACATTATTTCTTTGAATGTAACATTTTCATTTCTCTCGTTGTTTGAATAAATATATATTTTATTTATTTACTTAATTATATATACATATATCATGGGAGTAATTATTATGTACCGTAATTTTGAACAATTAGGTAAGTACCAGGTCAAAGATATGAATGTATATATTGAGCCTCTTATCGATGAGCTAATACAGTTATGGCATTGCATCACTATGTATGACATCACTAAGCCAATCAAGCAGAAGAGATTTCAATGTCATGGAATGCTTGTATGGACAATTCATGATGCCCCAGGACTAACACATGTTTGTGGTATGTAATATTTCATTGCACTTTAATATGATACATAATTATCTAAATTAGATATACCATATTGCATGTTTTAAAAATGATCTCATAGTATATTAATTGTTATTGATCCATCTATTGCGGGTCTTCAAACAAAGGGTAGATTTGCATGTCCAGTTTGTGGCCCTAAGATGAAGTATCGTCATTCGCCAGACTTAAAAAAGATGGTGTTTGATGAGTTTAGGCACTTCCTCCCTAGGAACCATAAGTATCGTACTACTGAAAAACATCTTTTCAATGATAAAGAAGAAACTAGATTAAAACCACGAAGAATGACACCTCAGTTGTGGATGTTGGAATATAACAGAATTAATAATCGTCGAGCAGCTGATACGTAATGTGTGTGTATATATATATATATATCTATATTATTTGTTTATGTAATGTTTGGAGTTTTTGTTTTAACTAATGAATTTATTTTATTGTATTTTATAATTAATATTGTTCTGATTTATTTTATTCTTTGATATCAAGGTCATCGTCGCCATGAAGGTACTAATATTGTACTTCCACCTGGAATGAAATGTTAACCTTCTCAATTCGCAAGGTTGCCCTACTATGAGGACCTAAAAATAGCTCATTTGTTTGATACAATGCATGTCGGGAAGAATGTGACAGAAATGTTATGGCGAACCATAGATGGTGCACATGAGAGAGATAAAATTGACAAAATTTGTGATGACATTGAGAAATCAAATCATGCAATGAAAAGTGTGATCGACGGATCAAATAACAATGGAGGTCGAAATTATAATAATATTCCATGGTTATTAACAGAACAACAAAGAAATGATGTAAAAGAGGTCGTTAGAAGAATTAAATTTCCAACGGGTTTTGCTTCAAACATAAATAATATCTTAACGAAGAAAGGTGACTTTAGTGGGGTGAAAACACATGATTGGCATACCTTTATTAAGGTAATTTTTTTGGTATACGTTTTTGTTTGTTATTGCTTGAATACATATTTTAAATTTTCCTTTTTTCTGTTTAATTTGGAAACCAATAACGATTCATTTTTTATTGTTATAGTATGTTCTACTTGTATCTCTCCCAAACGACTTCGACAATAATGTCAAACAAGTTATATATGGTCTTAGTAAATACATGAGGTAAGTAGTTTTGATTTATACGCAAAATCTAATTGCTACAATTTATTTTTGTACTTGATGAAATGATGTATTAATTTACTTCTAATGAAATATATATTATGTTTCATTGAAATAACCTCGCGTAATGATTTGTAGATGGTTGTCATTGAAAGAAATCCATCAAGATGAAATAAAGTATTGGAAGAGAAAAATTCCTCGGCTAATGTGTGAAATGCAAAAGTATCTACCTCCAACATTTTTCAATGCACAAGAACACTACTTGATACACCAAGTTGAGGAGATTGAAATGTGTGGACCAGTACACACAAGGTCAATGTGGATGGTCGAGAGGCACTTGAAATCCTTGAAGGCTTTGGTTAAACAAAGAGCACGACCTGAGGGTTCTATGGTGGAGGGATATGTGGTATATCAATCCATGGTGTATATTAGTAATTATCTTCCTAAATTAGCTGCGCCAGTCATGAAGGCGGTGGATTGCATTTGGGATGCGAACTCCATCAAAAAATTTGAAGAGGAGCACCTGTTGGGAAAAGGTAGAATGAAGAAAGTGAGAGGTAAAAGATTTATTATGTATAATACATATAATGTTTCATTTTTTTACATCATGTATATGATCATTATATTCATTCGGGTTTTATTCTTTCATAGTTTATTAATTAATATAATTTACCATGGTTATAAGTAATATTTATTAATATTGGTGAATTATTGTTTTTTTATTCAGGTGCTCAAGATTATGAGGCGCTACTTTTATACATTGCAAACAATCTTGAGTGGATGAGTGAATGAATTGAAACATGTAAAGCACGTAATGGCGGTAGGTTATCATGGAAACTACTGTCTGAATTGATTAGAGAAGCGTATCGTAGTGGAGATGGGAACGTTACGGACAGGGAAATCGATTTAGCATATGGTTTGAAAGATAGAAAGGTAAGCAATTAATTCACCTATTTATAATGTGACAAGAAGTTTGATTTTTCAGTTAATTTTCATGTTGTGTAAATTATATGTTTAATTATTAATTGAGAATGCATATTTTTCATTAACAGTTGATTTAATATATATTTAATTGAATGTATATGTTGAAACACCACACACAGAAGACACACTTATGCAATAGCTTGATGATAATGCAGAAACTGATAGTGGGATAACCGGCAGATTCCAGTCACTAATGTTTCTCAAGGAGTGACAGTATCTATTGAATCTGAAAATAGATATTATGGGTTCTTAGATGATATAGTTGAGTGTGACTTTAATTCCTTCAAAATAGTTTTGTTCGACGTCAAATGGTATAGGCTACGAATGAATGTACGTGATGATAATAGAACACTTATTCAACATGAAAATGGATTTCCAATGGTTAAAACATCACAGTTTGAAGCAGGAAAAGATCGCTATGTTTTTCCAAGCCAATGCGAACAAGTCTTTTACTCAAAGGTTCCAGGTGAGAAGGAATGGTCATTTTCTATTAGATATGATCCAAGAGGAAGGCCAGTAGAGTATACTGTAGATGAAGAAGATGATATTGATCAAGAAGAAGATGATGTAGTGGCAGATGAGCAGGAAGATGCATGGACAGATGAAGAAGATATCTTAGAAGATGAACCAGGCATAGGAGATGAGGCAACAATTATTGATGATGATGTCGATGAGGATATTATTGAAAATGACATAATTGATGATGATGATGACATGGTCGATCATTTCAACACCGTTTCTGAATCAGATGTTGATATAGATGTCAATCAGTTGGATGAAGATCAAGAAGATACAGAAGAATAATATTGATACAAATGTTATGTTCGAGTATGAGCTGGTATGTTATAACTTTATATTTTAATATGTAGGAATTATTGTCTGTTGGGAAAAATACTGAGAGGGGGGGTGAATCAATATTTAGGGCTGACTGAAAACTTTTCACCAGAGATCTTATTATGCTGTTAATTCTTTACTTGGATTATTGCACAGTCACGGTTCCGCTCTTCCACGCAGGGTTCCGTCGTGCTTCCGTTTGTTATGTTCCACCTCTTTCCTTCCAGGTTCCGTTCATGATTCCAAATGGTTAGTCCGTGTTCCACCGAAATTTCAATGCCAAATACTCTGTTTTAGTTCTTTCGCGTTATAACTGGTTTGCTCTTGCTCCTCGTTCCTTTCTCCATGAAAGCCAGTCAGCTCCTTACTAATAGAGTAGACCCTTCCATCATATATTTAACGAATATATATAACTCCACTATCTACCAGTTTGGATACACTGTCAACCGTATTAACATCGGTTCCTCGATCAACATACAGAGCACAGGGTTTCTTATGGATGTCAATTATCCTTCATCAGGATGCATACATATGTTCACACATGAATTAACTCGTCCTTATTTATATCGATTCTCCATTAAATACAGAGCTTGCCATCAAGGAAAATCATATAATAGGATACAGGAAACATATTGCCAACATTTTCTTTAAATAATTTACTAATTATGCGGGTTTGTTGCATGTTGTTTATTATTTCAAACTAATAAATAATGGCCTTACTATTGTTTATTATTTCGCAGGATTCACAGGATTCATTTGATTCTATGGTCAGGTCTCTGAAAAAGCCAATTAAACACTTAAATAGTCAAGATCTGGAAGACAGGCTTTACCCCCACCATAAATTGCTGAAAAACCGGCCTTCAGTTCAGCTTGCTGTGCTGAAGACGAGGGTGGATTTGCATGATCAGTTGAATGAAAATGAATCATATATTCGGGATTCTTTTGAGGGCAGATCCATAATCCCCATAGATAAATATCCCATTGCTACAGAATTTATGTCTGTGTTGAAGCACAAGTATAGTGTTGTATCGAAATACAAATTAGAGGACAACTATACCAAGTCTAAATCAACTGAATCCAGTTCTAGTGCTCTTGAACTTACCGAATTAAAGCCAGAAACAGGATTTACAATCTCTAATGGGAACGGGTATGGTAGTTCCAATATTGGATTGGATGTCCAGATCTCTGCAATAGGCACTGGACCTGATCGTAATGAACCCCAACTAATTCAATGTGATGAAAATATGGACTTTGATGATGATCAGGAAAACAAGCCAGAGCATTTTGGCAATATTGAAGAAACCGAAGAGGTTTCTTGTGATCGATTGAATCAACTCAGCCATAAGACATCTACTGCAGGATGGTTTGTATCAGAAGGAGAATTGGTTTTGCTTTCCCATGATGATGGATGCTGCTCTTTTCACGATATAGCAAATTCAGAGGTGTGGAGGTTTTAATTATTGTACTTAATTTTGGGGTTTATGGGTGTTATAATTTATACATTTTGGGATTTTCTATTAGAAATAGGGAAAAGCCTAAGGGTTAGATTATTCTCATGGTTTAAATTTCTATATTTGAAATAAAATTCACCAATTTCTGTTTAAAAAAATGATTTGCCTAAATATTTGATGTAGTTCATTCCAAAGACTCTTGAAATTTTCTAGAAACTATGATTGGCATTTCAAGAATATTTATGCACTCTTTAAATTTTCCCTTAACATAAAGGGCAGTTGATGTATGAGTAATACTCAGTATTGTTATTTTCCAATCTCCAGGAGAAGGTTGAATATAAAGCTCCATATGGGCTTACCCCAAACATGTGGGGTGATTGTTGGTTGATCAGAGCAGCTGGTTCAGATGGTTGCTCTGGTAAATATGTTGTGGCAGCATCTGCAGGTTGTACATTGGACTCAGGTTTCTGTTCATGGGACTTTTATAATAAATAAATTATGGCATTCCATACTGAATCAGAGGCCTTCACTTCAACGTCTAGTACCATCTCTCCAGTTTTGGCAGAGAGGGATGTCTCGGGGAGAAATTTTGGCTTTGCAAATGTTGTGCTAGAGAATCAACATTGGTGGTACAAGCCATGTGGGCCTCTTATGGTATCTACTTCCAGTGCCCAAAAGACAGTTAATATTTATGATATTCGTGATGGAGATCTTGTGATTTCAATGTGTTTGTTTTGAAAGTTTAGGTTTCATAGTAAATCATCAATGGGCTCTAAAATAAGGCCACATTGAAATATTGGATACATGTTTCATGCCAAAATCAGTTGTATCTTCCATAAATACACAATATTGGACCACTCTGTATAAATCTTTTTCTTGGACAATATTACATCTCCCTCATTATACAGGTGGTGTTCTTACATGGATAGCAAAGGCATTGTTTTGGCAATCATTTTTTAAGTCACTAGATATTGTGGGTACAAGGATCTAGGGTCTCCACATGAAACTGTGTCGCCTGGAGACTCACTCTGCCTGTCCTTAAATTTGTAAACATAGTAGTATGCCAATGCTTCTTTCATTTTGTATGCATAAGACAATTTTTTGTCAAATTCCATAATTGTTTTTAAGTTTTATCCATCCCAGTTTTGTTGTGAATGCACAGGTTTTTGGCTCAACACATATCTGTTATATCTTTGTACTTTTCCTTTACTAACTATTTGAAATTTCTAGTTATATTTAGAGGTGTCTTTTAAGGGATGAGGGGAATTACTTGGATTTAGTGCTGCCAGGCTTATTATTTATTCTCCAAATGAAGCCCTGTAATCTGTAACACTATATGGGCATGCATCTCACTTGTTAAAATATAGTTGATACAATACGTTGTACATGAAGCCTGGAATTGTGTACATTCCTGGAATATATTAATTTGTAGGCATGCTTAAAAGAGAGATAGGTTTTGATAAAATCAAAAACCCTGAACATGAAGAAAAAAACGAGGCAATTATTTTATACAGATAGAACCAAGACACTATCTCCTCATTAATAACAAAACTTCAGTCCAAAAATCATATGTACAAATTCTAGAAGTCGAAAGTTGAAAATTTCTGAAATGGAACTAGGCCCTTTTCAAAAGAACAAATTTAGTAAAAACGAGGGTGAAGAAAGTTATCTTATCAAAATTTCCACATACCGTGTTAGCAAGGAATGACTACGAGTCCTGAGCAGTGAGACTGAGGAATTGCTCCTTTGTTGCAGGTTGCAGTTCTCTTCTCCAACACGATGAAAAGCTTAGCTTTGGAGTCTGAAGCTCGAGTCACAACTTGGAAGTTGGTAAGGAAAATTATCAGGGTTGTTGCCAGTTGGCTTGGAGTTCGCAGCCTAATTAATTTTCTTTAATGCATTTCCTTCAATGCTACGCCAGTTGTCACTGGCCAGCAACCTTTACAATAAAATTTATTAGACCCGTCACGCTACGAGGAAAATTTGATGTGATCATTGATCATTGATTTCTTATTGTGATAACAAACATTGGAGATTTACTGTCCTGTTTTAAAGTTTTATATTTTTTTTTTTTAAATTGAAATAGCCGTCGGCATACCGATGCCTTGTAAGCGTCGCTCTTTTGACGTTTTGAACGATTTCCATTTTCTTCGGTCTTGTGACGTCCGTCGATATTGCGACAGCTCTAGAAACGTCGGAAGAGCGACAGAAAAAAGAGGTCGGAAGGGCAACGTCCAAAATTTGGGACCACATTTCGTCGGAATTGCGACAGTTCTTCCTGGCGTCGATATTGTGACGCTTCTGGAAAGCGTCGGTCTTGTGACACTTATGCAACACGTCGGTCTTTTGACACTTTTGTACGGCGTCAGAAATGCGACAGTTTAGACACGTCGGAAGAGCGACAGTATAAAGACGTCGGAAGAGTGACGTTCAAAACGTCGGACGACATTTCGTCGGAATGGCGAGACTTTACAAACGTCGGAAGCGCGACGTTAAAAACGTCGGACCAAATTTCGTCGGAATGGCGACATTTTACAAACGTCGGTTTGGGAGGCGTCGGAAGAGCAACGAGTGTTTGGAAGCGACGGGAAGTGTCGGTAGTGCGACACTTTGTAAAGGCGTCGGAATTGCGACCGCACGAGAAACCACGTTTTTCCCAGCCTCGAACTGTCGCTCTTGCGACGACTGTGTGTCGGAAAAGCGACGATTTGGCCGTCGAAAATTGCGCCAAATGTTCCCGTGTTTCGATTAGTTTTTTTAAGTTCTTCTATTGCTCATTATTGTTCAAATTGATCCTTGGGTATTTATTGGGTTCCTTGGATTGAGGTTTTATTTTTTCCTCTAGATTTCATTACCCTATTTCATTGGTTGTCTTCAACATCTGTTTAGACTCGATTTACATTTTTCCTTCATATTATGTGGCCTTATCTCATTTTTTTTTCTTTCTTGTTGAGCGATCTGTTAGATGTTTTCGTCATTTGTATCAAAAACTGTGGTGTTGTGATTGGCTCTCAAGTTTTCATCTGAAATTTTTCTTTTGAGTGTGTTTTTTCGTGTTGTGTCACTATTCATTCAATCTTGTTTAGGTCTTATTTCCTCGAGGGTTCGGTTTATTCCTTTGTAGAACATTGGCACTAGTTGAGCCATTGTGTGGTAAACCTAGATTCGTTGAAATTTACTTCCTTTTGTTTCACTTTGGCTATCAATTTGATTTCTTTAAGTGTCTTTTGATTGGGCTTTGTTTTCCTGGTTATTTCTCTTTTGGAGTGCTTTACATTCTTTCTTGGGAAACTTTCTTTTGTCACTTTTCATTTTCCCTTTTTGGTTTTCTTTTTTTCTTTGTTCTTGGGTCACTAATTCATAAATTATTGGGATATTTTGTATTCAGGAAGATCTAGTGAAAAGGGCATCATAATAGGAATTACTGTGTTTTGAAAACTCTTACCCTCTTGTAGCTAGCATTCATTGAAGTGAAAACAAAAATTGCATATAGATGCATTAGGGTGACTAACCAAGAGACTTACACACCATCTCAGTTTCATGTCGCATCCTACTTTTGTAAACAACATGCATTAAAATTAACACGATAATAAAATTAACTAGATTTATCTTTTACTTTGACTTGTAATACACCAACAGTAGCTTAGGCTAGGGTCTTGGAGATAGGACTGTGAGTTAATTGCTCCAAGACCAAAAAATCAACTTAGTAGCTTTCGGTAGGGATTAAAATCCATTTCTATTAGTGGAATCCAGGAATCCATTCTCACAAAAGGGCCAATCATGAGGTAACACTTGAGCTAGGTGCGGTGACATGACCCATTTCACTTAGTTTGAGGTGGCGCGATATAGAGTACTTTGATAAAAATGGTGTTATTGTCACTTTGAGACAAATTGGAAGGTAAATATCATTGTGTTTTTTACATTGGCTCCTTTTTGGACTTAAGTATCCTACCCTTGTGTGTGTTTTGGTCCTGCGATTGTCCCCCCAGGCAATGTTAATGTCGGTGGTGAACATAATGGCCTTTCTTTATAGGGCTCATACACAGGTGCAGGGTCGGGGTTGTCTTGTTTATACCTTGGACATATATTAGTCATATTCTCTCAGTCCTCTCGAGCGGTGTTCCTCATCTTGTGAGGGCACTTGTGCCGAGTTCGCAGCTAAAAGGGTTGGGAAGCAGGTCTCTAGTATAATTGTTCGAACACTAGCTTCTTTGGGTTTTGTTTGCATGCACTATCTTTTAGGATGTTTCTAGTGTCTGTTGTTTGGTCTGAGTCCATCATTTTGGCCTTATGGTTTTTCTACTAACACAATTTTAATTTAATTACAATAACCCTGGATGAATTTTTTCTTCAACAGTCATGTCATCTTCAAGGTTTACCTCCTAAACAAAGTGGAATCATTTCTCTTGCATGGAGAGTGACTGTCGTCACTCTACACTTAAACCATAACATAGTATTGGAATATTTGCCTCATCCCACTGATAGTGATCTGGTCTCTATTTAGACTTTAGCAGACGACTCTGACACTCCTCCCAATCCACCTTTGGTCTATCCTCTAGAAACTACTTTATTGTGGCTCAACCCAGACTATTCCAAAATAGCCTATACTCACGTGATTTTTTCCACTCTTTACCCTATGGCAGAGTCTGAGACCTCATTACCTTCTAAATCAGTAATCTCAGATGCCATGTCAGCATTGCCACCTCTTAGTGTGGCCATTACTACTCCTTTGTCCATGCCTCTCACTTCTTCTTGGGGAATTCCACTAGTCTCATCCATGGCTCTTGCTAATTTACTGAATGTTTTTGTGCCCACACCATATTGTATGCTAAATTTGGTGCCTCAACCTATCTAGCCCATAGGTCGAAGAATTTTTTCACTGTGATTTTCCCAACCAACTGTTCCTATTCCTCAGTGAGGCATAGTTACTTCAAGAAATATGTGGGGGGTATCATCAGCTGTCCCTACTCAACCTAGGGGAAATGTAGATTCTATCATGTCAGAAACCTGGTATAGTTCACTCTTTGTAGGGATGCCACCCACCAATACTTTTACTAGAAGAGCTAGTTTACTTGGGGGCCACCCCACTGCCAATACCATCTCCCATATATGTTATCCTCCTTATATCAGTCCTGCTGTGTAGAATGGTCCTTATTTTAACCCTAGGTGAAACCCCATAAGAATTCATCCTCTTGGGGGTCCATTGCTCTCTTGAAGTTCCTACCCTAGGGGAAAACATCCATTTTTCAGCCATGTTGGCTCGCAAAAACACTTTTTCAAGGCGAACCCTTTCTTGCACCAGCAAGTGCATTCATCTAATACGTATATGAGGGGACTGTAAGGTTGGTCAAAATATTCTCCTGCCTATCACCCATTTAGTGAAATCGACAATTTATTTTTTATCTTCTCCCTATTTACCTAATTTATCCAAATTTTCTATTGACCCAATCCGTGATGATCCCTGGTGGCCACCCATGCCCTCCAAGTTACCACAATATATTCCCAAGTTTGAAGGGAATCCTGGGGAGAATCCATCCTCTCACATTACCACCTATCATTTATGGTCCTCATCTAGTTCTTTGGTGAATGATTCCGTTAAACTTTGCTTGTTCCAACGAACGTTAACTAGGGATCCTGCAAAGTCATACAATGAGTTAGAAACTACATCCTATGGTGAATTTCTCTCCCTCGCTCAAATATTTTTGAGACATTGACAGTTTCCTACTCAGTATTATCTTGACTCTGAAATTTTGTATAATTTTAAATAGGATGATGCCATGTTCATCTCTCATCACATTCATGAGTGGCGTCATCGCAAGAGGTTAGTGAGAACTAAGTTACCCGATAAAATTTTACATAAATGGTTCATTCAATCTCTCCGACCTCATATTTCAAATGATGTTTATATGTTTCGAGTTGTTACCAAGAATCAAGCTATTTTTGTTGCCCAACAATTGGACCTTATATATTCATAGTTGGGTACGATGTACAGAGTGTTTCCATATGCCCCTAGGCCTTCTATTTACCCTCCTAACCCTATTCCTCATGCACATGCCATTGGTGTGATTGGGTCTATTTCTTCTTCCATGATCCAAGTTGCTGCCCAACTTGGGAATTTTATTGTTACATCTCAACCCCCAGGAAGTGCGTCTGGCTCTAGTTAAGCACCCCCTCCTGAGTAGTCCACCTATGTTCTCATAGTAAAGTTCCCTCAACAAAAGAACAATTTTAAATCTGGTGGTAAGAAAAACAAAAATAATAAGATAAATAAAGAGCAAAATCAAACTTCCCAAGAGTCTCAAATGAACCCTTAGAGTTAGGGAGGGGGCACTAGTGAGCGTTACTGAAAATTCAATTTTCCCTATAAAATTTGTCAAGTCGAACACCTTAGTCATTAGTGTCCTCGAATCGATGAAGTGCATAATATTCTTTCACCACTGTCTAATCAATAGCCTCTTGTTTTGACTCATCCATTCCCTACAGAATGAAAGAAATGTATGGTTTCTCAGACTTTTCTACCTTTGTAAGGGAGCAACGAGGGGTCCTCTTCCCACTCCCCTCATAGCTCGTTCGCCTTTATGTGGAAGGAATATGTCAACGTGACTACACAAGCCAAATCCTATGATGTTCCTAAGTCAAGTTCTGCTTCTAAGGACTCACCAAATCCACCTAGTTCCACTGGACCTGTCACT
The DNA here is from genome assembly GCA_034641835.2 of Pinus albicaulis. Classification (NCBI taxonomy): domain Eukaryota; kingdom Viridiplantae; phylum Streptophyta; class Pinopsida; order Pinales; family Pinaceae; genus Pinus; species Pinus albicaulis. The sequence continues at coordinate 1,123,485,287 of CM076583.1, read as the reverse complement.
TTCGATAAGCCTATAGAATCTTCCTATCGACCTCTTAGGGGTGTTCTCCATATGCTAACACACAACCCTTCTTCCATGGCTGCTTAAAATTACAATATTTTTGAAGATCTTTCCCAAGCTCCTTGTGCCATGTTATTATTGTAGGGCTTGGAAAGTTGTCCTCAGTAACACAAAGCCTTGTTTTATGCCATTGGTGGAGTTGATTTATCTGACTCTAGTCTCATTGATTTCAATGCCAATAAATTTTCTCCTCTTCTATCCCATAAAATTGCTTTCTATATGGTTATGCAGATATTTCAAAACAATACCCATCGCACTATAATGCATGATGGCTCTTCCACATGTGTCATGTCAATATTCTATTGGAAGGCTCTTGGCTCTCTGGCAGTCGTTGCTTCCAACACCACTCTCTAAGCCTTTGACAGCCATAATTCCATACCCAAGGGAATCCTTCCATATTTTTCCATCAAGTTATGGGGGACAACTTTATATATTTATGTCGAAGTTGTCCATGCCTCATTAGATTACAACCTACTCCTTGGATGTAGTTGGTTTTATGCAACGACCGTAGTTGTCTCGTTTTTTTTTGTCTCATTTTCTTTCCTCATGAAGGACATATTATAACCATTGACCGACTTGAATACTGTGTGCCATCGACTCAAATATATGCTATGGGGAACTATGTCCTGCTCATGGGAGATCACCCTAGTCAATTTCAGAGTGTTGGAGTGGGACTCTTCAAAATTTCAACTCTTATGGGATTTTTCTCTTAGCTACCACTCCCTCTATCTCTCCGTCCAAGACTCCTATGCATATGATATATTTTGGCACCTATGGCCCCCATAGACCTCCTGATCAATGGGTGGTGTGGCTTGTTATTATAGAAGATGATCAACCTAGTGAGAACCCTTTGCCACATGTTGTGGAAGGGATTGCCTCTCTGGTAGTCCTATTATTACCTCTTGACGCTGGACATAAAATCCATCTGCCCCTTTGCTTGTTCCACATGAATCCCTTGATTACGGGCCTCCCCGATTCATGAAATTAGAGGTCATGGATCTACCCATTGATAATAATAGGGAGGTTATGCCTCTTCCTACCTCTTGTCTCCTCGATTCAAAACAAGTAGAGATTGACATGTTAAATCTTGAACTGACCCAGGGGGCACCTCCTTGTTGTTCTTTCGAATTTCCACCCATGAATCGAGACAAGTTTGGGGATTATATTACCGAACTATCCAACAAATTTTCCAACTTATTTCCCCCTGTTGACAAGCATCTAATACCCCCTTTATGTCTTGATCCTCCCTTATGTCCTCAGGTTAATTTTGAGTGCGCAACTATTTTAGAATTTCCCTGGCATGGTCAATATTTCCAGATTGGGTAGTTTAAATTCCTTTCTCATGGCCCCACTTTCACGAGCCATATGGTTCCCTTTTGCTCAATGGTTTTACAATTAGAAACGCTTGGGCTATGCCCTATTGTGGGCACACTTTAGCATGACTTGTTAGATTGTGTTGCGCTTGTACATATTATACATAGGAGTGTTATGTATTTTATCATTTTTGGTTTGGTGTGTAATGTGAGTATTTTTCATGCCTTATTTACACCAAAATTTGAAAAAAATATTATAAAATTTAAAAAAAAATGATGGTCCTATTTTTACCCCATCCATGTTTATTTATTTCATTATGAGATTTAAAAGCGGGTCTAGGCTTTCTATATGGTTTTTATATCATAGGGTGGCATTTATATTATGAAATACATTGGAACTCAGGTGTGTTTCTCTTGAACTTGGGATATAGAGGTAGGTTATTTTTGTTGATATCACATTTTGACCATCAGCACTATTTTTATGCCTTAGGTCTGACCCCATCAAGTTGTGATTTTTGGAGAAGGCTAATTCTTGGATATGCATTGTATTTTATGGTAGAAATGTTCAATATATCTTTATGACCGAGCATGGGTATGCCCTCTTCGGGGATGCTATCAACATATTCGACACTTAATTACTTGAGTTCCTCTGATCCATCTTCGTAGTTGCGGCTGCTTCCTCCCATTTTGAGCTTTGAGTATTATTGTAATGAATTTCAGCCATTAGTTTATCTTCTGACCTCATGCAATAAGGGGAATTTTTTATAACCCGATTTTCCATTCCATTATAGTGAGAGAATCTCAATATTAACTTACCTCAGTTGTTTTCCTAAAATGCATCCATATTTACCTTTCATATTACTTATGTGATATTTATCCCATGATAACAGGGTGAAATTACATAATTGAGCAATTTATCATAATTATTTTTCCAAAATATTATAATTATTGGATAATAATTATTTCATAATTGAGATAATTTAGAAAAAATGTTTCTAGAGTTTCCAATTCCCAAGGAGATCAACTTGACCCACTTGTATATAAGTTCGCTAGGGGTCCATTATTGTAGAAGTTTCCTAACTTCTCAATCCCCTAGGTGTCTAGATACCTACCAAATGATGGAACGGGACTATATAATCTCAACAAGAGTAAATGGTGTGGGGGGGAGTATTCAAAATATAGCGTGAAATCTCTACAGTATTGGGAAAGGAGACCATGCTAAGAGCTGGAGGAGAGGAAGCTTTGAGGCGAAGGTATAAGCATTGTAATTTCTTTTATGATCAATAGAAATTTATATTCCTTTCCTTATATGAATGTGTATTCAACATATTTTATGGTTGACTCTATTTCTATTTATCTAACGATCTTTCGAGGAATATCACCTATCATCTCTGTTTAGTTTTAATTGTGTGTAGGGATAAGAGATTGGGTGTGGACATGGTAAATCGCTCACGTGGAGTGAAAGGTTTGTATCGAATTGAAAACCAATGTGTTGCAACTATATTAGGCTTTTCAGTAGTTTGATATGTTACTAATTTCTCTAGCTTGTTTTCTTACATGTCCTTCATCTCAAGTTCCATTGACCCCACCCTCCATGTGAAAAATGGTGAAGGAGAGCCTTGCCTCGATGATGGAGGTAGGTTGATTTGATTTTGAGAATGGTGTTGGAATTTTTTAGGAGAAAACCTCTTGTGAAAAAGGAGTTGGATGGTTGAGGGTGTTAGTTGAATGTATATATTAGGAACTATTGTATGATTTTAAGGAGTGGCTGACTGCAATAGGAAATAGTGACATAGAAACCATATGTAAAATGAGCTCTCCTTACAAGGCTTTAGCAGGAGATTGCATAAAGCTTGACACATCATTACTTATCAATTTTGATGGCATGACTTATATGAAAATTTGGAATGAAAGAGGTTCTTGCATGTTGGTGTGTCCATCCTATACAAATCATATTTTGGAAAAGTTTAAATATAGCGATTGTTGGGTAGTAGTAGTCTTTTTTTTCTCACAAGATTTATGGGAAAGCTAAACATGAAATTTTTTTATCATGATTTCATTTATTTTTATCTTTGGTTTGAAGTTCTCTTTTTACATTTTCCTTAATGCAAATAACATCAAGTACCTCATGTGGAGTGCTCTCTTTAATTTGTCCTAAAGGAATATAGCATTGACTGGAAGTGGCGAGGGATCCTCATTTGGACAAGGAATATTTGGCAACCTATGGTTTGGAAAAAGGGAAAACAATAACAACCTATTGGCATTGAGAATTTGTGAATTATTGCTAGTCTTGGGATTTGACTTCAAGAGTTTTTTCTTGAAGTGCAAAGTAGTCAACCATTTCAGATTCTAATGATTTGTATATTATTTGGAACCACCTTATAGTGCATCAATATCATATTATTTTTTATTATTTGGAACACCATAACATATTTTTAGCACATGGAGGAACGTTTGTAGAGAAACCTTAAATGGATAGTTAGCTAGGTGACACATCCATCATCAAGTTGCCAAATAAAATATACTTCTAGTTGTATAGTATAATTAAATCATGGCCTTCATGGATTCAACGTAGTAGACATATTAGTGCCTATTCCAAATTCTCTCTCTCTCTCTCTCTCTCTCTCTCTCTATATATATATATATATATATATATATATTCAAGTTAAGATTAAAATTCCATGGAAGCCCACATTTAATAGTGTGTGGAAAAAAGGTTATGTTGCTACATAGTACAAATTATTATTCAAAAAAAATAGTTCAGCCCTAAACATGTGTGCACAAGTCAGAGACAAACTAGAGACAAAACAGGTCAGTGCCAAACTAGAGACAAAACAAGTCAGCTCCATTATCTCTATTTTGACAAATTTTAGGTCTAAATGTAAGGAATAAGGGATAGGTTTTAATATCCTTAGCATCAACATGATGTCATATCCTTTTTTTAAAAACTATGGTTTCTTCTTGCAGCGAAAACGATAATCCCTAGGGTTTTGTCCTCAGTTTTTTTTTCTTATTCACAGGTTAGTTAGGGTTTACAAACCCTATATTCTTCAGTATTCAATGTCTTCAAGACCTTTCACCTTTAAAATTGCAAGTTATACATGTATGCTAAATTGTTAGCTACAAACCCTAGAAATATTATTGACAAGCATTCTATATATGAGATGGAGTTTATCAAAAATTTAACCTACAAATGCAAGGGGATGATACATCACTTAACATATTGATTATGTTTGTGCACTCAGGAAAAGAGACTCATGCATTGTAGCACAAATTCATGCAAAATAGAATTATAAGATTTAAATGAAGTTAATAGTCATTAATTGCAAGATAATTTGGAATGGAATTGAATATATGCCTAGTTATTGAGATATTATAGTAAGAGATTATACATACCTCTTCAATATTACCTGTCCAACCTGACTTGTTCCCCATTTTTCCTTTCAGTATACCATAATATAACTTACTTTGGTTATTTTAATGATATATGCACATAGTAAACTCATACTTCTCATCACGGTGTCTCAAATCAACTCTTCAATCTTGTTCATAATAATTCCTTTGAATTATGTTCATAAGAAGTTTATAACTAGGTCTTCATATGGTCTGAACATCAAAATTTGTGTAGGCTCCATTTTCCTTTGCATGAGTTAAGGGCAGAGATCTCCACATACGCAAGTGATACAAATATTCATAAGATTTTTGCATGAAAAATAGGTACTAGACTTGTGTTATAATTACAATTCATGGATGTTGTTTAGGAAGAAGGATACTTATGCTTGAACAATGCCACTTCATATTACATACCTTCAATATAGAGTAAGAACTTGAACTTCTAACATTGTCATCAATATGTGTAATAACAATTTTCTTTTACATTTAGCATTCTACCATAATTTAGACAAACTTCATATTTCAAATTTCCTCTTGACTAGTTCTTGAGATTATAACTGAGTCTTTTTTACCTAGATGAACATTTTCCTTTGGCCCTTTCAATTAATTTAACAAGATTGTCTTCCAAATTTGTGAATTCAAGATTTGAAGCAGCTTGAATTCTATTATTGACTTTTGAGACCTTCAATGCCTTGAAATATGGTCTTTATTTTATACGTACCTTAAAAAAAATCATACATTCTTTTGACCTTTTCCAAAATGTCCTTAATATGAAAAACTAAAATTGCTATATATGAAAATTTGAAGGTTGTTGGAGAAAATTGTCAAATTTTAGTGATATAATGATTGTTATTAGATTTCAATCAAAGCTTACTTCTAAAACTTGCACTCTATTTTGGCACACATGGAGATGGGTATAATTTTCAGACAACAAAAATGGATCCTTGAAAATGCTAAGATCTTAATTGAACTCTTCTGAAATGGAAAGGATATGCTAATAAAAAGGGTTTTTTTGGTTATGCATTCTATTTTCGGATATCATACTAAGATAAGATATTATTTTTCATTTTGGACTTCAATATTTTTTTAACAATTATTGTGCTTTGTTTTCTACTTTAAAATCTATCTTACTAACTTTGATCAAGTGTTACAATCTATATTTTTATGCATGAAATAGGATTGAAAGACATCACAATAGATCACTTTTAAAACCACAAAATTAGGATTCATTATGAAAAAATGACAAAATTCGATGTGGTGTCATCAAAAAGTACCCACAAAAGAGATCACCACAATCCATTGCCCCATTACAACATCAATCTAGTTGCTTTAGTGTTGACAACAATTATACTACACATATTATTGAGATAAAATGTGCATGAACCATTGGAAGGTATGATAATTTCTCCACTTTATATTTCCTGTATAAGTAATTCGATATTTTTTGTTAATAAATCCATATTGTCATTGTCTCAAGAGGTGTGATTTGTTAACCATCACAAAAACAACTTCATCGTTTGGAGCAAGAACCATCACAATAAGATCATGGTGTGGAGAAAAATCCACCACATTAGCACCATGGTTCTTAAGGGGCATATGCAACTACCCAAGCTAGTATTACAATGAATATTAAAATAAAGGGTAGAGGACCAACAAAATTCCCCATTTGAAACATTGCAGAAGGCTCTACATTGTCTAAAATTTAATTTTAATGAGAGGGGACAACCGATTGGTTCATAGTCACGTAAATTATTCTCCTTTTTAGGTGTCCTTGCAAGAGATATTGTAGGCATCAATCACATGGAATGGAAACAAGTTTTTGAAGCACTTAAGAAAGACATATGGAATGAAATAAATGTGTGTATCAATCAAATTATTATTGAAAATTTTCTCTAAATTTCATTGATGCATGTTGAGTGTGTGTATGTGGTGTTGTTGTGACAACACCCTCAAAATGTTTTCCTACATTTTAATTTTGAGCCTATTGTATATCTTGTGATTGGTCCTTCCGTAGCCACTTCTTGGTCGGTTCATGTTTTGATTAAGCCTTCCTCTCGGTTTTTAAGTTGTCACATCACTTGCTCACACATGCTCAGTCTGTAATGAGTTCATGAGCACATTCCTTTACGAAATCTTGAAAAGACATAAAAAATTACATCAAGGCATTGCATGTGCAATGTTCAACCTACGTTGGTATTCAGTGTGCACTTTGAATTGACAACCTCCCAATTTTGATTGCAATTGTACCTCTATTTCAACATGTTTTTCCAACTATCAATTTTTCACGCCTTCATTTTAGAAAGTGTGGCTTTCATTTTTATGACTATCACTTTTTATTTTTTTTAAAATAATAAATGGATTTTTCATATTATCTTTGCTCTGGCATGTGTCACTTTCAATGTTGTTCACATTTGTAAGTTTCATTTTCACTTTTCTCTTATTTTCACAAGTGTCATGTCTCGAGCATGGGAAGTGTTACACAATGTAAAAGCTTAGTTATGGTTTGTTTCAAGGAGGAAATTGGTGTCAATGTGTCATATTTATTATATATACCTGTATTAGATCCATTCCCAAAGTTTCATGCACCATCGCACTAGTTTCATCACTATTATCACAAAGTGTATCCTAAGTTTTACACCTAGTCAAAGGGAGTCAATTGTCTATTATTAAAGGTAAGTTCTAATGCATTTTCCTGCACTACTATGTCCTATTCATCATAAGGAAATAAATCATGCATATTACTAAAGTATTGAGCATTTTCTGGAGTGTACTTGATCTTGTAGATCCAACAAGAACCTATAACTAACCTATCCTGAGGCCTCAGTACCACCTCCCAAACATCATTCATCATGATAGAACTATAATCCTCTACCATGGAATCTACCCACACTTGATGTTGTGTGACATCATGAAAGCTAGAAGGTTCTATAACCTAAGCCACCAATTCTTGGTAAATGTCAGGTTTTTTGTGCTCTCACTTGTTCATGCTAGGAGTGCCAATAAACTCCTTTGCATCTCTCAATGTCTGATGAACTTGTATAGCACCCAATTTTGATAGTGTTTTTTACTGTGCTTAGCATTGGATTTTTCCAATATGTCATCGACCTATTGGAAGATGTGTTGAATCTATTCAATGAAGTTGTTTTCCTTGTCAGCTTCATACTGGACATGAGCCGAATCTTCCTAAGTAGTTGTAAATGGAATGGCCACATCAATGGGATATTATGGTTGGAATCCCAAACCCACCTGAAAGGGTTTGTGGCTAGTTGTGCTATGGAGAGCCCATTTATAGATGTGCTGGACATAGGGGAGGCTTTCATCCCAAATTTGTGGATGCTTATAGTTGTACATGCACATAATGTGTACGATCATCCTATTAATGACCTTTGTTTGGCGATCCATTTGGGGGTGGAAATTTGTGGAGTTAGTGACATTGGTGTCCACCATCGATGAGAGACTTGACCAAAATTTACTTAGGACACTGTTGTCCAAATATGATAAAATGGGATGTGGGATCCCAAAGTGTACCCACACCCATTCAATGAATAGTTTAGCAGTGGCTTCTGCTATGATATTCTTCTTGTAGGCCACCATAATGGCCATCTTAGAGAATCTGTAGATGACCAAAAAAATGTAGTTGTTGCCATGCTTAATACAAGGAATACCTGACATGTAATCTATGGATATGGATTCCCAAGTTCAACTAGGTGTAGGCAACAGAGTCTATAGGCATTTATTCTTGATGGTCGGTTTGGAAATAGCACATGCAGTGTAGGATATGATGTACTTCCCAACATTGTGTCATAGGTTTGGCTAATAGAAATACCTCTGCAGTACTCTCGCTATTTTCTCCAACCTAAAAATTCTAGCAACCTGACTATAGTGCACTTCCCAAATTATCTTGGCACGCTCACTTGAAGGAACATAGAGGTTTACCAAGTGGCATAACAGTGCATCCTGGAGGTGAAAATATGGAACTTGCTTACTTTCTAGGAGCATTTGGTATGTTTTTATGAATTCTCGATCGATTTTGTAGAGGTGTGGCCAACCTGAAGTCTCATTCCCACAATATTTGAGCACAGTGGTTAATTAGCGCCACGATCAATGTTCGGCTAGGGTAGTCTGGAACATTATTGGTGATGCCCTTCTTGTAATTGATGCTCAAATGGAACTTTTGCAACTATGTGGACCACTTCTAATGGTGATCATTCTAGAACCTCCCTTGTCTATGTATGAATTACAGGGGTTGGTGATCTATGTGGATGACTGTTTCCTTCCCCAAAATGTAATGCTTCCATTGTCGGCACACCTACAAAATGGAATACATCTCTTTTTCATAGGTGGGATACTTATGGACTGTGTTTGAGAGTGTCTCACTATGATAGGTCACTGGATGCCCCTACTGAGTAATAACTGCCCCAATACCAAATTTAGAGGTATCTGTCTCAATCTAAAATGGTTGTTGCAAGTCTGATAATGTGATCATTGGTGCAGAACGGAGGTGATGCTTCAACTCCGCAAACATGTTCTATTGAGATTCAGACCAAAAAAAAAAATCTTTCACTCCTCCATAGGTGACTTGACTCAAAGGGCAAGTGATATGATAGAACAGTAACATGAACCTACGGTAGAAATTGGCAATACCCAGAAATTTTTGAAGCTCTGTTAGAGTGGTTGGGATTGGCGAATCCCGAATGACCTAGATCTTGACTGGGTCCACATGCACCCCTCACCCATCAATGATGTATCCCAGGTATTAAACTTGGGTCATGCCAAAAGTGTATTTCTCCAAATTGGCACACCAATTTTCTTTTTGCATTGCTTATAGAACCTGTCAAATGTGTTGGAGGTGCTCTTCCCAACTCTGGCTGAAGATCGTGATGTCATCCAAATACACCACCACAAATGGGTTGGTGAATGGTTGCTAGATGTATTCCATGAACCTCATGAAGGATTTCAGGGCATTTGACATCCCAAAAGGCATGACCAACCATTCAAAAATTCCCTCCTTAGATTTGAAGGCAACATTTCACACATCAGATGGTTTGATTGGTAATTGCTGATACCTAGACTTCTAGTCATTCTTGCTAAAATATTTGGCCACCTTGAGTTGGTCCAGAAGGTCATCAATCTGTGGTATCAGATACCTATTCATAAAAGTGATATTGTTCAATGTGCAATAGTCAATATAATGTCTCCAAGTCTCATCTTTATTTTGCACCAACACTATTGGACTCTCATATGGAGATGAACTCATTTGGATGCGACCTTATTGCATCATCTCTTGAATTACCTCTTAATTTATTCATTCTCCATAACAATGCACTAATATATCGATCCATTGGGTAGCGGCACACCTCATGTTATATCGATGGAGTGCTTGACTTGATAGTGGAGAGGTACCCTTGCAGGTGAGGTGAAGATGTCCCCATACTCGTCCATGAAATTTTTCATCTTTTCTTTCCATGCGGAGGAGCACTGTCTGAAGGTTCTAGCCACAATATTATTCTTGCCCTGAGGGTGGATCATAAGGAAAAAAAAAATTCCCGGCTGGGAAATTATCTTACTAAAATTGCTTTGGTGTGATCAAAGAGATAGTGATAGGTGGTGCTACCTCTAGTATCACGTATAACTTATTTCCAAAAGTAACAATAATAGTGTATGACCTAGAATCATACATAGCATGTCACTTCCACAAGTGTCGTTTTCCTAATAATACATCACAAAATTCAAGAGGAGAAACATCACATAATACCTCATCCGTGAAGGCATTGATGTTGTAGGGAAGGAGGCATTGTTGGCTGACACAAAGATCTCGTCCTTGGTGAAGCCACCTGATGGTGTGCATTTGTGGGTGTTTTGTGGTTGGAAGGTGCAGCCACTTCATGAACTCTACTAAAATAAGGTTCTTTTGGCTCTCTATCTCTCTTGAAAATGAAAAGTAGCAAAGAATCCTTCACCCACATGTGGGAATGGAAGAGGCACTCCCCCTCCTCTGGATCTTCGAGTTCCTCCTTATGGATTTTGGTGGTGGAAATAGTAGTACTAGGATCTACATCCATAATATTCTTCCCTTTATCACTTCCCTTATAGGTTTATGACTCAAAATTAGAACATGCATCTGATTCAGAAGACTTCATCTCAGCCACTAGTGATTGCTTAGACTATCAATCACTTGTGTTATGAGTGGATCTCTTATGGAACTCACACCACTTTCCCATGTACTTCTTTAGATTTGTGGTGTTGTTATTCACTTGCGGCTTGAGTGGGTTGTCTTGTGTTGCTCTATCTCAGATTTTTCATTTTTCTGCAGTTTGTGGGGGGCTTTCCCCTACTTTTGACTCATATATCCAAAGTATCACTTCTTCTATTTTAATTTCTACTTGATCTTGGCAGAATATTGGTATGCTGCACCAAGAAATGAGATGTCAAGGAACTCCATTAACTCATGGATTTATCTATGCAAAACACTATAGTACTTAAGCACCAAATGTTTCTCTGAATCATTGATACTCAAATTTGTGCACGGGGTATGGAACATATTCATCATCTCATACACATATTGATCCCTTTTTGTTGCAGTGTGGGCCAATGTATATATGTACTTATCCTCATAGCTCCCCACGGGGTAATATTGTTCCTTGATAGCTTCTTGAAAATAATTCCATGTGGATACGACCAAGAATAGGGAGGATTCCCTCTCATATTTTTGCTCACAGTAGGTTTCCCACCAGTCCTTGACATGGAGGGAGGCTTTAAGGAGTGAAAAAGTAATATTTTCCCAATTGGAAAAGTCATGAACCAAAAAATATCCTTCTAATAGTTTCATACATATATATATGATTCTTGCATCTATTTGTACCTCAGATATGGGAATGTCAAAGTTAACTTGTAGCTTAAAAGGAGCGATGCCTCAAGAATGGCTGCTGGATGAATATATGTTGTTGGTGGGTAGTCGTCAGAGGATATGGGAAAAGTGATCCATCATCATGTTCCTTTGTTTCTCGGGGGATTCCTCAAGAAATATTTTCATAGGATCTCCTTCTCCCTCGACTTTCATTCCTTCCACCATGGGAGGCGATCGGGGTTTGCAAGGCTGGTCTTGCAAACATTCAACCAGATCGAGCCCTAAATCCTTATATTTTGATCTTGTTGGGGACATGCAAAGAAATATCAAGAAAGAGCAGACTGATCTGATACCAATGATATTAAATTATGAAGGAATGAGATAAAATAGAGAAATAAACATAAACATAAATATGCAGTAGGAATAAAAATTCATTTCATTAATATCAAATAACTGAAATATGCTTATAGTAAAAATGGAAATAAAATAGCTCTGGTGATGGTAGCTTATCTTTAAGAAAATATGTGGCAGCTACATGCCTATGATTTTTTTTACAATGAGGCTGAAGTGCCTTTTTATTATTAAAGAACATGGGAAAACTCTAAACAACCAAAACCATAACCCCAGGAGATGGAACACCAAGATTTTTTCAGCCCCGTTGGGGTTAGTTGGGAATCCAACTTCTCGGGGTATAACCTAGTCATATTATCTCTGTTTGGCACGTGCATAGTGCCAAGGGATTGTTACAAATTTCAAGTGATCTAGCATGTCAAGAAATAAACTATGTCGTTTATTTGCTTTATGGTCGCAGTTTGACATGAGCCTTGACTTGGTAACTTGTAACTTGTTAGTGGGATAAGTTGAAATTAGACAAGAAGCCTTCATCTCAGCCACCAGTGATTTCTTGGATTGTAAATCACTTGTGTTATGAGTGGATCTCTTATGGAACTCACACCACTTCCCCATGTCCCTCTTTGGATTCGTGGTGTTGTTCTTCGTTTGCGGCTTCAGCGGGTTGTCTTGTGTTGCTCTCTCTCATATTTTTAATTTTTTCTATGGTTTTTGGGGGGATTTCCCCTACTTTTGATTCGCTATCCAAAGTATCACTTCTTCTATTTGAATTTCTACTTGATCTTGGTAGCATAATGGTATGCTGCACCAAGCAAGGAAATGTCGAGGAACTCCATTAACTCATGGATTTATCTATGCAAAGCACAACAATACTTAAGCACCAAATGTTTCTCTAAATCATTGATACCCAAATTTATCATACACATATTAATCCCTTTGTTTTTTCACCGTGGGCCATTGTATGTACTTATCCTCATAGCTCCCCATGGGTTAATATTGTTCCTTGATGGCTTCTCGAAAATAATTCCAAGTGGATACAACCAAGAAAAAGGAGGATTCCCTCTCATCCTTTTGGTCACAGTAGGTTTCCCACGAGTCTTTGACATGGAGGGAGGCTTTGAGGAGTGAAAAAGTAATATTTTCCCGATTGGAAAAGCCATGAACCGAAAAATATCCTTCTAATAGATACATACATCTCTCTATGGTTTCTACATCTATTTGTACCTAAAATATGGGGATGTCAAAGTTAATGTGTAGCTTAAAAGGAGGGGTGCCTCAAGAGTGGATATTGGATGAATATGCGTTGTCAGTAGGTAGTCGTCGAAGGATCTAGGAAAATTTATCCATCATCGTGTTCCTTTGTTTCTCGAGGGGTTCCTCAAAAAATATTTTCATAGGATCTCCTTCTCCCTCAGATTTCATTCCTTCCACCATGGGAGGCCATCGGGGTTTGTGAGGCTAGTCTTGCAAAGTTTCAACCAGATCGAGCCCTAAATCCTTATACCTCGATCTTGTTGGGGAAATTCAAAGAAATATCAAGAAAGAGAAGAATGTTCTGATACCAATGATCTTAAGTTATGCACGAATGAAGTAAAATACACAAATAAACATAAAAGTAAATATGCAGTAGGAATAAAATTTCATTTCATTAATATCAAATAACTGAAATATGCTTATAGACAAAATGGAAATAAACTAGCTCTAGCGATGGTAGCTTATTTTTGAGATAATATGTGGCAGCTACATGCCTATGAATTTTGTTACAATTAGGCTCAAGGGCCTTTTTATTATTAAACAACATGGGAAAACCCTAAACAACCAAAACCATAACCCCAGGAGATGGAAGGCCAAGAGTTTGTTATCCCCATTAGGGCTAGTTGGGAAGCCAATTTCTTAGGGTATAACTTAGACATATTATATTTGCTTGGTGCATACATAGCGCCAGGGGATTGTTAGAAATTTCAAGTTATCTAGCATGTCAAGATATAAACTATGTTACTTATTTGTTTTATGGTCACGGTTGGACGTGAGCCTTGACTTGGTAACTTGTAACTTGTTAAATGGGATAAGCTGAAATTAGACATGAGTAGCCTAAGATGAGTTATAGTTAGTTCTTATGTGAACATAACACAACCTATTTGTAGTAACCATAACTTGGTAAAGCTATTGTAGTCGAGGAAATACTTGGCTGGGTTCCCAAGTCCCAAAAAACGTAAGGGTAGTTGTGAGGTCATGATAGATAAGGAGTGGGAAGGAATGAAAATGTCTGCTAACACTTGTTGGAAAGTGCCAATGAATGTTGAGGAGTGTTAGGGAGTGTAAAACATCAGAAGGGATAACTAGGTCAAAATGCATGGAAATTATCAAATAAGAGTGGGTGCCAAGGAAAGTCAATGAATTCAAGGTGTCTCAAGGATAAAGTGGTTTAGGAGAGGGTCAGAATAGGAGTTGTAGGAGGAAAGGTTAGGCTTAGAATAAGGGGATGTATAAAGAATTTTTAGACAAAGGGATACTTTGGGTTGTGCACAACATTATTTTCTCAATGACTTGGTTGGGTTCCCAAGTCACAAAAAACTTAATGGTATCTATCAGGGCATGACAACTAGGGACTACCAAGGTGTACCAGGGAATTCTAGGAAGTACTAACACATGCTATACAGTTCCAAGGCATAATATGAATTCCAAGACAAGACAAGTGAGAAGGCGTGCCAATATTTTTTAGGTGTCAGTGTGTGGTGTGAATGCATGCTAGGGACTTTGAGGGACAAGTGCCATTGAAACACAAGGGAGCACTAGTTTCAAATGCATGGAAATGAAGTGATAGCGAGTTCCAGGTGTGCTAAAGAGGGAGTGAAAAGTTATGCTATGAAGTGATAAGGCATGCTAAGAGTGATAAGGAAGCATACCAAGGTGTGCCAAGTGCCAAGGTGTGCCAATCTATGCTAAGGAGTGTTAGGGTGTTCCAGGGTAACAAAAGGTAACACTGGGTAAAAATCCATGGAAATGAATGAATAAGAATGTGTGACAGGTAGTGTCAATGAGTTCCAAGTGTGCTAAGGACAAAGTTACATTATATGCTAGGAAACTCTAAGTCATGTTATATTTCCAGGGCAGCATGCATCCAAGATGCGCTAGGGTGTACCAACATTTTCTAGGAAGTGTTACGAAGCACCAAGGAAACACAAGGGAGCACTAGGTCAAACTGCATGGAAATGAATGAATAGGAATGTGTTAGGAGAAGTTTAGAATAGTACTTGCAGGAGGAAATATTACAATTCTAATAAGGGGTTGGAAAAATTATTTTTAGACAAAAGGAGACTTTGAGCTAGGCACAACACTATCTTACCAATAACTTGGTTGGGTTCCCAAGTCGCAAAAAAAGTAAGGCTATCTATAACGGCATGAAAACTAGGGAGTTCAAAGTTGTGCCAGCGAAAGCCAAGAAGTGCTAACACGTACTAGATAGTTCCCAGGCATGTTAGGGATGCCACGACATGCCAATTGCTAATGCATGATGCCAATATGTGCAATATGCTAGGGTGTTTCACCAATGCATGTCAGGGAGAGTCAAGAAGTGCCATGGAAACATAAGGGAGGACTAGTTTCAATTGCATGGAAATGAATCAATAATAGTTTATGATCAGGAGAATTATCGAGTTTGAATTTTCTAAGGAGGGAGTGACAAGGTATGCTAGGAAGTTACAAGGCATGTTAGAGTGCTAGGGAATCATGCCAAGATGTACCAAGTGCAAAGGTGTACCAATGTGTGCTAAGGATTTTTAGTGAGTGCTTGGGCAACTCAAGGGAGCAATAGATAAAAATGCATGGAAATGAATGAATAAGAGTGTGTGACAGGGAGTGTTATAAATTTCCAAGTGTGCTAAGGATGGAGTAACATGGTATTATAGGTAGTGATAAGGCATGCTAGAGTGTCACGGAAGCATGCGGCCAATATTTTTCAAGTTCCAAGGTGTGCCAACATGTGCTAGGAAGTGTTAGGGAGTGATAGGGAAATACAAGGGAGAATTAGGTCAAATTAAAGCATGGAAATGAATGAATAAGAGTATGTGACATGAAGTGTCAGTGAGTTTCGGTGTGCTAACGAGGGTGACAAGGTATACTAGGCAATGTTAAGTCATGCTAGAGGCCAGTGAAACATGAAAAGATGTGATAGGTACTAGGGTGTGCCAATGCATGGAAGGCAATTTTTGGGAGTGTCATGAAGAAACAAGGAAGAACTAGTTTCAAATGCAGGGAAATGAATGAATGAGAGTGTGTTATTGGGAGTGTCAGTGAATTCTAGGTATACTAAGGAGGGAGTGACAAGGTATGCTAGGTAGTTCCAAGGAATTATAGAGTTCTAGGGTGACATGCAAAGATGTGCCAAGTTCGAGGGCGTTTCAATGTGTGCCAGGGAGTGTTAGGGAGTTCCATGGAAAAATAAGGAAGAACTACTTCAAAATGCATGGAAATGAATCAATAAGAGAGTGTGATAGGGAGTATAAGTGAGTTTCATGTGAGATAAGGAGGGAGTGACAAGGTTATATGCTACGAAATTCCAAGGCATGCTAGAGAGACAGGGCATGTCATAGAGTGGTAGTGTGTGCTATGGAGGGAAAAAACATGCTAAGGAATGTAAGGGATGCTAACACGTGCCACATAATGCCAAGGCATTCTAAGGATTTTCAGGTGATATGGAACGTCAAGATGTAAACTATGTTTCTTAGTTATTTTACTGCAATGGTTAGATGTGAGCCTTGTCTTTGTAACTTAATAAGTGGATGTGTTGACATTGGACATGAGTAGCCTAATATGAGTTATAGGTATTCCTTAGGTGAACAAGGCATATGTTCAATTTCCATGACACATGAGAATCTGGGATTGGTCTTAGAATATTTGATTTAAACACACTCAAGTGCCACAACACATCTACTTTAATGCAGAATGAAATCTACACACATCAAGGAATCAACTAGTGCACATGATAATTTTTACCTTTTTCAAACCCTTCTTCATTATATTAAAAACTATAACACAACATGCTTGAGATCCCATACTAGGGATCGTGGCCCTTTACAATCACATTGATACAAGGAATACAACTAGGGCTTGGTGTTAATCCTTTGACAACCAATATATCTTGAACAAGACAACACTTGGCCTACTTGATGATGGTGGGCACACAACCCTTTCATTCCATCTTTCCTTAGCACTTCTGGTAGGTCCCTTTGCCTCCCATTCTGCAACTCCTCAATTTTCCTCTATCAATGTGGTCAACTCCTTTAGGTTACTAAACTCGGATCAACAGACTCCACCCTCTAGGTGCCTCCTTTGTCCTTCAAGGTCTAAAACACTTAGGGTATTCGAACAGATGTTCACAAATATGTTTTGAACAAATATTTGGTCTACCCACTTTTTCCATACTACAGCTCCAATATGAGAAGTATATGGCTATGGAGGCTTCCCCTCTTCTCAATGAATTAATCATCTACGATATAGTGAACTATGGCTAGTTGGTTGGCACACTTGACTGCTACTTTAGTCCTTCAAAGTCTTCACGTCCTTAGTACCTATACACCTTCCCTTCTACTAGTATTTTTTTCCTTCACAAGTACAATACTTAGGGATTTTCTTTGAAAATCACTTAACAACACTCCAAATGTACTTGGAATACCATCAATCTTCCCAACCATAGTCAATTCTTTTACTGATCTAGGGCACACAAAATTTACGTCACCTAGGGCTCTTAAGATTTTCCACCTAGCAATGGTTTAAATTCTCTAAAAATAATTGTTCTTGTGTATCAATTTCTTTGTTGTCCAATATATGAAGAAATCTGAACTACTCCTCTTATTATCCTTCTAACAATCTATAGATGACTGAACTAGTCTCACAAATCAGCCACTAAAACTCCATATACTAATTGTTGATAGCCTACTTTAAATATCCATCTAAAAATCTATGGGAAATAAACCAAAATAAACTCCTCTTCATGTCAATCCATTCTTCATATGGAAAATTTCTTCTACTCAATATTCTTCTTAGGTTTCACCATCTTTTGGATCTTCTATCTCCATGCATACTTCTTCAAACCATATTCTAGATTTGTTGTCTATAATGTATAGATAAACCTCGCTCTAAGGGTCACAATCTCTCTTCTTCTATGCAAATTTTTCATAGTATTAAGGGCATACCTTATGGACTAAACATACTAGGAAATTGTACTAACTAGGGAATTATACTTATGTTCTAATTGATTTAGAACAAGTATTATCCACCCATATAAAAAAAAAAAACTCTTGCATCCATAGGAGAATCGACCTAACTAATATGGAGCAATATATCATTGTTATTTATTTGACTGAATCTTGAAATGAACTTTAGATATCTACGTCGACCCACAAAGTAGGGTTACCTTAGTTAATATTATGCCTTCCTCTACTTATGTTTTGGCCCTAAATTCTAGTCCAAACTCTCATCCATTTATTTGGTTCTTTATCATAGACCTTGTGACCTACTTACCACCACAAGACAAGTTGGTATCAACCCTATATGCTATTTCAGAATTTTATGGGGCCTTCACATATAGACACCAATGAAATTAAATTCCCAAATTCTCATGATAAACCTCTAAGAAGAACAAACTTCCAGAAGAGAATCAACAATCTACTATCCTACATCCTCGCTCGAGCACATTAAGGTATGCAACATTCCTGTGAACCCTCACATGATGATATTTTTCTTGGTGGATGAATATGGCCTCCATTTAGCAACCCCTACTCGTCCCTCTTACCTGATCTACTTTAGGACTATGTCTCTCTTGGCTCCCTTGTGTTATCACTCCACTGGACCTTCGAAGGCTGAGAAGGTGACCAACAAAGGTAACGAAAGACCAGTTTGACATAGTAGCTAGCCCCAGTAGGCTAAGACGGCTCTCTTAATGATATTCATAGCAAATTTTACTAGATCATGGAAATTTTTCGCTAGGTATAATAGGCTCTAGGGTTTGATTTATTTTTATTTTGTGCTAGATGATGAATTAGTTCTAGGAAAAACTAGGTTAGGGCTCTGAAAATTAGACTTGTGGAAATGTAATAGGGCAAGGTAGGCATACACTTTAGCACTTTCAAAGTATCCTCGTGAATATGGTAGATTGATAGGGTTTCAAAACAAGCAAGGGAATCATGAATTTGTTTATATTAGAAGAAATTGAACATAAATTTGATAACTTCTGCAAAACAGAGAATTTAAATCAATGAATTCTTCTAATCAAACTTAGAAATCAATCATATAAGACATGGAAATGAATATTTAAGGTAAAATAATTTCAAACATATGAAAATAGAAGAAGAAACACTGCAAAAACACATACGATATGAATCCCACAAAAATAGATGAAAACTTTGTCTATTAGTTCCTGCCAGGATCAATTAATACACTAGTGTTCCAAGATAAATTCCACAGCGTCCAACATTTGCAAATGATTAAAAACTATCTAATATAAGCAATTACATCATAGGACAGCTCATCAATTCAAAAATCCTATTCAACTCTCATTATAAATGACTTTTATGAGTCCTCACCTAAAGATTAGGATAGTTGAAACAATTTCCAAGATTTTAGACAGAGTTTAGGAGAGCTTATCTCCTCATTAATTAGAAATTTACTCATATAGTGAGGCAAAAAACAACTAATAAGCCTAAGATAAACTTAATTGATTAAATTACATTGAATTTTATATCATTAAGTACATGAGAATGTCTCTAAAGTAGATGGGTCACACCAGGAGCAGAAAGGTTGCACCAGAATGCAGAAAGGTCACACCAGAATTGATCAAAATAGGGATTTAGCAGAAAGGTCATGAAAAGGTCACGTTGGTTGAGAGGTTATTTTTTCTAAATTTTAGGATTCCAAACTACATTGTGAATTCTAGTTTGAGTATCCACACATTTATTCTTTCCAATGAGCCATCAAATCCAAAAAATACCAACGCGAAGGCCTTGAAAACTTTATTTTTCCAACCTCACTCAGAAAGGTTGCACTAGTCTAGAATTTGTGGCAGAGCCACGAAAAAGGTGAGGCTTTCTAAGTTTTTCCATCAAAATGGGAAGCTTTCATGGAAAACTCCCTTCATTTTTAGCATGTACCCATGAATATCTACCCATCCATGTAGAGAAAAGCTCATTTGGGTGTCCAAAGAAAAAGGGTCGCACCTCAGTGCAACCTTTCTGTGTATCATTCTCAACAAAATTTCAAAAAATTTATGATTCCTCCAAAATTTTCATAATTTCTTCCTTAACTCCTCTATATGTTAGGCTAAACATAAAAATACATTCTAGCCATCAAATTCACTCCTTGACCTCTATTTCATGTCTCCTTTTGCTTGTCTTAGACCTCTTGCATTTTTCTCTTCAATTGCTTAGTTTTTACTTGTGCAATCTGATTTATGGTTTGATATAAAGAAACCATGTATTTGTGTTATCATCCCTATTTTCAGTCTACAAGAGATTTTCCAAGTGATTTTTCATTTTTTCAAGCCAAAACTCCATGTTTTCATTGATTTCTTTAGCTATCCTCTCCTCAAAAGTTAGCTGCAGATCTGTAGGGTTTTGTTCTTTGTTTTTCTCTAGTGCCTTCTTAAGACCCGTAGTTCTTGGTCTCTTCCTCTTTATATGGTGTTCATGTTCATCAGTTTCATCTTATATTTTTTCATTTTCCTTTTTGTTTTCCTAAAACAACCTCTTCTCCAAAATGAATTGATTTGTCTTAAATTGACTGTTTTCCTACTCAAGAAATGAGATGAAAATTTGAGTCCTTGCTAGTTTATCTTGGAGATCTTTGATATGAACCTCCTTGTATTTGATTTTTCTCTACAAATTTTCATGGTAATCATGGTCCTCTAGGTCAACCAAATGAAAACCACGTTCCTCTTCATCATGCATGGAAATCTCATGCAAAGCTAATGGTGATCCCTATGGTGAAATAGGCGTGGCCCCTTCCTCTTTCTGAGGAGAAAACACAAGCCTCCTACCTCTCTTATAGGTGAGAGTAACCTAAGGCCTAGGCCTCTTTGAAATATCAGCCTATTTTCTTGATGAGCCAAGCTCCATTGGCTTAGCAGACATTGACCTTGATGGTGTTGTTCCGTAAGGAGAAATAGTGGGACTAATACCAGGACTAGTGTTTAGTTTATCAATGGATGTTTTCCAAGTGATTTTCTTGGCTAACAAAAATATTTATCAAGCTATGATGAAATATATTAGTGATATGAGGTTTTCCCCTAGTATTAACCTTTTCAGCCATCTTCACCACACTTCTAAACACAAAGTTGGACAAATTAAGTGCCTTTGTTGAGGTGAAGTGTGGAGTCGCCTAATACCTGTACATTCTGGAAAACCTCCTTTCACAAGTAATATATTTCATAATTATTTTCATTAAGGGGGCATACTTGTCACGAAGAAATATGAAAGGAATAACATGTTCAGTAATATATTTGAAGTTAGGTTTTAGGAACATTCTATAATCATCAACTTGTAATTCCATGCCCTTAAACAAATTTTCACCTTGATTTGGAATATCCATGGCTAAATAAATATGTTATGCTAAAACACTGAATTCAACACCTGCTATGACAATTTTTTTGATGTGAAAATTATGGGCAAAGAGGCTGGTCAAAGGAACATGAGAGCCAACCTCTATGATCATCTCACAAAATTCATACATCTAACATTTTCAAAACATTTTTTAACAAATGGAGAAGAATTAATTTCACTTAAACGTATGGGCTCAGATATTGAATGGTGTCCTCCCTTTTTCACTTTATGTTTACTCTTTGTTTGACTCTCCATGAATTCTTTTTGTAGGATAAACTTTAGCAGATTTTAGGGTTTTTAAATGATAGGTCACAGTGGTTTGGAAAATAGAGGAAAGGTATTGATGGTATGGAAATTTCCTTAAAGTTTTTGAGGAGACAAAGGGGAGTATGAGATGGAATGTTGTGATGAAATTTATTTCATGAGATGAAATGGTGTGGTAAGAAGTTTGCAAACCGTGCAATGAAAACTTGCTAGAAGGCTAGGGTTTAATGAGATCAATGATAAATAGGTAGTGAGTGATAAGAAGTGTGTAGGATAGGGTTTTTATGGAGTATAGGTGATATTATAAGTGAATGAAAGTTAGATTTCCTTCATTAAAACCATGGCAAACAAAAACTGGTGAAAAATTTGCTAGAGAAAGCCCTGAGAAGAAACCACTTTTTCCTTGATGAGATTTCTTTGAAAAGATGGTATATATAATCACTTACTAATTATTAAATCTTAATGAGTCTTTTAACAAAATTTGGAGGCTATAAAAACTATGAATTTCTCTTTGGAAGCATGAAGAAACTCCACATTTCGAAACCCTGGAAATTCTACAGAAAGCTTGTGAAAAGGTCACGAAAGGGTCACAGAAAGGCCGAACTAAAAGAAAGTCATGAAAAGGTCATGAAAAGTTCGTTCCAGACCAGAAAGGTCATGAAAGGGTCGCACCAGACTAGAAAGGTCGCAGAAAGGTCATGCCTCTCTAAAACTTCCAGAAAAACCTTTATTCTCTCACAATTTTTGCCTTCTTTTGATTTGCATAGTGATGTCAAAGGGAACAAATTATATGAAGAGTAGAAATAAGTTACTTTATCTCTTCCATTGGCCTTTATATTTGCTTTTGATGTCTTAGTAATTAATGAGGTAGGATGACCCACCTCACCAATTTTACCTTTTCCTTTTGAACTTTAGGATCTTTCTGAAATTTTGTATATTTAAAACCATTATTACATATAAAATCATAAATTACATTTGAAATCAAAATTCGTTGAAGATACTTACCCATTACCACTCCTCCAATGGTTGGATTTTATGCTTGAAATGGTAGTTTAGTGACCTTGAAACCCTAATGACATAATGGAGACTCTTAATTGAATGAAATCATGATGGAGGTTACTGAAATGATGATGACAACCTCTGAATGATAATACACTCAATTTATTTGATGACATGAACTAAAAATTTTAATTTTGGAAAGAGTGGAAACAATCCTAGACATAATACTGAGTGACAAATTTTTTTTCTTGTAGACTTGTTGAAATGAAAAAAAATTGATTTAGGGACCCTATTAAAACATGATAAGAGTCCATTTTATCACTGTTGACAGGATGGAAATACTGACACTAACATTAGCTCTAGTTGGGGATGGTATCTCCTTGGAGGTATCAAGAACACCGTAGACCAAGTAGCCTAACCATTGGACATGGAGTCAAAAGCTAAAACCAGACTCAATACTAAAAAATCGATATAGTAAATTGACTCAAAATTGGACTGACTTGAATTTCACTTACTTTGAAAACAAAAGTAAACCAATAGAACTTTATGGCCTTCACCTTGGGCTCCAAGTTTTGATGATTCTCTGCTTCACAGTTTGCAGAAAAATTAAACTCATAAATATAATGGAATTGGGAAATTTCCATAAATTTGCATCAGAAAAGATAATTCTTAAGGATCCTACCATTGATTGGCCCTCCTCAGAAATATTTTCCATTCATCTCTTCCAATAGGAAATCATGTTGTCCCGAAGAGGTGAAAATCTTGTATGGTACTTTCCACAGGTTCTCAAATTTGTTGTGCTTCCCTTTTTCCTCATTTATAGCATCCCAATGGAGGACCACATATGCAATGTTGAAATAATCCAGCTTTTTCTTGCAGTCATATACCCTGTTTATCTTTTCATGGAGCTTTGAGGTTTTCTAAAAGACCTCATCTCCTGTTTGCTGAAGATGGATCATTTGATTGATCCGGCGCTACACATCATTCTCTTCATTTCCTTATTCTTGTAACAACTTCATCACCAGTACTACAAGTGATATAGGAAAATAGTATCTACTCCATATACCAACTGAAAAGGAGACATTATTATTGATTTCTTACTAATCACCTTGTCTGCCCATAAAAAATTAACAAGATTTTTATGCCAATTCTTCTTTTTTTCCTCAAACATCTTCTTTATGATATTAATCAAAGATTTATTAGAATATTATACCAATCCATTACCTTTCGGATAATATGTGGTTGAGTACCCCAATTTGATGTTGTAATTGTCACAAAAATCAACCATTTTCTTCGACTTGAATGCAGCCGCATTGTCTGTAATGATCTTACGAGGACAACCAAAATGAGACAAAATGTTAGTTTCCAAAAACTGAATTATAAATAAATTTGTAGCTTGACTTGTTGGGATCACTTTGATCCATTTAGTGAAGTAGTATGTAGTTGTTAAGATCCATTTATGTTGTGCAAATGATGTAGGGTGAATTTCTCCGATAAGGTCAAGGCCCTAATTTTGAAAAGATGCTTGCGTGGATATAGGCTACAAAGGCAATGGAAGAAGCTTCCTTTTACCTTGAAATATCTGACACCCATGACAACTCATCATTGTTTTATATAAATCTGCAAAAATAGAAGGCCAATAATATCCAACCCTAAATACCTTGTTTATTGTGGTTTTACAAAACAGGTAACCTCCACAATATACCTTATGGATATCATTCATTACCTCTTTGGCTTCATCTTCTTCTAAGAAGTTCAACTAGACACCTCCTGGGTCTTTCCAATAAAGATTGTTGTCCAAAATGCAGTATTTGGAAGCCTTCAACTTCGATGACCTGCCCTTACATTTAAACATTCCTGGAGGAGGATTTATATCCTGAAGAACATATATGATGTCAGAATACCAAGGAGATGAGAGAAAAATATAAGATACCTGCATGAGTGCATATTCTTCATCTTCATTGGACAAAACTAAAATGAGGTTGATATCAAGAGTATGTAAATTTGATTAAGCGATGAGCTTGGTTAATCCTTGACCTTTGATAAGATTTGCGAGGTTCATATCGAGGCCATTCTCTAACATTGATGCTATCCACTTCCCTCTTCTACCTTTCAGATCAGTCTGCATAAGAACATCCTTCACTACTGTATTCGAAACATAAGCTAGAATATGTGAATGAAAGATACACACTCGGAAATCCTTTAATGCATTTACCAGAGCCAAGGTTTTCTTCTCAATTATGTTATATCTAAGGGTTGCATCCCTAATGGTATGGTTGAAGAATGCAATGGGTTTCTTGGTCTTATCCTTACTTTTCATCAAAATTGCAGCCAAGGTATGTTAGGAGGCAAATGAACATATGATGAAATCAATGGAGTAATCTAGGTTGATTATAATAGGAGTTGTAGTTAAGGAAAAATTCATTGAATTAAAATAGTTTTTGGCATTCTTAGACCATTTTACCTCATTTTCCTTCTTTAGCATGTTGGTGATTTCTTGAAGATGTTCAGCTAGATTTGGAATAAATCTCCTTAAGAGGTTCATCTTACCATTGAAAGCTTCAATATCTTTTTTTCTCCATGGGAAATCAATCTACTGAATAGCCTCAATCCAAAAAGGATCAATATAGATACCATGTTTATAGATGATATGACATAGAATCTTGCCCTCATCCATGGAAAAAATACTCTTTTTGGGATTAAGAGAAATCCAAAATTTCCTGCATTTTTGAAACACAATTCTCAAATGATACAAATTCTCATCATCATAATGAGAGAAGGATGTCAAATCATCAAGATACACAACTAATAAAACATCATTTTCATCTTCAAAGGCTATGTCCAACACCCATTGAAATGTAGATCCTTCTTTCTTGAGTCCAAATGGCATTTTAGCATACCTGAATGTGCCCCAAGGTGTCATGAAAGCAGTCTTGTCTTGATCATCCTTGTGCACTAAAATGTGATTGTATCTCGAATATCCATCAAGAAGTGACATTCAGGAAGCCCCAACCACTCTCTCTAGGATATGATCCATCTTGGGAAGGGGATAATTATCCTTCATAGACACCTTATTTAAGTTTCTAAAATCAATGCAAAGCTGGATTTCTCCAGTTTTCTTCCTTACCGGAACCAAATTTGACATCCAATCTGAAAATTTGATGGGAACAATGATGCCAGCTTTGAAAAGCCTGTTCACCTCTCTCTCTAGCGATGACAACAACCTTGGGTTGATTCTTCTCAGCTTTTTTCTGAATGGATTTTGGTCAGGCTTGACTAGAATTTTATGCTGAATGATATTCTTATCATAAAATTTAAAGTCTACATAGCCCCAAGAAAATACATCAAAATATTTAGACAATAAAGAAATGTATTTGTCTTTTACCTATGGAGATAAAGACTTGGACAACTTGACCATATTGAGCTTTTCAGTTGTTTCGATGTTCACATCCTTAACACCTTTCTTAGTAGGAACCATAGTCGTCTTTCTATCAACATCATCCTGATCAAAAAATTCTTCCAAAGGTACAAATACCCATTGGAATGTTGTTATCCTTCAACTGTAATACATCAAACTAAGTGTCTTTGATGACTTGATCATATTTGTAATAAACTTCATCAATAAAAGAATTCTTAAATTCACCTTCAATTTGCATAAAATTGTTTACTTGTTTTTCATCCCAAAACACTTGCCAATATTGCAAGTTGTTAGGGACAGTTGGTTGATGTTTGACATTAATTTCAAATTTCTTATTAGAATATATGGGAATCTTGAAATTAGTTGCTACTGTGTCAAGTGAATTTGCTATAAGATTCCAACTTCTTGGTACTACTGACAATGTATATTCAAGAAACATCTTTAGGATATCTAGTACAACATTTATATACACTCCCATTCATGGATTCTCACCCTGATATTCCCCTTTTACCTATTTGATCACAAGCTTGGAGTCATCATAAGCAAAAAATATTTTTGAGCCCAACTTTTTCAAGATTTTGAGGCGAGTGATCAATGCCTCATACTCACCCTCATTGTTAGAAACATCGAAAGCCAACTTATATGAACATAATATTACACTTTTTAGAACTTTACCAGGCTGATGAAGAGGGCTACATGTCCAAATTCTGATTCCTTCCCCATATTTCCGTAAGGTGCCACCAAAATCCATGGTCCAAAGACCATTCTCATCATCTAGATGTTGGAATTCTGTATTATGTTTTCTCTCATCTTTTCAGGCCACTTCTTCAATATGTTATGAACCTTTTTCTAAATTATCTGATGACTTCTCTAAATAACCAGGTTGATTTCCATTTCCCTCATCTAAAACTTCTATGAAACTATTGAAAATTTCTATAATTTCTACTACTTCTATGAACTGACTATCTACATCATTCAAACCACTATCATTAAAATAAATAAATGATTCAAGATCTATATGTACAACATTAATATGATGATTTTTGGGTTTCATTTTGTAGGTAATCATGTATTTCATCTTTTTTTCCCATTACAGATTCCTCAATTGCCCGAAAAATGAGATGGTTGTTGGCTTGAGGGGTCCTGACCTAGGTTTGAAGTTAAGGTTAACCAACAAAAACCCTCTTACCACTGGCCCTTTCGGCATTGACCTTCTTGCTCTAGTCAAAGTATCACTTGAAGTAGTATGGGGGGGTGTTGTAACCATGTTTCCACACCCTAAAAGGGATTAAAAATGATGTGTGCATCTTCAAATCTAAAAAAAAAAACCCTAATCAGACCTTCACAATAGAAGCCCTAACCAGAAAATCCTAACCACACAGATTTACGTCAATTATACCGAATACCTTGCATGCATCATAAAACAGAGTCCAAAATCCATGTAATAACCCTTAATAAATATTATTAAAGCTCAACAATACTATATCCATTCAATAATCATTCATCTAAAGCTAGAAACAACTACACAATCTATTTGAATACAGATAACATAGTAATCATAAATAATATGCATAAACAAACATAAAGAAAAGAACATATGCATTTAGTACTCAGATATCATCCAAAACAGTTTTTCATTCATTAACACTTCATATATCCCTTACAACACCCTCATTTCACTCACGCACACAGTTAGCAGGAGCCTTCTAACCTAGAAAATCCGCTAGAATATCATATTGCAGTTATATCTCTATCATAAACAACATTATTGTCTCCTATCGACTCGATCTAGACTCCTATCTATATTTTTAGCCTACGCTCATCTAAGGCCCACAAACTGTCGCTTCGGGCCCCTAGTTATACCCTTTTGACCCATTACAACTCATGAGGGGATTTGACCCACCACAAAGCCCTTTGACTGGTGTCGCGCACAACTAAAGTTACAAAAAATTTACAAAAATATATCAAAATTATATCTAAATTCAGTCCTAGGGGACTCCGCTCCAACCGCCCCCCAACACAATATTGTGACTCATCCTGAGTCATAGCGGCACTGCGTTCTTCATCTTGTTCTACAGCTCTTTAATGACATTAGCAAAGGTCTCCATAATGCCCGCTCTTTGATTTGATATGCTCTACATGGTATCTATCAGATTCTATGATTCCATCCATTCTGTGGCTAGGTTGATACTTTTTAGGGTCTGATTCAGGTTCTTAACTATTGCATCCAGGTCTTGAGACAACTTCATTGCCTCGTCTGCCAATGGATTCATATTCTCATTTACAATATTCTTCTTTCTATGGATCTCCTTGACTTCATCTCATAGAACTTGACTCACTGCAAGTAGGCCATCTTCTGGGAAGGAAAAAAAGTGGGCAAGTCCTCCTACAGGTCGTCAAATGCTTGTTCCTTGGCACGCAACTCCTGATTGGTCTTCTTGACTAGGTATTTCAAAGTAGAATGGTCAATGAATATTTTGAAGTATCCTCCTAGCATATAGTGCCTGTATTATTTCAGAGCATATACAATGGCCAATCCTTCCCTTTCTGTGGTTGAGTAATTTCACTCTGCACTGGAGATCTTCCCACTGGCAAAATCAACTGGGTGATCAATGTCTCCTTCTCCTGGCTCCGCTAGAACAACCCCAAGTGCTATACTATATGCATCCACATGTACATGAAAAAACATAGACCAATTTGGGAATATCAATATAGGTGTAGTGACCATTTCCTCATTCAGCAGATCAAATCTCTTCTGACATTCCTCATCCCAGAAATATGACACGTATTTATTTAGTAACTTCTGCATTGGCAGAGTGATCAGAGCATAGCCCTTAATGAACTTCTTGTAATAACTAGTGTTTCCTAGGATGGAGAGCAAATATTTATCATTAATGGGAACTTATAGGTGGATGATAAATGCTATCTTGGATGGGTCAACCATCAATCGTTGCTGACTTACCATATTCCCTAACAAAATTCCAAAAGGCACACAGGATATAAATTTCTTCAGGTTAAGAGAAATCTGGTGCTTCCTACAAGTTACAAGCATCATGTGTACGTTTGACACATGTTTCTTTACCAATCCAAACATTTTCCAAACATCAAAATATACCTCGAAACTTTTAAGCATGAATTCCTTGAACACAGCCACTACCACGCACAAGAAGATCACAGGTGAATTCTTCAATCCGAAAGGAATGAGAGTGTACTGAAAAGACCCCTATTCTATTGAAAAGGTGGTCTTGCTGCGGTCTTTAGGTGTAATTCTAATTTGATGATACCCCAAAAATCCATCAACAAACGAATAAGCCTCTTGTCCTCCCACATTATCTAGGATCTCATCTTAAAATGGAGTAGCGAAGGGGTCATGCACAAACACATCATTCAACTCGTGCAGATCTACACAAATCCTTATCTCTCCTTTGCTCTTCTTCTCCTAAAACACCATTGGGGTTACCAAATCAGAAATTTCTTCAGGCTCAATGATGCCTGCAACCACCATGTTTTCTAATTCCTATTTTACTCTTTTCTTATATTTAGTATTCAATCGGTATGGGCACTGCTTGACAGGGTGCACATCTGGTTTCAACATTATCTTCATAACACCTAGGTCTCCTATAATTCCATTGAGGTCAGAGAAATTTGTAGGAAATATATCCTCATACTCTGTCAACAGCTCTGCAATCTTTCCTACTATATCATCATCCTAGTAATCCCCAATTTTGGCCAACTTGGATGGATCTTCTATCACAATGTTCAATTCCTTTAACTTTAGATTTTTAGTTACATCTACCATTCCCAATGAGGGCTGTAAAACTGCACGCTCCCCTTCAGATTCAAGGATGTTGACATTTCTCTAACCATCCTCATTATCCTCTATTTACAAGTTCTTGCAGTTGAAAATGTCTTACATATATGCATCCCATGCTAGCGCAGTACATTCCCTTCGAGGTTGGGATTCATCAAAGACAATAGCATCTTTGTCCTGCAAGGCTTCATCCAATTTTTCTGCTCCCCCAACTAAGCTGAAGGTTGATAGGAAATCATCAATCATTGTAATCGAATGGCTAGTTCCTCTGTGTAGCTCTGTTTCCATATACCAAGTGGTAGGTTTCGGCCCCAACAAATGAATAAACATATGAACCAACTCGTCCCAATTCTTTTCCTCCCAAACTTCCACCGACATGGCTAGGTGCTTGCGTGGATCCTCCCAATCTTTAAAAACACTATTGTGAGTATCCCACCAACACATTGGGCTTACACGCATAGCTAGGTCAAGCAGCCAGAACCTTCCTTCTTCTAGGATAGAATTTTCCAATTATTTCAGAAATACTTTGACATTACCAAAACCATCAAAATAGGGTAGTTTTCTTACCTCTAAGGAGATGCGTCAGAAGTTCTTAGTGATCTTCAGGTAGCACAAAACCTAAACATCGTGCAATCGATTCTGCCAGTTCTCCATTTCACCATCCAAATCTGAAAAAATGCGAACTATCCTTCCCTCAATTCAGCATCCCATCAAATGTAGGGTTGATACAATCCTTCGACATCATCTCCATTGCATACTGGTTTCGTATATCTTTCTCCTTTTTTCCGGATCCAGTGGAACTATCATCCACATACCATCATTCTGAAAAATCATGTTTCTACACTTCAGGTAAATGTTGCCTCCCATATCAATGGCCCAATCCAATCCTAATAGCGCAGGGTAGGGGTCTACATCATCCAAAATTTGTATCACTTCAAAATCTTTGCATACCTTCACTCCAGCAATGTCTACCAGGACCTATGGAAGTATTCCAAGTGGAATGATATTCTACTGATTAGCCATGTGTAACTGAATGGTGGACCATTCCAACTTTGGTTCTCCCATCTTTTGCGAGATTTTCTTAGGTAGAAAATTTGCATCAATCCCCAAATCCAAGATGACTTGATCCATCTCATACTCTCCAATCTGCACAGTCATGCACATCTCCTGATAAGTTCTCTTCTTGTTTTTATAAATTTGGTTCACAACCTTAGTGTTTGTTTGAGGTACTTCTTTTTCCATGCAACTCTCTATCAGAGCCAAAAGATTATCTATTGCCTTTTGATTGCGTAGTAACTTAATGAAAGATTGTAGGAATGTTTTTAATTCATTATCAGCCTTAGGTTCCACGATATATTTTGATGTGGATGCTCCTGCAGTAGCAAAATCCTTCCTGGCTTCCATGAAAATCTCTTTTTCCGTCTAAAATTTGAGTCCTTATTTCTTATTAGATGCCTTTCTGATCAGTGTCTCTGCATCAACCCTCTTTTCCTCATCTCCTCTGGTGGCAGCACCACTGCATGTAATTAATTTTACACTTGGACCATCATCGTGCGGTTCAAATTTAACCATTTGTATGTTTTGCGTTGGCATCTGTTGTTTCTTTTTCTACATTTCAGAAATTAACAATGGACAATATTTAATTACCTGATCCAATTTCCTATAGTACCAGCAAGA
The DNA here is from genome assembly GCA_034641835.2 of Pinus albicaulis. NCBI lineage: Eukaryota > Viridiplantae > Streptophyta > Pinopsida > Pinales > Pinaceae > Pinus > Pinus albicaulis. The sequence goes on along the minus strand of CM076583.1, from coordinate 1,123,453,561 downwards.
TTGTTGCACAGGGTTAGGTTAGTCACGCACATAGTGTCCTGCGTCTCCACAGTTATAGCAGATTAATTTCCCTCTTCCCTGACCTGTGGCTCCATCTCATCCCCCTCCCCTTCCTCTTGTTGGGGATTCTCCACATCCCATGGGGGATGCTGGTGAAGACGGGCCATATTGCAATCTATAAAGGTTAGCGTTGTCTATCATTAGGTCGAACGTTCGGTAGGGGTGCTCATCATGACCAATTGAAGAGAAGAATCTGCACCACTACTACTTTAGCTCTAGCACATAAGCTCCTAGTCGAGGGCAATGGTTTGTATCATGTCTTCCATCTACCCTAAATTCAGTACACCATAGTGTGGGGTTACTTGGCCCAGCGGGAGCCCTGGGATGGAATGGATTCAACCCCCCCGCTTGCAGGTAATCTGAGAATAGAGGGAAATCATCTTTGGTGTGGCCCTAACCTTTACAACGTATGCACCAGACATATGTGCCAACTTCTTTACCTTCATCTTTGCATAGGTTCTAAATTTCTAAGTGCTTAGCTTCCAGTTTACTTTGAATTTTCAACGCTCTGAATTGAGCATCTTCTCTAGGTGCAACTTCTAATTTCATACAACTTCCAGGGCTTTTTCCTAAGAATCAATCTTCCGTTGTCCCATCGGTTCGAGAAAATGTGGCAAATGCATGACAATGAACTATTCCCTATGTTTCTTATCATCATAAACAAAGCCTCCTTCACTGATGGTGTGCTTTAGTCATTGTTCAGCTTCCCAAACTGATTCCTTCGTCCCTTGTTTGATATATTTTAGTTCTATCATGCACTGTGCATAGGACTTTGGCTTCGTAAATTGTTGTTTTAGGGCATCCTTAATTTTTGCAACAATGGGATCAATGTTTTGAGCGAGATATCCCATGAACAAATCTAAAGTGCGACCTTTGAATACCATAGCCAGTTGCGCTCTCTTAAAAACATCAGTATTAACATTTTGTGCAGTCCACACGGCATCAGCCACAAACCAAAACCGATCCATATCCTCATCCCCCACACCCTTAAAGGAGGATATCTTCATATGTGCACCCATATCTTCTGCAGGTGCTGGTGGTGGCAGGGTAGGAGATGTCTTACCCCTGCACGAATTCGACTTTGGCATAGTAGGAGGCTACTTTCATCACGTATAGCCTCAGTACTCTCTATATTAGGTTAATTTCTTGGAGGGTTGTATACTGATCGGTCCCCTCTCTGATTGACCTGATAATATTTTCCATTGCATGTTGTGCTTTTGATCTACCAGTGGTCATTCAATCAATGTGGCTGCACAAAACACCCTTTTCAAACAATAACATCTTAATCAGCAGAGGAAAATTTCATCAGAATTTACCTCTCAATCCCTTGAAAAATATCCTTTCAGCTTTAGAATATGACACAGACTGATCTACTGCAAATTCTATCACAAACCCACCAAATATGCTCTCAACCTAATGATCTACAGCTTGGGTGATGGAATTATCACTCTTTTCCAACTGCTGGATCAATTCAGGCATCCACTGTGTGACCTTGTTGTCCTTCCAACAAGTTTGGAAGTCTGCTAATATTGAAAACCACTCTTACAATTTGTGAGAAAAGGTCACAAAGATGATCTCGTGAACCTCTATGAAAATATACTTATGTTTCCAATCTTCAGTAGATAACTTCTTACTTCTGTTTTATTTTAGGGAAAATTATTGAATCTATTTCTCAAACTAGTCCTCTAGTTCAAGCTTTAACGGTTGCCATAACATCTAATCTCTCTCAAAATAATCCCAGTCACGGCAACGGAACCATTTTTTTCCTTGAGGGGTCTTGATGCACAGTAGTAAATTTGGCCCAATTTCCGACGGCCAAAGTGTCATTATTTTGACACCCCGTCGTTGCAAGAGCGACAGTTTGAGGCTGGTCAAAGTGTGGTTAGCCATAGAGTCACAATTTCGACACTTCTATAAAGAATTATTATTGCAACGCTTGCAAAGCATCGCAATACCGATGCCTCTGCAAAAGGTCACAATACCGACTCTTCCAAAGCGTCGCAATTCTCTATGGCTAACCACGCTTTTAAAGGGTCGCAAGACCGATGATATCTGGCAAACTTTCAAAGCATCGCAACACTGACGCTTTGTCGCAAGGCGTCGCAAGAACGATGTTTCTAGGACGTCGTGAGATCGATGCTTTGTCATAAGGCATCGCAAGACCGAGCTTATAAAGCGTCGGTATACTGACGGCTAGTTAAATTTTTTTTTTTTAAATGAAAATTTCTATCTGACTTTTTTAAATATGCTCGTTATTTCTGTGCTTTTCATATAAAAAAATAATAGACATATTAATACAATAAAATTAAAGAAATTCAAATGAATCTATGCATACTTAAATTATTATTAGCATATATTTTTGTGAGTATCATAATATATAATGCATGAAAATTGAAATAAATTGTCCATGGTAAAACCATGATTAACATGTCTTTGTCAGTCTCAGCCTGAGACTTTTGATTGACACCCATTTTTCTTGTAGTATCTATTACAAGCTGCATACATCTAGCATTTGGCTTCCTGCAAGACAAATTTTCCTTCCTCAAGCCTGCATATATCTAATATTTTGCTTCTTGTGACACCAATTGGCCTTCTCATTCACTATTACAGTTCTTCAAGAAGGACTGTGCACAAATTAAATTCAACAAAGACACTGCAACAAGTACTTCTCTTGCAGAAATTATTTTACAAGAAATATATATACACCACTTGTTTACACTTGACAACACTTGTTTATTTATACCATAACAATGAAACACTTTTTTATTCATACCATAAGAAAGAAACACTTGTTTATTTAAATAACATGTGCATTTTTCGACAAGAGTGATGGAGTTTGAAATTTATATAACCTACGGAAAATGGGTTAGTTGCACATAAAGTGGTTGGAAAAAGGAGACAGAAGAATCGTTGAAAGAAGAAAAATATGGTTCCTAGGAAAGAAAGGTAGCATCAATATTTTTTGGGAACTGGAAAATAATGTGTTGTACTCAAAGGCATAGAAGATAAACTTAAAGAAGAACCAAAGGAAGAGAAGGAATTTTCAAGAACCACACTGCAAAATTATGATAAACATCATGAAACAGAAACAGAACTAATAATTCCATGTGAGCATCAAGGAAAAGATTGTGTTCCTGATAGAGACATAGTCCCCTTTATAGAATCACCAAATGCACAATGTGGAACCACTCTAGCATAGTCTTATAAAATAAATAAGATCAATAACAAAAATTATTGAATGTCTCAAGATATACAAATTTCAAATAACAAATTGCAGGTATTGCAAAATGTTTCAGGATCTGAAAATTGGAAATATCAAATTAATGATACTGCAAAAGGTCTTGTAAAATAAGCAAGAATACTGCTAATTGCATGGAAGCTGGTATTGCAAAAAGTCTGATAAAATAAATAGGAAATAGTAATCTAATGCAAAATTCAAGAATTTGTTCGTCGACCATCACCAAAAAGCTCATAACATGAACATACCCAACAATGTTTACTTCGATGGAAACATATTTAATGTCGGCTCCCTTCCTTAGACCAGCATGGTGGGCTGTATGGCTGAGATGAAGAATGGGACCTGTGTTGTTGCAAGGATTGGGAGTTAGGGACTGTTTTTCTTTTGGGATGGGCTTCTGATAGAATTGAAACAACATCTCTCATCGATGGCTGGTCCATTAGAGACCTACTAGTGCAGAGGAGAGCCACTCTGAGGACCAGCATCATCTCTTCCTTGACTGAGAAACTTGGAACTCTAATATTTTGATCTAAGATCTATGCCATCCCTTCCTTGGTATGAACTCTTTCCTTGACCCAGTCCACAATGTTGGCACCTTCTCCAAATTTTGGATCCATTGGCTTTCTTCCAGTCAAGAGCTCTAAGAGGACAACCCCAAAGCTGTATATATCACTTTTCTCAAAGACTTGAAGAGTGTAGGCATATTCTGCACAAATACAAAAGATTCATAGACTCATGAAAACATGAATTGACATGACTGTAAGTTTGATGGACTTAATAGATTACTACCATCCTCAATTAATGAAACATTACAATTATCTGCTATGTTTAACATACAACATTCAGGTATATATTACAAGTGAAAATCTGTGTGAGAATTTGATTGGTTGTGTAGAAAACAATGAATGCTACCTTATAGTAAATTTAAGATTTTGAACTAGGCTAGGCTAAAACGTAATTCCATACCCATTAAACACTCAGAATCTATAATTTTTTCAAAAAGAGGACTAAATCAAAGAAAGTAAGGCTCTCTGCAAGTAGTTCCTTTAGGGAAAACAACCAGGTCACCTTGGCTTAAGAGATTTTTCATGATCTCCCCATCTTTGTTTCTGTTTCTAGTAAGCCTTACAGTCTTGATGGGTGACACTGCCTCTGTTACACAGCTGATACTGTATGTAACTGCTGTTACAGGCCTTCTAAGTGCTACAGTAAGAAAAACAAGATCAAGAAGAGTTCTATGTGAACAAACATATAATGTACTAGTTTTCTCATCTGTGATCTGCACTAGTGGAGGAATTCCTCAAACTCTGATTCTTACCCCCTGGAAAGATCCCACTGGTAGAGCCAACCAGTAAGGCAGGCATAAACCAACCAAATTCCTCGTTACATCCAATGCCAAACCGATGGGGAACCATAGAAAGATCCCCATTGAGACCAGGTCTTTTAAAATATTTAGGGCTTTTAAAATATTGCAAGGAAAATCCATATACTTTTAGTGTGATGAAGTCACAAGCTATTCTAAAATAAAATAATCATAGCCTTGTATTGTTCCATGCTATGTACACAGATGAAAATTAATATCCATGAATCATGTTTCATATTATGCAAAATTGTGGAAGTATGTGGATCTTTTATAGTTAGTGCTTACTAAAGCTTGCTGCAATACTACCCCACAGGCCTGCTATTAATAAGTCTCGAGTCTTCCAATCTCCAATAAGGAATGCACCATAGAATGTATTTCCACACCCTATTGGATCAGCAACATCTTCCATCATAATTTATCCTTGCATTGAAGACTTTAGCATGTTACAAATTGTGTGAAAAGCTGGAATTTCCCATGTCTCCCGAGTGTCAGACCTGGAATAATAAGACGTAAGATAAAGTGAAATGATAAAATGTTTGGAATGAAGATAAATTTTGGTTTTTATTATGGAATACGAATAAATCCAAAAATCATAGGATAATATGAATGTTTAATTGAGTACTAATATCTTTCCTGTGAACAATGCTTCCTGAAGGGCCTCTTCTAAGAGTCACTACCAGCAATTTGTATTTTATTAGCATTACCATTTCAATTCCAGAGAGTTTGCAGCAGCTCAAAACAACTAATAGATGGCAACACAATTTTAATATATACTAGAAGCAAAACCTCAGCTCCAAGTTATGCAATACGCTCGATCATCTCCAATGGTGATCCAGGTCCAACAAGTGAAGCAACTTCCTTTTCGTTTGTCGAAAATATGTTCCCAGTAGAACCCAGTGTCTTGTAAGATGAAAATCCATATTAGTAAATTACAACATTGCTAAGATAGTTTAAATCAGTCAAGTTATTATTTCTAGTGATAAAATTTGCAGAGAGGCTGACTGCAGCCTCCTCTTCCTATAAAATTCCCTGCAAGAATAAGGATGTTGCATAACTGAATTGAGTTCACAAGGTTAACAAAAATTTCAAGGGAAATTTCCCATTCAAAACAGAACCGTAGAAATGAAAAACTCTAGGAGGAAATCTAGAAATGCAACCTGTTGAAAAACCAGAAGTAGCAGATTGCAACTCCTGATATGTAAAATGCTTGCAGGTTTTACTTTTACAAAGGCACTCTAATCTCCTTGCCAAAAAATATACAACAACCAAATGAAATCAGTATACAACAACCTTAGCTAATGGTTCTCTTATCTTTGTCTCTTCACTCCATGGTTCCTCTGAGGAGTGTAGCTTTATATATTGTTATTTCTTTTAATTATGCCCATCACAGGGCTCTCGTTTATGTGCTTTTGTGAACTCTTCTATTGATCCATCCTCAAATTCTTGATCTAATGTGTTTGTAGTTGCTGGAAAATAGCATATAGAGAAACTCCTGGTAGGTTATAAGGGCGGACTATGGGTTAGTTTTAGACACCAAAAGGGTGCACTTCATGGGGTAGCCTTATCATTTTTCTAAGTGAAATGGATGAAGCAGTGAATGAATATCAAATCAGAGGTGTTCGTGGTAAATAAAGCATACATGACTGGTGAAGGAGATAAGACACATTTATCCATGTAGATTGTTTCATAAGTTGCCTTGTTATCCCTATGTGGACTCTATTTTGTGGGAAAAAAATTCAACACTGGAAGATACCCAAAAGAACCCTAGATCTGTTTCAATATACTCTAGATCTAAAATTCATTGAAAATCTTTGTCGATCTATGAAATATTTGTTGTAAATTCTACAAATGTTTGTAGATATTAAACAAAATGAGTTTTCAATTTTGGATTTAAAAGGGCTCTTCAATGTAAAATTGCCCAGATAACCATATAAATTTGGAGTTTTCTTTGAGCCATACAAGTGCGCATATAGTTTCTTTCAACCATTATGGATCTAGTTTTGAATATTTGCTCTTTGCTGGTAGTGGTCGAGCCATCTAATCGACTAGTTGCTGATTCTATTTTAAAATTGCCCAAATCTTCGTAGATCTGGAAATTCTCGAGTTATAAAATTGCATTTTTTTTGGATCTGCACTTGTAATACGAATTATAAAGTTGTAGATTTTTTGGATTTGCATCTGTAGTACATTTCACAGTGTGAAACAGTTGATCTATCCCATCTTCAATTGGATGAACTCATATGAATTTGTTTCTTATTTTACTCAGTACCGCAGCCTTAAATTTCTTGATACTCCAAACTTGTGCACTTGCATGAGTTTGTCGAGATAAAATCCATAGCTTAAAATTCATGAAACTGGTTGAGTCAAATTCATGCAAGCGCAAACACATATTACACATCCTCTTTGAAACTCATCTGAAAGAACACTGGAAGACATCTAGAGAGAACCCTATAGCCTAACACAATCCAATGGAATTGACCAAAAAAACCCAAATAGGGTCAACCCTACTATAGGAGGAAGGGCATGCAGTAAGAACTTACCATTTTGCAAGATCTAAGGGCGAATGTTGTTCTGCAAAAGTTGAGGGAGAATGATATTTTGAAAGAGCTGAGGGTGAATGCTGAGGGTGAATGTTATTTTGCAAGAGCTGAGGGTGAATGCTGAGGGCGAGTGCACATGTAGTTTTTAATAAAATCATTTTTATTTACATTTGATTTTTGCATTTCAAATGAGCGCGCATTTGATTTTTGCATTTCAAATCATTTTTATTTACATTTTATTTTTAAATCCCTTGATGTTGTTGAAAACATTCAAACTCTCTATATCAGCTATATAAACTATGCCCCAAGGCGTCGCTATTGCGATGGCTTCCTCCAAACGTCGCAATTGCGACACTTAGACTAAGTGTCGCAATTGCGACATTTGGAAGAAGTCGTCGCAATAGCAACGCTTTGGGGCATAGTGTCGGTATATTGTGAAGGATTCCTCCAAACATCACAATTGCGACACTTTTTCTAAGTGGCGGTATTGTGACACTTGTCTCTAAACATCGGTATAGCGACGGTTTCGGGCGGGATTTGAAAAAGTTGAAAAAATTTGGGGAAATTTCTGACATTTGGTCAAAAGTGTCGGAACCAAGTGTCAGAATTTCTGCCAAATTCACTAGTGGCAGGTTCGAAGTTAAGGTTAACCAAAAAAACCCTCTTACTACTGGCCACCTGCTGGCCCTTTCGGTAGTGACCTTCTTGTGCTAGTCAAATTCTCACTTGAAGCAGTATATGGCGGTGCTCGAACTAGGTTTACACACCCTAAGAGATATTGAAATTTATGTGGGCATATTCAAATCTAAAGCAACACTGATCAGACCTTAGCAATAGAATCCCTAACCAGAAAACCCTAACCACACAGATTTAGGTCAATTATATAGAATACCCTGTACGCGTGCTAAAACAAAGTCCAAAATCCATGTAATAATCCTTAATACATATTATTAAAGCTAAATAATACTATATCCATTCAATAATCATTCATATAAATATAGAAACATTTGTGCAATCTATCTGAATAAAAATAACACAGTAATCATAAATAATATGTCGAAACGACCATAAAGCAAATAACAGATGAATTTAGTACTTAGATATCATCCAAAATAGTTCTTCATTCATTAACAGTACAGATCTCCCTTACAACACCTTCAGTTCACCTGTGCACACAGCCAGCGGGGTCTGCACATAATAGGACTAAGGTCTCCATGCACACAGCCATCAGGATCCTTCTAACCCAGAAAAAACTACTAGAATATCAAAATACAGTCAAATCTCTATCATCAACAACATTACTGTCTCCTATCAACTCGATCTAGAATCCTAATTATAATTTTAGCCTGAGCTCATCTAAGGTCCGCAAATTGGTGTTTGTAGCCTATATTTATACCCTTTTGACCCATTACAACTCATGAGGGGCTTTGACCCGCCCCAAATCCCCTTGACTTGTGTTGCGCACTACTAAAATTACGCAAAATTTACAAAAATATATCAAAATTATATCAAAATTTGGTCCCAGGCGACCCTGCTCTAACAATGGTGGCATAAGAGAAATCCAGTTTCAAAGTAACTCTTAAATTTTCTCCCCAAGACCTTGATAGTGACATACCAGACCATGGCGGTACATCAACTACCACCACATCGATCAAGACATTATTTGTTGGGATTTGTTGAAGGGAAACTACGAAATCCTTTATGAGGCCAAGACAACAAACTCTACCATTATCAAAGGAATGTAGATCATGGTAAGGATGAGTTATATGCAGGTCCAATTTCTCCATAATGGCTTTTAGCATTAGGCTATGTGAAGCTCTAGACTCAAGCATGCCATTGTGAAGGATACAGTGATGAATTCTCAAAGTCAAATAGGATGGGAGAAATTCACTATCCTCTAACTGACCATCTATGGTTGGACCAAAATGAGCTCAGGTTGTTCATCTTCAACATTTACCATATTAGACAAAGGATCTAATTTCAACATTTTGGCCATGTGATATTTATATATATATATATATATATATATATATATATATATATATATGTTTTTTTACAAGCCCAGTTAAAGGGACAGAGACTTTTAATGTAGATATTTCATTTTCTAAGATTAAATATTGGTCTACTTTCTACCTCTTTAATGGTGATATCTCTCTTGTCAATATTGTCCTTTGTTGTAGTTTCCTTCTTCTAAATTTCTTTTTCTTTGATTGGTATTCTTGTAGATGGTTGATTGATCTTGCTCTGATTTGCAGCTACAAGTTCATTTCCTTTGTTCTGATTACCTTGAGGATTTTTCTTAGATTGAGTATCTTTTTTTTGGGATTCCCTCTTCTAAATAGGAGTGATAGGAACATCTCTACTTATCAATTAATATTTCTTCTGTTGCGAGCTAAGTGCATTTAAATAACCCTGATGATAATCATTAGACTCAACCTCCAAATCATGATCATTTGCAAGTATGCAGTCTTAATATTTAGGAAAATCCGCTTTCTTAATATACCCTTCATCCTCTGTCAAAAATATAGGTTGGCCATATGTTGTAAAGAAGTGATTTTCCTCCACAATTTCGTCTTCTTCTTCAAACCCTTGAGAATAATGTTTCTGCAAAGGTGTTTGAATTTTCTATTGTGTTGGTTAATCAGGAGCACTTTGTTCTTTTTGCTTGATCCTAAACTGGGACAGGTGCTGCTGTCCTCTGAAGTTAGGATTTCTAACATGTACTTCTAGATGTATTTTTTTAACGGACATTCTATCAACCATTCTTTCCACTTTCCTAATCAAAGTATCCAATTTTATCTCAAAGGATGAGGATGTTTCTTCTTTGATCGTTACTTTTCTCTCACCCTTTGAATTTTTAATTGAAAATTTTGCTTCCACACTGACTACATTCCTTTTCATATATTCTAGTGTTGTGGGAATTATCTCTCGGAGCTTGTATGCCATATCTGGATCAAAGGCATCCAGACAATGCAAGAGAGCCAAACCTAGGGGAGGTTTGATCTCATTTGTAATTGAGTTGTATAGTCGGTTGAAACGAGCAATGAAATCCTGAACTGGTTCATTTGGATTCCTTTCCAGGCTGTCATACTTAGAAATAATCTACAATGGGTTCTTATTTACTTCCCATCGGGCTATGAAAGCATCAGTCAACTATTCAGGGTTTCCTATATAATTGGAAGTCAAATATCTAAACCAATTTTTAACATCTCTAGAGAATCTATGTGAAATTATTCTCATTTTGGCATCATCAGCATCTATCTCTTCTAGGTCGATGAAATCAGTGACTTTGACCAAGTGTTGTTTTGCACTAATTTTAGAATTCTCATCAAAGAGAGGAAGTCTCTATCCATGACCTTGTGGTAAGGGTGCAAGTTGAGTGGTAGGATTAGCGGTGCAAATCTTGCCATGATTCCTGTTGAATGTGGTGCAGGAGTTATAATGGGAGGGGTAGAATGAGAAGGTAATTATAGAATGATAGAATGGATGGAGGAAGATGAAACAACTAATTTGGAGTGTGTCGGAATGAACAATGACTATTTCTAGTACTGGATGATGGATTTTTTAGATGTGTATTGAATTTTATTAGCTAAATTTTCAAGCCTATCAAATTGACGCCAGACTTTTCTCTCAAAGTCTAATTCAGATTTAGATTCTTCATAAAGTAGACTATATTCAAGTTTCAAGGAATAAAAAACTAGCTCAGAAAATGATTATACTTCTAATAGTCTTAATGGGTCAAATACTATCTCAGACAGTGAAGTTTCAAATTTCGATAGAAATAGAGACAACTCAAACTTCAAATCAAAAGGTATGTCTTCGAGAGATAAAAAATTTCCAGGTAATGAGGAAGATCTTACCAATGGAGAAGGATTAGACTCAAACTTTGAGTATTGTGATCTTTTATTTCAAACAAGTTTCTCTAGATATTCAACTAGAAAATATGGATGAGGATCTAGATTCGATCTAGTGTATCTTTTCAAAGCTAGAATGTTCTCTATTTCCGCAACTCGATTTTTTGCAACTTTCAGATTAGCCTTCACGAAGACTAAGACCTATCACCCATAGGCCTAGAATTCAATGAAATTATGGTACAACTAGGGAATATATATCACTTCATTCCCCAGTATGGTCACCAAGATGTTATCAGTCAACCAAATCTCCGAAGGCTGAGAAGGAGACCAGCAAAGGTAACCACAAACCACTTTGACCTAGTAGCTAGCCCTACTAAGATGAGAGGGCTCTCTCAATGATTTTCACAGCCAATTTGACTGGATCATGGAGATTTTAGGCTATGAATATCTATCTATAGGGTTTGATTCATTTGGATTTTGTACTGGATGATGAATTAGGTCTAGGAAAAACTAGGTCAAGGCTCTGAAACTTAGACTTGTAGAAATGTAATGGGGAAATTTAGGCACACACTTTATAGCTTTCAAGGTATCCTAGTTAAAATGGTAGATTGATAGGGTTTCAAAATGAGCTTGGTAATCATGAATTTTTTTATTTCAGAAGAAATTGAACATAAATGTGATAACTTCTTCGAAACAGAGCATTGAAATCAATGAATTCTCCTTATCAAACTTAGAAATCAATCACACAAGACATGGAAATGAATATGGAAGGTAAAATAGTTTCAAACATATGAAATCAAAAGAAGAAACACTGCTAAAACACATACTAAATGAATCCCACCACAATAGGTGCAAACTTTGTCTATTAGTTCCTCGCAAAATCACATAATACACTAATGTTCGAAGATAAATTCCACGGCATCCAACCTTTGGAAATGATTACAAACTATTTAGCATAGGAAAAGAAATCATAGGATAGGTAATAAGGTCAAAAATCCTATTCAAGGCTCATCATAAATGAATTTTATGAGTCCTCACCTAAAGACTAGGATAGTTGAAACTTATTCCAAGATTTTAGACAAAGTTTAAGAGAGCTCATCTCCTCATTAATTACAAATTTCCTCATATAGTGAAGCAAAAAAAAACTAAGAAGCGTAAGATAAAATAAATTTATTACAACGCATATAATTTGATGTCATTTAGTACATGAAAATGTATCTAAACTAGATGGGTCAAACCAGGGGCAAAGATTTCGCACCTGAATGCAGAAAGGTCGCACCGGAATTGATCAAAACTGGAATTTAGCACAAAGGTCACGAAAAGGTCACGCCAGTTGAGAGCTAATTTTGGATGAATTATAAAAATTGGGTTAAGTAGCAAAACGTGTCTTCTTTCCAATGAGCCATCAAACTCCAAACAATACCCATGGGAAGGCCTCCAAAACTTGATTTTTCCAACCTCACTCAGAAAGGTTGCGCCGGTCTAGAATTTGTGGCAAAACCACGAAAAAGGTGAGGTTTTCTGAGTGTTTCATCAAATTTGGAAGCTGTCATGGAAAACACCCTTCATATTTATTATGTACACATGAACATATACCCATCCATGTATAAAAAAACTCATTTGGTTGTCCAGAGAAAAAGGGTCGTACCTCAGTGCTACCTTTCTAGGTATCATTTTCAGCAAAATTTCAAAAAGTTTTTAATTTCTCCAAAAACTTTCAAAATTTCTTCCTTAACTTCTCTAGATGTTAGGATAAAAATCCAAGGATGTTTTATCCATAAATTTCACTCATTTAACTCTTTTCCTTGTCTCCTTTTTCTTGTCTTGGACCTCTTGCAGTTTTCTCTTCAATTGCTTAATTTTTACTTATGCAATCTGATTTCTGGATTGATATCGAGCAACCTTGAATTTTTGAATCATATTGTCCTTGTTTGTAGTCTCCAAGAGATTTTATAAGTTAGTGTTGAATTTTTCAATCCACAACTCCTTGTCTTCATTGATTTCCTTAACTATCCTCTCCTCAAAAGTTAGTTTCTCATCTATAGGGTTTTGTTCTTTGTTTTTCTACAATTCCTTCTTGAGATGCATAGTTCTTGGTATCTTCCTCTTTACTTGGTGTTCATGTTCATCAGTTTAAGCCATTGTTTTTCCCCTTTCATTTTTTTTTTTACTAAAACAACCTCTTATCCAAAATCAATTTATTTTTCTATAATTGACTATTTTCCTACGCAAGAAATGAGATGAAAAATTGAGCCCTTGCTAGGTTATCTTCGAGATCTTTGATCTGAGCCTCCTTGTATTTGTTTTTTCTCTGCAAATTTTCATGGTAATAATGGTATTATAGGTCAACCAAATCAAAATCATGTTCCTCCTCATCATGCATGGAGATATCATGCAAATCTGATGGTGATCCCTGCGGTGAAATAGGCTTGGCACCTTCCTCTTTCCGAGGAGAAAACACAGGCCTCCTACCTCTATTATAGGTGATAGTAGCCTCAAACATAGGCCTATTTAAAATCTCTTCCTATTTTCTTAATGAGCCAAGCTCTATTGGCTGTGTAGACATTGACCTTAATGGTGTTTTTTTTCTAGGAGAAAGAGTGGGACTAATACCAGGATCAGTGTTTAGCTTCTCCACGAATTTTTTCCAGGTGATTTGCTTAGCTGAAAGTTGATGCATAACCAAAATATTGATCAATATATGATGAGATATTTTGGTGATATGAGGTTTTCCCCTGGTCTTAACCTTTTAAATCATCTTCACCACACTTCTAAACAAAAAGTAGGAAAAATTAAGTGCCTTTGTAGAGGTGAAGTGCAGAGTCGCATGATACCTATACATTATGGAAAACCTCCCTTCACAAGTAATATATTTCATAATGATTTTAATTAAGGGGCATATTTGTCATGATGAAATATGAAAGGAATAAGATGTTCAGGAATATCTATGAGGTTATGTTTTAGGAATATTCTATATTCATCAAGCTACAATTCCATGCCGTTAAACCAATTTTCACCCTGATTTGGAATACCTGTTGCTGAAGAAATATGGTCTATAGAAACATTTAACTCAACACCTACTATGAAAAATTTGTCTATGTGAAAATTATGGGCAAAGAGGCTGGTCAAAGGAACATGAGAGCCAACCTTTGTGATCTGTGATCAACTCACGAAATTTCATAGACCCCGCATTTTCAAAACATTTTTTAACAAATGGAGAACAATTAATTTCACTTAAAATGATGGGCTCAAATCTTGAATGGCATCCTCCCTTTTTCACTTTCTGTTTACTCTTTGTTTCACTCTCCATGAATTATTTTCGTAGGATATACTTTAGAATATTTTAGGGATTTTAGTTGATAGTCACGGTGGTCTTGAAAACAGAGGAAAGGTATTGATGGTATGGAGATTTCCTCAAAGGTTTTGAAGAGACAAAGGGGAGTATGAGATGGAATATTATGATGAAATTATTTCATGAGATGTAATGGTGTGGCAAGAAGTTTGCAAATTGTGCAGTGAAAACTTGGTATAAGGCTAGGGTTTAATCAAATCAATGGTAAATAGGTAGTGAGTGATAGGAAGTGTGTAGGTTAGGGTTTTTAAGGAGTATAGGTGATAGTATAAGTGAATCAAAGTTATAGTTCCTTCATTAAAACCATGGAGAACAAAACTGGTGAAAAATTTGCTGGAGAAAACCATGAGAAGAAACCACTTTTTCCTTGATGAAATTTCTTTGAAAATATGGTGTAGATGATCACTTAGTAATTATTGAACCTTAATGGACCTTTGAATAATATTTGGAGGCTAGAGAAACTTTGAATTTCCCTCTGAAACCATGAATAAAATCCACATTTCGAAACCCTTGCAATTATGCGGAGGGGTTCGAAAAGGTCGTGAAAGGGCCACAGAAAGGTCACACTGGTAGAAAGATCACAGAAAGGTTGTGCTAGACCAGAAAGGTCGCGAAAATTTCGCACCTAACCAGAAAGGTCGCAGAAAGGTAGCGCCTGTCTAAAACTTGCAGAAAAACCCTCCTTCTACCACAATTTTCGCCTTCTCTTGATTTGCATAGTGATGTCAAGGGGAAAAAAGGATATGAAGAGCAAAAATAAGTTACTTTGTCTCTTCCATAGGCCTTTATATTTTATTTTGATGTATTAGTAAATAATGAGGTAGGATGGCCAATCTCACCAATTTTACCTTTTCCTTTTGAACTTTAGGATATTTTTTAAATTTTGGAACTTTAGAATCATTATTACATATAAAAACATAAATTACATTTGAAATCAAAATTCATTGAAAAAACTTGCCTATTAACACTCCTCAAATGGCTGGATTTTATGCATGAAATGGTAGTTTAGTGACCTTGAAACCCTAATGACATAATGGAGACTCTTAATTGAATGAAATCATGATGGAGGTGACTGAAATGATGATGAAAACCTCTGAATGATAATACACTTAGTTTATTTGATGACTGAACCAACAATTTTAATTTTGGAAAGAGTTGAAACAATCCTAGACCTAATTCCATGTGACCAATTTTTTTCTTGAAGACTTATTGAAATGACAAAAAATTGATCTAGGGACCCTATTAAGACATGATAAGTTTCCATTTGATCACTCGTGATAGGATTAAAAGACTGAAACTAACACTAACACCTTGATGAAATGATATCCTTCGCATTTGATGTTCTTTCCTTCATCCTAAGGCCTCATTAAATAGTTCTTCCTAGACCTCTTAGGAACCCTCTAGAACTTATGGGTTTTATCCACATAGACCTTAGGAAATATTAATTTTATTTGTTAATCTTTTTTGATATTTTAAACCCCATCTTGGGTCCAAAATACCTTTTCTTCGATTCTTTTCCCACAAATCCTTTTGTGACCAAACTCACACAAAACCATCTCACTAGGCTTCTGTAGTACCTCCCAACCTACACAACTCAACAATGTAGTCTAGTTGTAGTAACGGTAACTTTGTCAAGCTCTTGTAGTCAAGAGAGGACTTAGTTGGGTTCCCAAGTTGAAAATTAAGTAAGGGTAGTTGTGAGGGCATGATAGTTAGCGAAGTTCAGGGAATGCCAAGGAATGAAAAGGCATGCTAACACATGTCGGACAATGTCGTTCCATGCTAAATAATGTTAGGGTGTGTTGGGCATCGCAAGGGAGAACTAGGTCAAAATGAATGGAAAGGAATGAATAAGAGTGTGTGATAGGAAGTGTGAGTGAATTCAAGTGTTCCAAGGATGAAGTGTGGTAGGAGAAGTTCAAAATATTATTTACAAGAGGCAATTGTACAATTGAGATAAGGGACTCGACATAGTAGTTTTAGAAAAAGGGACACTTTGTGCTAGGCACAACATTTTTTTTCCTTTAGCTATTTTTTATATATGATATGTTGAGCACTTTGGTCACATGATCTTGTTTTAAACGATTTTAGATAATTCCATATTCTACATTGTTGTGTCTAATTTTTGGGGAACTTGGCTTGTGTCAGCTTATATCTTGTGTTTCTTGTGCACCTTTCGGTTCTTTCAAACTCCTAGTTAATGATATACTTTTTATATGAAGTGAACATCCATGTGAGATATTTCATGTGTAAGTTATGTTGTTTAGTTTTTTTATTTCCATGGCTAGATATGATCCTTGTCTTGGTAACTATTTAAGTGGGATAATTTGAGCTTGGAAATGAGTGGCCTAAGATGAGTTATAGGTAGTTCTTAGGTGAGCAAGTCACAATCTACTTGTAGTAGGTACAATTACTCAAGTTGTTGTGTTTGAAGCAGGTCATTGTCACACGTACTGTAGTAGCCAAGGACTTGATTGGGTTCCCATGTCATGAAAAAATGTAATGCTAGCTATGAGGGAATGAATTCCAATGCATGCTAGAGAATGCTAACATGTGCCAGATAGTGTGAAGGCATGTCGAACATGCTAATACGTGCGAAGTAATAAGGCATGCCAAGATGTGCAACGGTGTGACAATGCATAGCAGGGGCTGTCAAGGAAACAAAAGGTAGAAACAAGTTAAAATACAAGGAAATGAACACATAAAAGGGTTAATAAGTCATCAATTTACCTTTTCTAAGAGGGGAATGATAAGAACACCAACACTAGGTGCCAATAGGTGGAAAGTGCCAAGTGTTAGTGCATTCGAAGTGTTAAATATTCCTTTGTTGCTTCTCATCTACTTTCCAATAATTGATCTCAAATCATTTTGATATTAAAGAACGCCAAATCATAACAAGGCATATCAATGCATTCTAGACATGTTAATACTTTCCAAGTGCCAAAACATGCCAAGTGCCAATATGTTTCAGGGAGTGTTATGCATGCTATGAAGTGGCAGGGCATGTCGAAGAGTGCTAAGGTGTGTTAGAGAGTGTTATTTAATGTTGATGAGTTTTAGGGAGTACTAATACATCACATTAAGGTGAATAAATTTAAACCATAATACTAACTTATTTACCTAGAGAATTACCAAGAGGAACAATAAAAATAAACAACAATAAAACACATAAACATGAACACAAATTTTTATCTTGGAAAAACCCAACTCCAAGGAAAACCCATCCAAGGAAATTTCATCAACCATTGGCCAAAACAATGAAAAATCCAACCATGTGAGCCTTCACCACTCACCACTATGGCCTCCCTTACAATGAAGGCTTCCCAGCCTTTTATAGGCTCCATTACATGCAATACCATGGGCTGAAAACCATGGGTGCACAATGTCATGTGCGCCAAAACTAATCGATTGTTTAACTTGTTCAACCTTGAAGCTAACCCTGATTCAAGTTACCTAACACTCCCCCCTTAAACTTGACTTGGGGTTCCTTGACTAAATCCATCCAACCTTGCCAAGTGACTAAGCCCCGCTCACTTTGGCCCTTCCCCCCTCAAATTTTTATACCCAGGGTAGTTGTTAACTTGACATCACCCCTATCACCTAAGTGTAACCCATAATTTACCAGTGATTACCCACAGATACGCATGCCATACCAGGTCTTACAGTAGTATGCTATAAAATTTGACTCCATTGCAATATTTTTTTTTGTTTCATTTTTTTGTTAGCACTCTATAATTTAGAAGATTGGAAAGACTAAAATATGAAGCACAACATCAAACCACTTTGGAGTCCAGGACCTAGCCTTCCTAGACTCAGAGAGGGCTCTCTCTATATCATGATTTATGATTTACCTTGAGGGTTATAGTTTTATATGTTAAGATAGTTATAGAAATGAGGTTTTCTTGAAGATGTTTGGTTATGTGGTTGGACAGATAAGGTTGCATAGGCTATTCCATTGGGCGATGGACTCAAAGGCTGGAAAGAAACATCAAAATCAAGAGCATATCACAGGGAAAGTTAGCCGTGCAAAATGGATCTTAAGAGCTGTATGAATTAGGTGGAAGAAACAGTAAGGTTTAGTAGTGACTAAAGAGAAATTAAGAATTATTCAATCAGAGTTCAATAGAAAACATTCAAATTGTAAATGTAGACAGAATTAAGGCACTCTGACAGCGAATCTTAATCTAAAATTTCTAATTTACAATTAGATGAGCAGATACACAGCATAGAAAACAACGGAAACATTTAAACAAAGAAGAAACACATCATCATTTTAACACAGCTCAAGAATCCTGTAACTGATATTTCATTATCGATGTCCAGCTTCAAAAATTACAGTGCTCCAATAGTAGTTCTTACAATAGAGGTGCTAAAAATATCCAACGCTTCAAAATGGAGGTTCAAATAGTATTTCACTAACAACTTAAGTCGGTTGCCCTAATCTACTTTGACAATCTTCATTTATTACAACAACTGAAAATTAAACAGGTATGGCCATGGAAGGCCAGAACAAAGGAAATCTCTGACAACATCGCCTATGAAATTAATTTTGAGCAACTCTTCATGTATATAAAATATTCAATGGCTCTACGTAGGATTAAAGGTAGTCTTCGAAGTGGTGTGTGATGATTTCGAAGAGGAAACGAATGATGGTCCTGACATTTGGCCCCTCTTTTCGAAATATCGGCATTTGGTAATTAAGCTTGGTGCAACGGTGACTACTTTCATTTATTGATGCTAGTACTGATGTGCTTTTCTGCCCCTTCAGTTTCCGTTGTTATTATCTCTGCATTACTGCTGGACTGGACCTTTTCTGTCTTTTTCCTTGTTGTGGTGATGTTGGGCCTTTGCTTTGTGTTTAGTATTATTTCTTCATGAAATGAGCTTCAAACATTGTATGCCCAACTTGATCCTTTTACAGACAATACAACATAAAAACTCATTCACTCGGACCTGAAAATGATTAGATCTTGGTTATAGAATACGTTGCATCTACTTCGATATCACACTTCGCATTTGGATGTTCTTACCTTTTCCTTAGCACTTGTATTTTAACATTTGTGAGGTGCACATTATGATCGAGCCCACCGTATCGCCCATCTCACTTCAGCGTTCTGCGGCTTTTTATGTTGTAACCCATTTTATTCCTCTGCTACGATTTAACATAGAAAAGGCCATGCATGCGGTTTCAAAATCCTCTGCAATTTTCCTTCAAAACTACATCATGTCTGGGCCTCTCTCGCACCTCACAACGTTATAGCGTTTAATCATAAACTTGGCTTGTGAGATGTACGATGTGTGGTATGCAGGCCAAGCCATGTCCTCTACCACGTCATCGCCACGTCACCCTGCCCACATCGCACTTCGCTGACTTTAACCTTTTGCTTCCGTGCCCAAAATACTGTGATTTGCGGTTGCGATCGGGAAATGGAACCCTCCACAAAATTTTCGAGCGGACAAGTGTTTTTAGTTAAGAAATTGAAAAAGCTGCCCGAACCAAGAAATGAAGGATTTAAAAGAAATTCGAGGTGTAGATGAGAATGATATGGGTCTCGCCCGCCCCGCATATTACACTTCAGCATATATAATACTTACCCTTGGGTGCTTATCCTTTAGATTTTGAGATGTTCGATTGCAAAGAGGGGTAGAATTTTGGAATTAGGATATAGAGGCAATGTGGGTATTTTATGTGATATATATGCATGCATCAAGTGGCCAGCTGTGGGGGGTAGAGGTATAATCATGGAATTTCACAATGTGTAAAAGGGTTTATAGAGAAATAAGTCCCAAAGGTAATGCATATGGGTTTTGGGGTCTCAATGGGATTCAAATAATTTTAGAATATGGAGGGAATGAGGGGGTAAATAGGGTGGATTAAATTGAATGAGGGTAGAAACAAAGTTTGATTACCATGTGTTGGAATGGGGCTCCCTAAGCTGCGAATTTTTTATATTTTTGGTATATTTTTGTACTAGGTAGTCTAACTCAGGGGTTTGGGTTAGATCAAAACCTCGAACACATTGTAATGGGTCCAAGGGTAGACCTAGAGTTTGTAAACCATGGTTTGCAAACCACAGGATTTCATAGGCTACATCGATATAAATAGATGAATATTTTGAGTATGGAGGCAGGCATGAATGTGAATTAAGGCTACGTGTGAACTGCTAGATTTGTTTGGGTTGGTTTTGGGTAAGGATTCCTACTCACTGTGTGCGCACAGATCCTCAGTCCTGCTATGTGCAGACCCTGCTGGCTGTATGCGCAGGCTTTATTTTGGGTTGTAACTGGGTTTTTGGATGTGAATACATGCGGATATAGTTGAAGTATATCTGTGTTATCCATTCTGTTACCATTGATGTGAATCTGTTATATCTGTTAAGCTACGTATGCATCTGTGTTATTGATTTGAGCTGTGAAAGTATCTGTGATGTTGCTTTAAGTTGTGAAGGTATCTATGTTTCTAGTATAGGTTTATCTATGATATGTTATTGGCTACAATTATAGTGCTCTATGATTATATTTGGTAATACGTACATGGATGCGAAGGTGTTAATTAGATCAGCTAATTGTGCTAAGGTTATATAGACTGTTAAAAGCCTGTGAATAGCCTGACTCTATGTAGATTTGACAATTGAAAACATCGATCTACCTTCATTACCTACTCTCTCCCAGGGTGCAGAAGCCTGGTTCCACCACCCACTCATACTACTTCGGGTGAGACCTTGGGCTGCGAACACAACTCATTGCCGAAAGGGCCAGTAGTATAGGGGTTTGTTGGCAAACCTTAACCTTCAAACCTAGGTCAGGACCTCTCAAGCCAAAAAATGGTTATGTTACCGGGACCAGGAGCTTTTTGAGAGAAATATTAGGTAATGCGATGGAAAAATTGGAGACCTAAGAAGCTAGAGATCGAAAACTGGTTCAAAAAATAGATTCAGGATTTTTTTTGTAAAAGAGATGTACAGCACAAAGCTGACAGCTGAGAAGTGGAAAGATATGTATATTTTTACGGAAGTATATGAAATTTTCTTTGTCACCTTAACACATGAGATACAGGAGTGGCTAGAACAACTCATAGATTTCCATACGTGTTGGAAGGACGAGCGGATCACTCAGTGGACCCCGAAGTTGATCTAGTAACTGGAGAAGACTGACAATACTATCACTCGTACAGTGGATCATTAGGTAGACAATGTGATAGGGATATTTTTGATAGAATTTGCAATCAATCAGTTCATATACTATTCTGAAGTAGAGCAGACATTCTTCAAAGGGTTCTGGGGTAAGTTCTTGAAAACATTGCCATTACTGATTAAAATATTATTGTGCGAAAGGGCATTCTGTGCAACCATAAAGAGTGAATGAGATCTGATCAGAGCGAGGGTACAAACCAAAGCGATAAGTAATACAGATTCAATCAAGAAGGGAACAGATCCATTTACAGCCCATTAAGAAAACTGGTTGCACACGCAGGAAATATCCCTCCTCCAACACCACCTTCAAATCCACATAAGGGAAAGAACTCACCCACACCTCCTCCACCACCACCACCCCCAAAAGTAGATATGGCTACACACATGAAGCTACCCACCTTCAAAGGTTTAGGGGAGGAACATATGGACCGATTCTGGTTTGTCGCAGAATCAATATGGATTGCGCAAAATGTGGCCAGCGATGCTGTAAAGAGGGTGCAGTTATCCCTCCCCTTCGAAGGAAGAGCCTTGGATTGGTATATGGGATACATAGCTCAACATGTGAATGCGACCATTCAAGAGCTTAAAGATGCCCTAAAACAATAGTTTCAGAAGACTAAGTCCTACTCTCAGATAGTGAATGACCTAAAATATTTCAAGTAAGGGCCCTCTGAGTTTTTATGGGAGGCTGACTAGTGACTAAAGAAGGTGATCAGAGAAGGGAAATTTATGTATGATGACAGACAGCACAAGGAATGGTTCATCTCTATGTTACTTCCTCACCTGCGTGGACCTATGGGTCAGTAATCCATTGAATCGCAGGAAAAATCCTTGGAGATTTCTATGAATTTAGAAGCTGCTCTGAGAGATGATACCCAGTTGGGAGTACAAAAAATCCAGGGATAGCTAGAGCTGATGCACATGGAAATCTAGAACCTACGAAATACTGAGGGAAAGAAGCTAGCACAAATGTATGGTGCATACGATGCAGGGTATCTGGCCATACCAAGGATCAATGCCCACTACTGGCAGACTACCTCCAGGCTAGGGGACCCAGTCCGTTGTGCCCTAGGGAGATTGTGGGACCAAGTGGACCAGTGTTGTGGTGTGATGATTTTCATGTAATTTGACTACATGATACTAACCACTACCCTCGTCTTGGTGTGTATGTTCCAGAATTAAATAAACAATGGTGCAGGATTTGTCGATCAGTAGGACATGATGAATAGAACTTCTGGACTTATGATTTAATGATAGACCAAGGAAACCTCTACAGGGTGCAAGCTGACCCTTCGTTACCAAGATCCCCCTCAGGCATAAGTGGCTCCCCATCTAGGGGTAGGGGAAGGGGTAGAGGTGGAAACGCAGGTCGGCGAAGAGGAAAATTGATTTTCTATAACAGTGGAGAAGTAGGGTACTTCACAAGGGACTATCTGAATCCTGTATGAAAATCTTGCAGGTATTGTAGACAGCTAGACCATGTGATTGAAGAATGTCCAATTCTAATATAAAAAGTGCAAGAAAAACAACAGACACCTTTGCAAAATGTGCAGAGGGTTAAGGCTGAACTGCGTGATGAAGGGCCGAGCATTAATGTCATAACGTGCAGCGGCATGGCTACTAGAGGAGCTGAGGAGAAAGCTTTGGCTGAATCACTTATCCGGAAAGAAGTGGTCAATTAGGAAAGCTTGGACCTACAGAAGGAGAGGAAACCTTCATCATAGCCCGCAATGACTTTACAAAGGATGAGGCGTCTACTTCCAAGACTCCAATGCACCTAAAACTGGATGACGAAGTTAAACCATTTCTACAAGCATGTAGGAAGCTGCTGTGCAACCAGAAGGTAGTGGAAAAAATTCAGACACTGATAGATAGTTGCATGGAAATAACTAACGCTCCCACAAAAGTTAAATATGTTCACAAATTATGCAAGCATAAGAAGCACACGGGTCGATAAATTCAGCTTACTACGCAGATAAGCGACTATGAGATGGATCAGGTCATCTTGGACCTAGGATTTGATGCGAACACCCTGCCTAAGCAGACATGGCAGTAGATGGGGGAACCTAAGCTAGAATGGTTGACCATACAGCTGCACATGGCTAACCAGCAGAAGATCATACCATTGGGGAGGCTATCGAAGATTATGGTAGATATCGCAGGAGTTAAGGTATGTGCCGAGTTTGAAGTAATCTAGATTGTTGAAGATGCGGACCCTTACCCTACGCTTCTAGGGCTGGATTGGGCTATAGATATGGGAGGCATTGTCAATCTGAAGAAAAGAAGCATGGTCTTTGAGAATTAAGGTACAAGGGTGATAGACCCATTAGACCCTGTGGAAGGCAAGCAGTATATAGAACCAGTGCACGAAGGGGAGGATGTGGATCACCTCTATAAATTAACTGCTCGAGACAAAGATTGGATCAATCCTATAGCTGATGGTGCGCTTTGATAGGAGAAGGACAACGAATTTTTTTCTAACTCTGATGGGGAGATAGAAAATTGGCAGAATCAGTTACATGATGTCTCTGCGCTACGTTGTCTTAATGTCACAAAGAGCTTCCTATGTATTTCCTCAGAGGTAAGAGACTTGCCCTACTTTTATGGTTCTAGTAGTATTAAGGAGTTTCTGCAAGATTTTGAAGCTGTGGTCCCAAGGCAAACGAAGGCTATGGGCCCTTAATATTTCCATGAATGCGACTCCTGCGAGGTGGTGGGACACGCATAAGGAGGCATTCCAGGATTGGGAGTAATGTCGTGATGTGATGATCTTATGATTCAAACCTCCGGCTCACGTACGCATAAAGACTTTTTTGGGACCAGGGGACCCACACGAGCACTTATCCGCATCGATGGAATAATGGGGTGACAAAACTACAGAGGAATGGGTCCATATATTCATTCATATCTTGGGGCCAATCCTGACCGCATGGCATCTAGATGCAGAATTACACTAGCGCACCCGCCACTAGGAAACCCTGAAGGATGAGTTTGTAGGGACATTCAGGTTGATAGGATGAACAAAGGTGCTCGACGAAGCTCTACAGGATATTGATGCCTTAGTATTCAATGAATCAGACCCATGCACAGCACATGGGGTGCCAACATGGGAAACACAGATGTAGGATATTATCAACTGCCACAACTTATCAATCGAAGAGCATGATGATGACCCACGAAATGTCTCTATCCCTGAGTTAGAGGGGGAGCACGCAGTTGTTGGACCCCCACTACAGACTGTCAATGTCACTAAGCCTCTAAAGCTACGAGAAGTCAACATTGGAACATAGGCGTAGCCTAAGCTAACTAAAATTGGGGACTACTCGGATGATGACACTGTGGGAAAAGTTGCAGAACTCCTCACAGAATAGCAAGAATTATTCCCGATGAGATTCTTGGAACTCAAAGGAATCACGGGGGACCTAGGAGACATGCGCATCACTTTAAAACCAGATGTGCGCCTTGTGAAGAAGTGGCCTTATCGATTGAACCCCAAATACAAACATAAGGTCAAGGAAGAAATTCACAAAATTCTTGCCGCAAGTATCATCGAACCAATTGAACAATCAAATTGGGTCATTCCTATGGTGCTTTCAGGGAAAAAATATAAGGGAGAGATATAGATCTGCATTAACCTATTCAAACTGAATTATGTGTGTGTACATGATCCCTTTCGTACCCCATTCTCAGATGAAATTCTTGACAGTGTATGGGGGAAATAGGCATACTCGTTCACTGATGAGTTCTCAGGCTATCATTATATCAGGATCGCACCTAAAGATCGCAGCAAAACCACATTTTCCATTGAATACGGTTCATTTCAGTACACCGTTATGCCATTTGGACAGACGAATGCCCCCACCATATTTTCACGGGTACTAGTTGCAATAATTAAGGAATTTATCCACAAGTTATTGGAGGTATATTTTGATGATTGGACTGTATTTGGGTTAGTAAAGAGTCATGTCTTGAACATGTGCATGATGCTGGATTCCTGCAAAAGGCACCAAATTTCTCTAAATATCAAGAAGTGCATATTTTGCGTACCATTTGGGATCTTGTAGGGTCACATATTTTGTCGACAAGGGCTGATGGTAAACCCTACCAAGGTGGTAGTCATCATCAACCTGGCAGTTCCTACAACTGAGAAGAAGCTGCGTGATATCCTCGGACACATAGGCTACTATAGGAAGTTTATGCAAGGGTACGCACTAATCACAACACCTATGGAAAAATTGTTGAAAAAGGAGGTATCATTCTATTGGGACGACGAGTGTCAGAAAAGCTTTGAGTTACTCAAGGAGAAGATGGTCTCTATGCCTATCCTCATATTTCCTGATTGGGTGAAGGTGTTTCATGTCCATGTCAACACTTCAGGGATTTCCCTAGGAGCTGTCCTGACACAGCCAGGGGAGGGGGATATTGACCATCCAGTTGCAGTCGCTAGTAGGAAGCTCTCTAGTGCAGAGCATAACTACTCCACTACTGAGCGTGAAGGGTTATCCATGGTGTATGCCCTACAGAAATATCGACATTACTTATTGGGAAGGCATTTCACAATGTTCACCGATCACTCTAGTTTGAAGTACCTAATAATAAGCTTATGTTGGGGGGGGAATTATGCTGATGGCTATTTTTGTTTCAATAATATGACTTTGAGATCATCGTGAAGACGGGAAAGTTAAATGTTGGGCCAGATCACCTATCACGGATCGAAAATGGCAGAGAACCCACCAACCTAGAAGAAGGATTTCCATATGCGCAATTGTTTGCTATTTAGGTAGTTGATGCACACTTCGTTGACATTATCCACTTCTTGACTACGGGGATGACACTAGTAGAGTATTCAGTACAATAGAAGAAATATTTGGTAACTTGCGCAACAGATTTTACCATCATCGCAGGTCATTTGTATAAGCTGGGATCTGACGAAGTGCTGCAGAGATATGTTTTAGAGCATGAAAGGCACACCATCTTAGAAGAAGCTCACGGGGGTGTAGCAAGAGGTCACTATGCAGGAAAGGCTACAGTGCAGAAGATCCTAAGAGCTGGGCTATGGTGTCCTACACTGCATAGTGACTCTCATGATTATTGCAAAGCTTGTGACACATGCTAGAGGACGGGAAGACAATCGTGCAGACATGAGATGCCTTTACATCCACATATGGCTCTACAAGAGTTTGACAAATGCGCCATAGAATTTTTTGCACCCATCAACCCACTAGGAAAAAAGGCAGGTGCATGTTACATCATCACTGCGACTGAATATGTGACTCGAAGGGATGAAGCACAAGCTGTGAAGGATTTCACTGTAGATACCACTACGCACTTCTTTTATTAACATATTCTGACTAGGTTTGGCTGCCCAAAGATCTTGATGAGCGACAGAGGTATGCACTTTATTAATGCAACTATCGAAGCAATGACTAAAGAATTTTGAATCCACCATGCGAAAAGCACCCCATATCATCCACAGGAAAATGGAGTTGTCGAAGCTTTCAAAAAAATCTTGGAGCAGGCACTAACTAAGGTCTATAATGCCGATCGCAATGACTGGGACATGCACGTTTCGTCAGTCCTTTGGGCCTATCACACTACATGCAAGAAATTGACACGAAAGACACCATTGCAGATGGTCTATGGAAAGGAGGTCATCATGCCAATGGAGTATATTGTTCCTAGCTTGCATATAAGAGACTTTACTAACATGGTAGAGCCGGATATCATCGAAGACCATTTAGCACAGCTAGTGGCTTTGGAGGAAGATCGATTCATTGCTAATTTCGATCAGCAAGTTTAGAAGGCCCGAGAAAAAGCATGGAATGACAGACATATCTGGAAAAATAATTTTCAGAGGAAGAGTTGGTCCTCGTCTATGATAGCTAGTTTGTGAAGCACCCAGGGAAGTTCCGTCAGCACTGACTAGGCTCCTATGTGGTCAAAGAAATCACTGATGGTGGAGCTATCCATTTAGCTACCCTGCAAGGAGATATGGTACTAGGATACATCAATGGTAGTCAACTTTAACCATACTAGATCAAATGACTACATGGCTGGAGTAGCTGTATGGGACAAAATATGCATAGGGGTTGGTCATAGGTTTGGAAGCATGAGGAAGTGCGCTAGGAACGTAGGGGTGCATTGGGAGCACAAGAGGTACGCTAGGAGCGCAGGGGTGCACTAGGTGCATAGGAGGTGCGAAAAATAACCATTGGAACAGTAAAATCGGGTAAAAAGAAAAAGTTACCATTGAAAGGAGTGGGCAGTAAACATTTAATGTGGTGATATTTGGAGATTTTTTACCATTTCGTTGATGGTAAGTTTCTGATGAGCCTCATCCACACGTTGATTGATACCCACAGCTATAAAAGAAGAAGAATCGATCAGACAAGGCTTATGTATCTCTTGAACATTTTGTACTTTACGAGTTTGTCCTTAGCAATTTTATGCTTTGTGAGTTTTTGTGCCTATTGTGTCTCGTTCATGTCTGATCATCCTACACCCTCTGATAGTAGCAAACCTAAGTTCATTTTCCATGCCAGAATGATGGCCACCAATCCCTCTTAATCCTTACAGCCAGTAAATTCGACAGAGAAAGAATCTGAGGAAGTCTTGGAAGTCCACCCCGAAGTGGATGAGGTTATTTCCATGCCCAGAAAGGAAAAGCAGAATGGGAAAGAAAAAGCATAAGGATTGGAGAAATCCATGAAATGGGCTGGGATGAAACCCCGCACCTCTCCATGAAATGTGAAGTCTCCGCAGGCGGCGAGTCAGGAAAGCTCACCTGGGCTAGTAAAGAGACCTCTGTCTCCTTAGGAAAAGGCCTAGATGGCTGAACCAATCAATTGGAAATTCCCTTTGTTTGGCATCGCAGGCCCTCAACACGCATGTCGAAGAATCTTGATGTCCTGCATACCTATCTGCAGATGTCACTAACTCCAGGTGAGGTCCATGTCATTGGAGAACCCTTTGGCAAGCTCCATGAGGTAAAGTTCGACGACCATGACCTTGCCAATTTGGAGGCCTTCCCCGAACTCGCACCCAAGCTATACCTTGGAAGGATATTGGAAGACGACGAGATAAATATCGTCCCCATGTGCTGGTTGCATAGGTTGGCTGGTTCCGGGCTCTTGAACTTGCTGAGGATGCCACATTTTGGCCATTACAACATTATAGACTGAATTGTGAGCTAACTGCTTGCCTTGGTCCATAATGGTAGCTTGTGGATCTCGGATCACATCCCTATTAATGCCATGATTATTCACCTGATTACTTGCCTCCCCATGGAGGGACCAAACCCTATGTTGCGCGTGGGCAAGAAGTACGAGTAGAAGATCACTAACAAAGTGCGCGAGGATTACCATGTGCTACGGAACACTCACGGGTTCATGATCAACACCATCAGCGACCCTACTACGTAGATTGGTACCTTGTTGCTGGCATGAAAGATGATGCACAAATTTTAGGCTGCCACTGTTCATGCATACATAATTGAGTTGGTGGGCCGATTTGAAAAGGGGGTTTGCTTCAATTCGGCCCAGTACCTATGCAACGAATTCCTGGCAATTGTTCGTCAGGCCCAGGATTAGGGGCACGCATTTTACTACTCCTAGCTACTGCTTCTCATTACGTTGGTTGCATGGGAGGCCCCAGAAGATTCGGTCCTCTCTGAGGTCATTCTTGATATGTGTGAAGGGGCGCGCTACATATATTTGTGGGACTCCAAGGATGCACAATGTATTTAAGACAACCAAGTCTTCTGGTTTCTCTTTCATAGTGGATTGGCAGCTGCAATCAACTCTCAGCCGCGCTTGTCACTCACCGTGTATGACAAATACAAGAGCATCACAATGTTTCAGGTAACTATGCATAGCGTCCAAATCAGAGGCTGCAAGGACCCAACATGGGTCTCACTCCCATATATGGTTGCGGATAAGGACATTGACCACTTAATCACGACATGGCCTCCACAATGGAAGATTGGGTTCAAATTGGGTGCAAAGGGCATTGCAAGGACCGGCGCTATAAAGGTCACCCTGCCTGATACCACCAAAGAAACCAGAGGATAGGGCCAAGGTACGGGAAATGAA
Source organism: Pinus albicaulis (assembly GCA_034641835.2). Lineage (NCBI taxonomy): Eukaryota > Viridiplantae > Streptophyta > Pinopsida > Pinales > Pinaceae > Pinus > Pinus albicaulis. Next base: position 1,123,423,871 of record CM076583.1, on the reverse strand, counting down.
ATGGAACTAGCACCGCAGAAGGGTTCGCAACATGGAAAAAGTACTAGGAAGGGCATGGAACTGGCCTCACAAAAGGACTCGCACATGATCTGGACATAGAAGGTCTAGATGCAGGAGGTGCTGACTCCCCTTGGGGTACCAAAAGTACTGGTGACCCTGTTAAGAGGCCACGGAAGAAGCAACAAGCCATCCGATCGGAACGTGGCACAAAAGTTACGCTGACAGAAGATGACCTAGCATGGATCGTAGATGCAGTCACCTTGGCTAGAGAAGAAAAATGGCTGGCTTTGGAAGACTAGTAGAAAGCCACAGTCGATACACTTGAGGCTGAGCTCCGCACTCTACAGTTCAAAATAGATACCTTGCAAACTAGCATGATCTAGGCAAGGTCGACCCCAGTAACAAGTAGCACAATAATCAGTACGCCAGAGAGCCACCTTTGCCCTCTCCCAGGCACAACCTTCAAACTGAGTCCACGTGACTTAGGATCGGAAGTCCAGGCATTTACAGAGGTATAGTTGGATCTAGATAGGCTGCCACATGACTCATTGCAGGTGCTACACATATCTATGTTCAAAGAGATTCAGCATTGAGATCGACAAGTGCACCATCAGCTCAGCACAGCCAAGCAAACAATTCAGGAGAAAATCGTCGAGGTGTCTCGGGCCCCGGCTACATGCACCCTCGTCGTCGCGTAACAGACAGAGTTGGAGCATCTAATTAGTAGGCTCTGTGCGAATGTCACGGAAGATATCTCGGGTACTGACAACCCCCAGGCCAATATTGAGGGGTTGATTTCCGCACTAAAAGCCTCAAGGATAGAGATTCAAGTAGTTAAGACAGAGATGGAACAGTATATTGTGGACTTATAGGTCAAGTTATAGCTAGAAACACCACCAAAAATACGGGCCCAGTGACCTACACTAGTTACAGAGGCTACAAATGTTATTATAGGTGAAATTTCTCAAGGTGCCAAATTTTTGGAAACAGCTATGCAGCTGTGGACCAAGGTGCAACTTTACCCTCTCCTACAAAATCAACCAAGTGTTGCACCATAAAGAAGAAGAGTTTGACCAGATGGAGGCCATTCTGATCACTCTGGTCCCTACAGTTGATGGGAAAATTTTTCCGGCCAACAGCAAGGGATCTCCCCAGTAAAAAGTCCCAACTAGACTCTAAACCGTCTGGAGTAGGGATTCCGTCCAGGGTGTGGGTCCGGCTACCGCTTAAATCTCCTTTCCTTGGGTCTCAATAGAACTCAATGAACCTGCAGACACACGCTTATTCGGATGATACAAGATACATGATTGATGAGTTTAAAAAAGTATATAACACTATGTGTAGCAAGCTGAATAATAAAACATGAAGCCAAAATAAATTCTGTCAACAACATATCATAAGGGTCATGCTTGCACATTTTTCTAACCATAGAAGAAACAATTCTTTATGGCAGGAACAACCCTCACTTCCTTAAATGTTTATGATGAAAATATAAATGTCAGTAAACAAAATTATTAACATTCATTGAGGAAGCATAAATAAACTTAACACCATTAACACGAGTATAGAGAACTATAATGCATAAATGATGCCATCGGGAGCTCAGTTTCATTAATCAAAAGATGTTGGAAACTGAAAAAGAAATACTCATAGTGTTCGCACAACAAAACACATAAGATTCAAAAGGAGTTTAAAAAGTATCTGTATTCATATTCAAAAGAGTGTAGTCCTTCTATACAATGCTCTCTCACTCTTTGAGTCTCCAGAAAGAGATATTTTACAATCTTCCCGAAGGAATTTTTATAGGCCAAAACTTGCCCTCCGGGCTTCCTGACTTTTCACCTCCCCAACTGTTGAGCTTCCCTACGACCTGAATGAAGGCTATGACATGTGACCTAGTTGCAAAGTGAGACCTGAGACCTAGTGCCAAGTGTGACCTGCGACCTACTGCCACCCAATCATGAGAATGTGCGTGCGATCGTGAGATCAGGGGCATCAACTTGTTGCTCTCCAAGAAAGTTTTTCCACGCACGATAATCTGCCGCTATGTGGGAAATCAAGGGAACTTCTTCTCTTAACCTATGCAGACACTCCAAGGCATTTGGAATTAAATTCTCTCTTTTCTACATGACTAGGTTGGCTAGAAAGGCAAGTTTGGTGTAGATCCAGACTGGTGTGACAATGAATTTACCCAAATTATCCTGTGATGCTACAAGATCGGAAGTGGCAGTGGCTTGTCTGATAGGTTGCAAAAATGTCTGAATCTCTTGGTCCACCTGTCCCCGTGTCTTTTCTTCCTTCAATGTGCCTAGCGATGGAATGTGGTGTAGGACATGCATTGAGTAAATGCCGCTGATCAAATGCTCGTATGCGGCCATTACCTTGTCTAGGTCCTTGGGTAGCTTATATTTGGACTACATTTTAATCCAGATCTAGACCTTCGCATCTTGGGCGTGGATCCAGTCTTTCTTAGGCAAGTTTTCCAGTGCTTGGGGGTACCGACCTGTCCATTCTATCATTCTATCCAAAGCAGTTGAGGCCTCCTTCAGTTGCTCGCTCCTTTGCTTAGTATCTGCTTGGGCTCTTAGCAAGGAGGAAACTATTTGTTTTATAGTGAACATTTCCCCATAGACCTGCCTCATTGTGATCTCCAAAAAATCCAGCTCTCTTTTGAAAGTGAGTGGTACTTCATTAACAAGAGTAGTTTTGTCTTGGAGCTGTTGAATCTCCTCCTTTAACACTACCTTTTCCTGCTCTGACCTTGCCTCCCTTGGCTCTACTTCTTGTAACTTATTTTGTAGAGAGAGGATCTCTCTACTCATTTGGTTTAAATTTTCCTCTGTGGCCGTGGAAAAATTCATGTTGGCCGATGCTATCATTACCAGGTTAGTCCTAGTGTCTAGGACTATATCTTTCTCTCTCGCGGCTGTGGATGGGGCGGAAGGGTTTCGTGCTAGGAATCTCCTTTTCTCTTGTCGGATCTTGAAGGAGAACTGATCATATGTGAGCCTAGTAAGGTTAAATACTTCTTTTTCCTGCCCTTCATAAGAGCTGACATCAGAGAGTGTAGAATGTCTATTGACTACAGGCACCTCAATGGGCTGCAGCTCAGTTTGTGATTTTGTTACTTGGGGAGATGTCTCGATGTTCTTTAATATTATATCCTCCTCCTCTTTTATTTTTTCTCTTCCTCCTCTTTCCACAGCCGCTTTGCTTCTACCTTTTCTTGTTCTGCTTTCCGCTTGTGTTCTGCTTCTACTGCTGCTTCTTGTTCAACTTTCCTCTTGCGTTCAGCTCCTACCCCTACTTCCTGTTCTACTTTCCTCTTACGTTCGGCTTCCGCCACTGCTTCCTTTTCTGGATTCCTCTTGCGTTCGGCCTCTACTTGATCTAATTCTCTTTTGAGCTGCCATTCTGCCTCAGCCTCTACCTCCTGCTCCTCCTTTTCTCTCCTGGCCTCTTCTACTTGCTTCTTCTTTTGCTCTGACCTCAGGCTCATTTTACGCTTTTCTTCATCCTCTTTTGTCTTCTTCTGAGTTTCGTTCTAAGCTTTGGCCTCCTACTCTTTCAACTGGGCAGTGGTGTTGTGCCCTGTACTGGTTCGAGGCTTATTAGCCTGAGAAGAAGAAGTGCCTCCTAATTCACGGCTTCTTTCCTCCAATGTGTGGTCATCTGGATCTTCTTGATCGGACCATGCCCCCAGGGCGAGTTTCCTATCTATGTTATACCAGTTTATTTTTTCATCCTTGCTCGGGCACTCAGTGTGCTGGTAGTTCCATTTGAACTTAGCCTGCTTATAGTGATCAGGAACTATCCTCTCTGGGTCATATGTCCTATGGTCCAATCGCCCTAGGCGATAAATTCTCATCTCTTCTGCTTCTGCCTCTACCTCCTTGAAATCTTTGACCATGTAGGTATCGACAGTCAGAGGTAGTGTAGGCCACGATTTCTTCTTTCCTTTAGTTAGGACCTTAGAGAAACTGGAAGTCATTTGGAAACAAACCTCTTGAATGAGAATTTTATCTATAACATATCGGGGCATAGCATGGGGAGCCTTGTATGAACCAAAGACTTGAATGAACGTGTATTCGGCAAGTGGGAACCAATGCGCCACCTTGCCTAGCATCTCCATGGCTTGCCAAGACATGCAAGGAGTGTCCTGGCCAAACAATTTTCTGTAGAGAGCCAGGATGAAGACTTGAGAGATCGACTCTATGTCTTTCTTATACCTCGAATCCCATAATACCTTTGTCTCTAAGTGGATTGGGCGTGCCTGCTTTGGATCCCAATTGTGAGCCCATCCCTCAAAGTGGCACCACGAACAAACAACATCCAAAAAGTAGGAAGCCATGTAGAATTTAGAGGGATATCCATCATCTGGTACCAGTGCCAAGGATATGTTTGTCTGAAGAGAGGCCACCAGCATGTTGGCCCAGTTGAACCGGGTGTCGTGCACAGTGACATACTCCATTAGTGATACCCACGTACCATTGAAAGTGGTGTCATTGGGACGACCCTATATCCTGCAAAGCATAGCAGCCACTAGTTTATACACCTTCCTAAGACTTGCCACTAGATATTCTTGATCTTTCTTGCCTTTGAATTTTTCAGGCTCCTCCCACCACCCTTTCAGAGTGTCTATTATGGCGACTGCGTGGGTGGTGGCCCATTCTTCTGTAAAGACCTCTTGTCATTCAGGAAATGCGTAGTAAACATGAGCATCCAAGCCCTTGAGAGTTGCGAATGCTTTGCCTTCATAGTCCCTGATTACCCACTTTTTGGGGTTGGTGTTTTGTATAATACACTCAATGACCTCTGTGCATGGGAATATAGCAGGGTGGGCATCTGCATGGTGGAGCCTTGACCTTTTAACTTGTATGTATGCTTATCGGTCAGGGAGGTCCTCTGGGAATTCCAGCCGAGAAAATTCTTGGTACACTTGATACCAACACATGTTGTCCCCTTTCGAAAATGTGCACAAGGTGTTCCTGTAGATCGGGGGCGGGGAAATTGGTATATCCATCTCTATGTCTTTTGCTTCCGGGCTCCTGTTCTTTTGTAGGCCACTGGAGGTCCCATGTCACTTGAATCTGAGGAGACGGGGACACACTCTAAGTCCACTTCAAATTCACCTATCATGTTCATGAAAGAGTCCTAGGATAAGAAAGATGCCATGATAATACAAGCCTAGGCATAGTTATTAGTTTTTTTCAACTGGAGACACAGGAAGGGCTAAATTAGCAACCTGCGACTGGGTCACAGGGTCGCAAAGGTTGTGATGTTAAAACTCTCAGGGGTCATTGGGTCACAAATTCTAGGAATACCGAAGGAAGTGCGACTCTGCGACCTATGACCGGGTCGAAGGGTCGCTAGTTCGCGAGGTCGCAAGGAAGGAGAATGGAGGGCGGATGCGACCTGGTGACTCAGCGACCGAGGTCACAAGGTCGCAATTGTCGTAAGTCGCGCTAGGGCTAGTCGGGGGTTTTAGCGCACACTGTGTTAAGTATATTTCCCTCTAACTTCAAAATGCAAGGCTAAGTGAGACAAAACAGAGGAAGGGGGTAGTTTCAAGGGAAGAATCACATCATAGGAGGTTGGTTGGGAAGTGGTGGAAATATTATGTAAGGAGGGGAAGTGTTAGGGCAAATGGGGCACCTCAAGTCTTTAAATGATCAACAGGAGCACAAAAACTGGATGATTTAAAGGCTAAGATGCGTGTAAAGTGCAAGAAAGCAAAGAAAAAGGAAAAAACAGGAGGAAATGACAACTTAATCGGGAAAAACGCACTCCAGTCGGCCTGTCAAAGGCGTTTTTTCTCTCTGTCGCATGAACATAATGCGACCTAGCTACCCTTCTATTTATAAAAGGGTCATGCGTGGGAGCCATTAATGAGGTCACTTGGTCGCACTATTCGGCGGTTTGAGGGAGGTGCGATCTCGCGACCTTGCGACCTGGTGATCTCGGGGGGGGGGGGGGGTCGCGGGGTCGCGATTTTTCAAAATTCAAGAAATATGTGACTTAGCGACTTAGCGATTTGGGGGGTCACAGGGTCGCTAGGTCGCAGATCTTGGCAAACAAACCACTTTGCGACTCAGTGACTCTTAGCCTTTCCATATATTAACTTAGATTTTCTATGCTCAAGGGGCTCCAAAAATTTTAAAGGGTGGGTTTTTTGGAGGGTGTTGTAGAGGCTACAACAAATGGAGATTCACTAGCCGGACCTAGAATCTTTGCCGATGGTTTGTATTGGTGGGGGGAGGGAGGGGCCTTTTCCAGTTGTTCCTTTCACCTTAAGGTCCCTACTACCTTTCCTTTGGCACCTTGCAAGGTTGCTTTGCCTGCTAGCCTATTTAGGTGCTGGTTAACCAAGTTTCATTGCTTCAGGTTTTTGGACCGAGAGGGTTCGAGAACTTCAGGTATCCACAGGATCCGGTACGATTATTTTGTCCTCATTGTGTTGCTCCGCTGCCCGCGAACCTTGCGCTCCTGGCGGAGTCACTGCCTAGGAATCATAAACGTTGCTCTGCTAAAAGTATTCAGGCTTTGACCGGGAGCCATCACATTGCCTTCAGTGTGCTTCCTTTGCATCCTTCTTTACCCTTATCGTGCTCATGGAACTTATTTGAGAGAGGAAATTTTTCCTGGGCGGATGAGGGATCCCGACTTATTTTACTTGCAAGAGAGGTTGCTCCTGGTCTATATGAGGACTTTTGGTTTTCTCGAATATCTTGATGTCACCCAAATTTAATTCTGTTCCCTTTCGGTCTAGTCACTGCTTTATCCAACTTTCTTTTCACAAACACCCTTTCAAGCTTGCTAGGTGAGCTACCTGTGCTTAGTAGCTCAGGCTAGGCCATGTACTACCTTTGGGTGTCAATTACAAGCAAGCTCTCACCACCTTTATGTTTTTCGGGAGAGTCTTCCCATCGGCATAGAACCTGGTGCAGTATGCCAATTGTGTGACTCCTACAATGCCTTCCACCTTATCGAGTTTTTTTTTTTTCTTTTTTTTTTTTTTAAAAAGGGATGCCTACAAAACGAAAGAAAGTAGAAAACAATAAAGTATGGTACAGGGGGGGAAAACCCCTCTGAGGGCTACTAAGTGAATTAATTCTTGAGGTCATTCCGATTCACCGGGAGGACCTCGATTCTTCCCTCTAGAGTTTGCAGTCTAAACGTGTGGGAACCTAATTTCTGCTTAACATGGAATGGCCCTGTCCAAAGGGCTGGAATGTTTTCCCTTTTCTTAGTGAGATTTATCCCATTTAAGGAAAATGTCTCATACTTCAAAAATTTTACTCCCTACGGACTTTTTATCAAACCATCTCTTAATCCAACTTTGGTGGATGGCGAATTTTTCCTGGGTTTTTTGCCTCTCCTCCTCCAGTTTCAGTAGTGTGTCGATCTAGGTCTACAAGGTGGGGCATGGGGTGCCATGGATTTCTTGGGAAAAATGAAGGGTGGGGAGAGATAACTGGGGAGGAAGGACGGATTCTTTTCCATACACAAGAAAATACGGGGAGGTGCCGAGCAAGGATTTGGGTGTGACCCGGTCATCCCAAAGGGCATTATGGAGGGCGTTATGCCAGTTTCGCTGGTGGGACAACAGAGTCTTCTTGATGATGCAGATAATATTTTTATTAGTTAACTCGGCTAACCCATTTCCTTGTGGGTAATAATTTACACAATGTTTAAGCACAATACCATTTTCTAAAGCAAAATCATACAACTTAAAAGATGAAAAATAAGTTGCATTGTCAAAAAATGAGGAAGTTGGAACACCAAACCTGGTTATGATAGAATGAGTGAAAAATTATATTACCTCTTGATCGTTGATTTGACGTAATGGTATTGCTTCGACCCACCTGCTGAAATAATCAGTAGCAGTGAGAATATACCAGTGTTGCTTGGAGGAGTGCGGTTGGATTTCACCAATCACGTCCAAACCCCACCACTAAAAAGGTTCCTCTACTGCCACTGACTGTAGGGGAGTGGTTGGACGCGCTTCCCGGTTGGCAAAATTCTGAAATTGGGTATACTTCTGGACATACACATGAGCATATTTGAAAAGGGTTGGCCAATAGTACCCTGTGCGCATTATTTTTTGGGCAGTGGTATCACCTGCAAAATGCCCTCTGGCTGGTCCATCGTGTGGCTCGGTCAAGATGCTCTGTGCTTCATCGTGTTCTAGGCAGCATAGCAGAACTCCATCGTAATGTTTCTTGAACAGCTTACCCTAGATTAGCTGGTAGGATGCAGCCTTAAGCCTTATTGCGCGCTTTTACCGGGGAGTCAAAACAGGATCCAAGACGCCATGGGCCAAATATCCCAAAATGTCAGAGTACCAAGAAGGGTTTATCTACTGAGGTGCGTGGTCAATCTGATACATGTCAATTTCTTGTTCCCAAAACTCTTCTTCAACCCCGTGTGAGCTTGCAGCATCTGCAGCCATTTGGTAGAGTCCTTGTCCTTTGACAGTGTGTGTTGGTTTGAACTCCAGGTCATACTCTTGAAGAAATTTCATCCAGTTCCCTCGTCTCTCACCCAACTCTTTCTGCATGAAAAGTGAGCGAACAACTGGGTGGGGGACGAAAACTGTGACGTGGTTTTTCAAGATGTATGGCCTGAAATGCTTGACAGCTTTGTAGACTACCTAAGCCTGCTTTTCAATCTCAGGGTAATTCAGTTCAGCTTCCTACAACCCAGTACTCATGAAGGATATAGGCCGTTCATCATTGTTGGCATCTTTCTGTGTGAGGACAGCTGCAAGTGATGAATCAGAGGTAAAGGTATACAAGATGAAGCTTTTGCTAAAATCTGTACTTTGGAGAGTTGGCACTTCTGCTATGGCCTGCTTGATTTTATTGAAAGCCTCCTTCTCTGGTGGATTCCATTTGAAAATCGCATTCTTCTTGATCATCCCCTGCAAAGGCTGGACTATTTGGGAAAAATCTAATATGAATTTTCATATAAAAATTATTTTCCCAAGGAAAGATTGCATGGCCCTTTTGCTACTAGGAGGTGGAATCTGGGAAATGGCTTTTGCTCGCTCGAGATCTACAACAATGCCCTGCTTGGTTATGATGTGGCCCAGCAAATTTCCCTCTGACACGGTGAAAACACTTTTCTTCAGGTTGAGTGAGATCTCGTACTTCCTGCATCTTTCGAAAATTTGCTTGAGGTGACATAAGTGATTGCCCTGGTGTTTCGAAAACACGGTGATGTCATCCAAATATACTACCACTCTCTGTCTTATTAGACCACAGAAAGCTATGTCCATGGCCTGTTGGAAAGTTTCCCTTGCATTTATTAATCCGAAAGGCATGCGCCTGAAAGAAAAAGTTCCCCATTTGGTCTGAAAAGTAGTTTTCAGTTTGTCTGGCTCAGATACCCGCACTTGGCTGTAGCCAAAGAACCCATCCAATAAGGAGAACATTTCGGATCTGGACATGGCCTACAATATTTGTTCCATAGCGGGCACCGGGTAATTGTCTTTGTGAGAGGCCCGATTTAGATTTCGAAAGTCCATGCACAAACAGATCTCACCAGATTTTTTCCATACCGGGACCAGATTTGATACCCATGTGGAGTGTTGAAATTTGAAGATAATGTGTGCATCCAAAATCTTCTTAAGTTCTTTCTGAATCATTGGTTCCAGTGTAGGATGCACTTTTCTCAGCTTTTGCTGGAAAGTCTTCACTCCTTCCTTCATAGGTATCATGTGCTGAATAATCCGAGTATCATACGTACATAAATCATCATATGTCCAAGCAAAGATGTCTCGATACTTCTGGAATAAATGGGTGAAATTTTGCCTCTCCTGGTCAGAACAATATTTCCTAGGGTTGATGAACTTTGGATCCTCATCTGATTCTAAGCTCACTTGCTGATGTGCCAAGGTGGAACTTTGTATTTTGGTATTTTGGGGCTAGTGGAAACGGCTTTGCAGATCAAATATTTTTTCAAGTGACACTATCCCCTTGGGCATGGGGTTTTCTTTGTGTTTATCATGTTTTTCCTGCAAAGCTTGATCATGATCTGCTTCTTCTATCACCACGTATTTGAACACTTCGGTGCTGAGCATGAATTCTAGTATCTGTTGGTCATCATCAAAGATGTGTAAATTAGTAATATTATCTGGCACAGAGGGTTTATACATTATTTCAATAGAAAATTCGTCCCTTAGGGGGGTGAACCTAACAGCAGCATTAGCTAGAGTATCAACTGCTGCATTATGCATTATAAGCATGGATTTGATACCAAATGCATCAAAAGTAGAAATAAGATGCCATACCTCTTGTTGATAAGCTTTTAAGTGCGGAGACAAGCAATGGATGGTATTTCATACCTGACGAGTGATGATCTTACAGTATCCGATAACCTGTAAGAATCTTACCTTTAAGTTCAATGCCTTCTTAAGTCTGAGGACTAAGGCTTCATATTCGATAGTATTGTTGGTGCACTGGAACTTTAGCCAACATGAAATCAAGAACTTGTTCTTCTGGGGGTCCAGCAGGATGCAGCCCGTGCCAGCTCCATCATGTGTCTTGGAACCGTCATAATACAAGGTCCAAACGTCGTTTTCTGGCTCCTCCGAAGTTGTGGGTTGGCGAGGGATTTCGGCTTGGTGTATGACAGGGATAGCTTGATCTTTCGTGACGAGTGTTAGTTGCGACTGGACCTCTGGGCTCATTGGGGACTGAGGGGAATGGTAACATCCAAAGATGGCCTCTAAGAAACACATGCCGAGCTCCTCTTGGGAAAAAATGACAGGTTCATTAGTAGCGTCCAAATCAGTCACAATATGTTTCATATAAGGTTCACTTTCAACCCTGATTTGGTTGTTCCGGCCCTTGTAGGGAAGCAACAGGTGGGACCAGTCGGTAGCAAAGTACCCTTGTACCTTGCTGGACCAGTCCCTACTAAGAAATAGGCTGTAGGCTTCCAGAATGTATACAACTACAATTTCTATACAATGGTGGACCCTAGAGTCGGAACATAGGTGGATGATGACATTATTCAGTTCTCCTACAGCAGGCACTTTCGATTTGTCAAGCTGAATGATCCTAGCATCATTTTTCTCTGGGTGAATGTCTAGCTTCTTACAAAAAGACAGGGGCATGACATTTGTGGATGCGCTGGAGTCAACCAAGCAGTTATGGACGTTGAAGTTGAAAATTTCAAATGAAAAGAGGAAGGGAGGAGCAGATCCCCTGGAATTTGCATCTACGGCGTTTACAATAGACTGGAAACTTGGACTAGCTTGCACAGATGTATTGCTCACGGGCTTAGTAGTTGAGGCATTGGCAAAGGCTTTGAGAATAAGTTCTCGTTGATTGGTGATGCGGGCAAGCTCGTAAAGGGAGATGTTGGCTCTGGTTTTCTTCATGTCCTCAACAATGTTGTAACTAGAATCAGAATGAGGACTAGGCTCGGTGGTGGATTTGGGTGACCCTACCAGGAGCTTGCTCTTTTGGTTTACTCGAGTGTTGTTGGGAGTGGAATTCTCAGGAATAACAGCTTGTTGTTCATTCCCTGGGGGTAAGATTTTCCTTAAGAAGGGCCTCTTCTTTTCTTCAAAGGACTGTTTGGCAACCATCCTTTGCTTCTAAGGCCATAATTTCGTACGGGATTGACCTTAGGATCGTTGGCCATGTTGATATCAGTTATGGTATGAGTGCTCTCCCTACGGATTACATCGAATGCAAGAATAGAGGATCCTGGTTCTTCATCAAGGGGCGAATCTTCATCATTGTCAGAGACATCATCCTCTCCCATGTCCCCTTGGGTTTGGTCATCCAGAAGTTGATTTACTACTGTAGTCATGCTGCCAATCCATTGGGGTCATGTCTTTTCAGAGTGGGCAGCCTGGTGGAAAGAACAAAAGTTAACTTTTTCGATTTCCTTCACGTTGAGAACAACGTTCGGGTTAGGTGGAGGTCAGCTAGTTGAGGGGTTATTCTTTCTGAAAAGGGGTTTTTGCGTCTTAGTGCCAGTAGTGGATTCTATGCCCTTTCTCTTTAGGTCAGAGACTTCATTGGTCAATAGCTTAAGGGTCTTCGCTATACTCTCGAAGTAAAAAGTATCCTTGTTCTTATCCGTGGTCTTGTGTGTGGAGGACTAATTCTTCTTCACGGTGGGCTTGTGGTCATCTCTCCCTTCATGATTGATGACCCCTATAGAAAGCATGTCCTTTTCTATAGCAAGGGAAGCCGTGTAATTTTCCGCAAGGGTAGCCCTAGCTTTTAATTTTACGAAGACGACATTATCCCTAGGGAGAGCCTTTGTATAGTAGTCTATGGTAATGGAGTCATCCAACGCCAAGTTGGGGGCAAATTTTTTCAATATGGTAGCAAAGCATTGATTAAAGTCCCTGACCTTTTCTTTCTTTTGGAATTTAATGGTACTTAACTCCATGGGGAGCATGGAAGGGGTTTTTTCCTCCGAAAAATTCTTTAAGAAAATGCGACGGGACTGGTCCCATGATGTTATGGAGGCACTTGGGAGAGAGTGGTACCAGATGACTGCTTTGTTCTCAAGAGTGTGTGGAAAAAGGTGACAAGCAATGTCATCTGTTTGAACTCTCATAATTTGTAGTGAAAGATAGAAGTTGCTTATGTGATATTCGGCCAGTGTGCCTTTCTCAGGGTCAAACTTGGGGAGATTCTTTTCAGGGTGCCTAGGCATGTCATGGAGGGGGCCCAAAATATCTAACGGGGACTGGGCCATCCATGAAAGTGGTTGCACCCACCTGGCATGCTCGTGGTGCCTGATCTTAGATTCAGATTCACTCCCCGTGCTTGACACAGATGCTTCTCCTTCATGGGAAGAGCGCTCATCTTGATGTCCCTCGTGGTTGGCCATATTTCTGAGATATCCCCAATTGTAGACAGGTGGCCTATTTTGGTTTTGACGGTGGTGGGTGGCATGGTGTCCTTGGCCATGACCTCTATCTCCTGTACCTCCATTCCCTTGACCTCTATTTCTCTCGCCTCCATTACCTCGTCCTCTATTTCCCTCACCTTCATTTCTTCGGCCTCTATTTCGCTCGCCTCGTCCTGGTGGGTGGCAGAATTGATTATTTTTAGGTTGGGTTTGGTTAGGCTGAGGGTTATGATGGGGTTCATTCATGTTAGGTTCCTCCTCTTCAGCCCCTTGGAGCTCTGGAATTAGTTCGTCATTCTGAACAGTGGTGGAAAGGTCTTCAACCATCAAATTTATCAACTGAGGTAGGGAATTTACAAGGGCACCATTGCGAGTGATGTTAGTAGCAGAGGTCCTAGTATGGGTCAAGAAACTCATGACTGTAATGAATTGAAAATCCCTAATGAGATTGTAAGCAACCGGGCGTAGGGTTCTCAACTTCTCCCTGGTGACATTGTAATAAGGAGCTTCCTCCCCTTGAATATCTTCCAAAGGGGGAGGAATAGTGTAATCCTTTATGACCTCCCCTTGGGGAGTTTGTGACGGAATATTTCTTGTGTGCTGGGAGGGTGCCATCGGCTCTCGTTCTAGCGCCAATTTTGTTGACGAGAAAATTTGTCCAGCTAACGGTAAGGGATATCCCTGATAAAATGTTCCAACTAGACTCTAAACCATTTGGAGTAGGGATCCCATTTGGGGTGTGGGTCTGGCTACCACTTAAGTCTCCTTTCCTTGGATCTCAATAGAACTCAATGAACCTGCGGACACACGCTTATTCGGACAATACAAGATACATGATTGATGAGTTTAAAAAAGTATATAACACTATGCGTAGCAAGATGAATAATAAAACATGAAGCCAAAAGAAATATTGTCAATAGCATATCATAAGGGTCATGCTTGCACATTGTTCTAACCACAGAAGAAACAATTCTTTATGGCAGGAACAACCCTCACTTCCTTAAACGTTTATGATGAAAATATAAATGTTAGTAAACAAAATTATTAACATTCATTGAGGAAGCATAAATAAACTTAACACCATTAACACGAGTATAGAGAACTATAAAGCATAAATGATGCCATCGGGAGCTCAGTTTCATTAATCAAAAGATGTTGGAAACTGAAAAAGAAATACTCATAGTGTTTGCATAGAAAAACACATTAGATACAAAAGGAGTTTAACAAGTATCTGTATTCATATTCAAAAGAGTGTAGTCCTTCTATACAATGATCTCTCACTCTTTGAGTCCCTAAAAAAAGATCTTTTACAATCTTCCCAAAGGAAGTTTTATAGGCAAAAACTTGCCCTCTGGGCTTCCTGACTTTTCGCCTCCCTAACTGTTGAGCTACCCTGTGACCTGAATGAAGGCTATGACCTATGAACTAGTTGCAAAGTGTGACCTGTGACCTAGTGCCAAGTGCGACCTGCAACCTACTGCCACCCGATCATGAGAATGTGCATGCGATCATGAGGTTAGGGGCATAAACTTGTTGCTCTCTGAAAAATTTCTGCCACGCACAATAATCTGCCGCTATGGGGGAAATCAAGGGAAACTCTTCTCTTAACCTATGCAGACACTCCAAGGCATTTGGAATTAAATTATCTATTTTCTGCATGACCAGGTTGATTAGAGAGGCCAGTTTGGTGTAGATCCAGATTGGTGTGACAATGAATTTACCGAAGTTTTCCTGTGATGCTGCAAGATTGGAAGTGGCAGTAGCTTGTCTGATAGGTTGCAAAAATGTCTGAATCTCCTCATCCACCTGTCCCCATGTCTTTTCTTTGTTCAATGTGCCCTGCGATGGAATGTGGTGTAGGACGTGCATTGAGTTGATGCTGCTGATCAAATGCTCGTATGCGGCCATTACCTTGTCTAGGTCCTTGGATAGCTTATTTTTGTACTGAATTTTAATCCGGATCTGGACCTTGGCATCTTGGGTGTGGATCCAGTATTTCTTAGGCAAGTTTTTCAGAGCCTTGGGGTACCAACCCGTCCATTCTATTATTCTATCCAAAGCAGCTAAGGCCTGCTTCAGTTGCTCACTCCTCTGCTTAATCTTTTCTTGGGCTCTTAGCAAGGGGGCAACTATTTGTTTTATAGTGAAAATTTCCCCATAGACCTGCCTCACTGTGACCTCTAATACATCCAGCTCTCTTTGGACGGTGAGTGGTACTTTATTAATAGGAGAAGTTTTGTCTTGGAGCTGTTGAATCTCCTCCTTTAACACTTCCTTTTCCTGCTCTGCCCTTGCCTCCCTCTACTCTGCTTCTTGTAACTTATTTTGTAGAGAGAGGATATCTCTACTCATTCGGTTTACATTTTCCTCCATGGCCGTGGCAAAAGCCGTGACGACCGATGCTATCATTACCAGGTTAGTCCTAGTGTCTAGGACTATATCTTTCTCCGTCACGGCTATGGATGGGTAAGAAGGGTTTCGTGCGAGGCATCTCCTTTTCTCCTATCGAATCTTGAAGGAGAATTGATCATATGTGAGCCTAGTAAGGTTAAATAATTCTTCTTCTTGCCCTTCGTAAGAGCTCACATTGAAGAATGTAGAATGTGTATTGACTACAGGTACCTCGATGGGCTGCAGCTTAGTTTGTGATTTTTTGACTTGGGGAGATGTCTCGATGTTCTTTAATATTCTATCCTCCTCTTCTTTTATTTTCTTTTCTTCCTCCTCTTTCCACAACCACTCTGCTTCTGCCTTTTCCTGTTCTGCTTTCCGCCTGCATTCTACTTTTGCCACTGTTTCTTGTTTAGCTTTCCTCTTGCATTCGGCTCCTGTCGCTGCTTCTTTTTCTGCTTTCCTCTTTCGTTTGGCTTCCACCGCTGCTTCCTGTTCTGCCTTCCTCTTGTGTTTGGCCTCCACTTAATCTAATTCTTTTTTGAGCTGTCGTTTCGCCTCAACCTCTACCTCCTGCTCCTCCTTTTTTCTCCTGGTCTCTTCTGCCTGCTTCTTATTTTTCTCTGACCTCAGGATCCTTTTATGCTTTTCTTCATCCTCTTTTGTCTTCTTCTCAGTTTTGCGCTAAGCTTTGACTTCCTGCTCTTTATGCTATGTAGCGGTGTTGTGCCGTCTACTGGTTCGAGGCTTCTTAGCTTGAGAAGAAGCGCTTCCTAATTCACGACTTCTTTCCTCCAATGTGGGGTCATCTGGATCTTCTTGATCGGACCACACACCCAGGGTGAGTTTCCTATCTGCATTATACCAGTTTCTTTTTTCATCCTCACTTGGGCACTCAGTGTGCTGGTAGTTCCATTTGAACGTAGCCCACTTACAGTGATCAGGGACTATCCTCTTTGGGTCATATGTCCAGTGGTCCAATGGCCCTAGGCAATAAATTCTCATCTCTTCTGCTTCTGCCTCTACCTCCCTGAAATCTTTGATCGTGTAGGTACCGACAGTGAGAGGTAGTGTAGGTCACGGATTCTTCTTGCCTTTAGTTAGGACCTTAGAGAAACTGGAAGTCATCTAGAAACAAACCTCTTGAATGAGCATTTTATATGTAACATATCGGGGCATAGCATGGGGAGCCTTATATGAACCAAAGACTCGAATGAACGAGTATTTGGCAAGTGGGAACCAATGCGTCACCTTGCCTAACGTCTCCATGGCTCGCCAAGACATGCAAGGAGTGTCCTAGCCAAACAATTTTCTATAGAGAGCCAGGATAAAGACTTGAGAGATCGGCTCTATGTCCTGCTTATACCTAGAATCCAAAAATACCTTTGACTCTAAGTGGATTGGGCGTGCCTGCTTTGGATCCCAGTTGTGAGCCCATCCCTCAAAGTGGCACCTCAAACAAACATCATCCAACAAGTAGGAAGCCATGTAGAATAGAGAGGGATATCCATCATATCGTACCAATGCCGAGGATATTTTTGTCTGAAGAGAGGCCACCAGCATGGTGGCCCAGTTGAACGAGGTGCCATGCATAGTGACATACTCCATTAGAGATACCCATGTACCGCTGAAAGTGGTGGCATCGGGATGACCGTATATCCTACAAAGGATAGCGGCCACTAGTTTATACACCTTCCTAAGACCTACCACTGGATATTCTTGATCTTTCTTGGGTTTTAATTTTTCGGGCTCCTCCGACCACCCTTTCAGAGTGTCTGTTATGGTGACTGCATGGGTGGTGGCCCATTCTTCTATAAAGACCTCCTCCTGTTCAGGTAATGCGTAGTAATCGTCAGCATCCCAGCCCTTGAGAGTCACGAATTATTTGCCTTCATACTCCCTGATTACCCACCTTTTGGGGTTGGTGTTTTGTATAATCCACTCAATGACCTCCGCACATGAGAATATAGTAGGGTGGGCACCTGCATGGTGGAGCCTTGACCTTTTAATTTTTATGTATGCTTGTTGGTTAGGGAGGTCCTCTGGGAATTCCAGCCGAGCAAATTCCTGGTACACTTGATACCAATGCATGTTATCCCTTTTGGCAAATGTGCATAAGGTGTCCATGTAGATCGAGGGCAGGGACATTGGTATATCCATCTCTATCTCTTATGTTTCTGGGCTCTTGTTCTTTTTGCGGGCCACTAGAGGTCCCATGTCTCTTGAGTCTGAGGAGACGGGGACACACTCTAAGTCCTCTTCAAATTCACATGTCATGTTCATGAAAGAGTCCCAGGATAAGAAAGATGCCATGATAATGCAAGCCTAGGGATAGTTTTTAGTTTTTTCCAACTGGAGACACAGGAAGGGCTGAATTAGCGACCTGCGACTGCGTCGCAGGTTCACAAAGGTCACGATGTCAAAACTCTCAAGGGTTCGAGACTTTGTAACCTTGCGACCTTGCGACCAGGTCGCGAAGTCGCTGGGTCACAAATTCTAGGAAGACCGAAGGAAGTGCGACTCTGCAACCCGTGACTGGGTCGCAGGGTCGCTAGGTCGCGAGGTCGCGAGAAAGGAGAATGGAGGGAAAATGCGACCTAGCAACTTAGCGACTGGGGTCGCAAGGTCTCGAGGGTCGCAAGTTGCGCTAGGGCTAGCCGGGGGTTTTAGCATGCACCGTGTTAAGTAGATTTCCCTCTAACTTCAAAATGCAAGGCTAAGTGGGCCAAAACAGAGGAAGGGGGTAGTTTCAGGGGAAGAATCACATCATAGGAGGTTGGCTGGGAAGTGGTTGCAAGATTGTGTAAGGAGGGGAAGTGTTAGGGAAAATGGGGCACCTCAAGTCTTTAAATGATCAACAAGAGCACAAAAAATGGATGATTTAAAGGCTAATATGGGTGTACAGGGAAAGAAAGCAAAGAAAAAGGAAAAAACAGGAGGAAACAACAACTTACCCGGGAAAAACACACTCCATTCGACCTGTCAGAGGTGTTTTTTGTCTTTGTCGCATGAACAGAATGCGACCTACTGACCCTTGTATTTATAAAAGGGTCACGTGTGCGAGCCATTAATGAGGTCACTTGGTCACACTATTCGGTGGTTTGAGGGAGGTGCGACCTCACGACCTTGCGACCTTGCAACCTCGGGGGGGGGGGGGGTCGCAAGGTCGCAAGGTCATGGGGTTGCGATTTTTCGAAATTCAAGAAATCTTCGACTTAGTGACTTAGCGACTCAGACGGTCGTGGGGTCACTAGGTTGCAGATCTGGGCAAACAAACCACTTTGCGACTCAGTGACTCTTAGCATTTCCAGATTTTAACTTATATTTTCTATGCTCAAGGGGCTCCAAAAATTTTAAAGGGTGGATTTTTTGGAGGGTGTTGTAGAGGCTACAACACCTACCCAGTGATTGGCATGACTGCGCACCAGCCATGCGATTAGGGACAACATGGAAGATCTTCAACAAAGGAAGAAGACTTTGAGCGATCACCTCAAGCCATGGGCAGATGAGGCCCTCAAGTTGTCCCAGGATGTTGATGTCATAGTGAAGCAATTGAACCAAACTCTAGAAAGCTTCACAACTGCTATAGAAGGCCCAACTTCGCAGAAGTTGGTAGAGATAGCCCATAATGTTGTTGCGCAAAGTGAAGGTATGCTGCCCCCGCTCGTTGAGGCAATCAAGTAGCTGCATGTGAATATGGAGAACCCACGGCCGCAGTGACTCGAGATGAGTCAAAATATTGTGTTGGGGACCTTTTGGAATGGGGCTCCCTAAGTTACAAATTTTGTATATTTTTGTACTAAGTAGTCGAACATAGGGGTTTTGAGGTGGGTCAAAACCACGAATGCATTGTAATGCGTCCAATGGTAGACCTAGAGTCTGCAAACCATGGTTTGTGAACCACAGGATAGTGTAGGCTACATCGATACAAATAGATGAATAGTTTGAGAATAGAGGCAGGCATAACTGTGAATTAAGGCTATGTGTGAACTGCTAGATATATTTGGGTTGGTTTTGGGTAAGGACTCCTGCTTGATGTGTGCGCAGAGATCCTCAGTCTTGCTGTGTGCGGACCCTGCTAGCTATTTGCGCAAGAGGTATTTTGGGTTGTAAATGGGTTTCTGGATGCGAATATATGTGAATATAGTTGAAGTATCTCTATGTTATCCATTGTGTTACCATTGATGCAAGTCTGTTATATTTGTTAAGCTACGTACGCATTTGTGTTATTGATTTGAGCTGCGAAAGTATTTTTGATATTGCTTTAGGTTGTGAAGGTATCTATGTTTTTGGTATAGGTTTATATGTGATCTGTTATTGGCTACGATTATAGTGCTCTATGATGATATTTGGTAATACACACGTGGATGCAAAGGTGTTAATTAGATCTACTAATTGTGCTAAGGTTATATATACTGTTAAAATCCTATGAATAACCTGACTCTGTGTAGATCTGACAATTTCAAATACTGATCTTCCTTCATTACCTACACTCTCCTAGGATATGGAAGCCTGGTTCCAACACCCACCCATACTACTTCGGGGGAGAATTTGGCCTGTGAACACAGGTCATTGCCAAAAGGGCTTGTAGTATAGGGGTTGGTTGGAAAACCTTAACCTATAAACTTGGGACAAGACCCCTCAAGCCAACACCATGACACCTTATCAACAACATTTCCTTCCTTCTACTGAACAGAAAAGAAGATTGATTCCTTTGAAGCTATTTACAGTCAGGAGTTCCCTTTATTTCACTGAAAATAAATGATAGCCCTAGAAAATTATTTTCAGTAAATGACATGAGAAATACTCAGTCATCTTGTGATACTATAATTTACAGGGTTCTAACAATGGCTCCAGCTGTGGATGGAAACTCCTTTAGGACTTGTTAAGAGCACCGTAGACTAGTGGCCTGATCCATTGGGCTGATGCCAACCCTGCAACCTGATATGCTGCAACCTTCAAAATGAAGTCAATGCCTTTTGCAAACTTAGGTCTGAAAAACACTTGAACCTAAGACTAAAATTCCACCTAAAATTGAAAACTGGAAACATGCTCAAAGTACTGAGAGCTCACTTGAACACATACCTACCCAATCTATGATTATAATAATTTTTCTTCCTTTTGGGGTGCATTTAGACTTGCAAACCATGACATTGTTTTTCTTTCGAATCTCTAACCTATCACCTATCCCTAAATTCTCCTATTGCTTCATATTAGGTTGTTGAACGAATGCCATTTTCTACCTAACTATTGATAAGAAAATATTAAATTGTTTTTAAAATCTTAATTTTCTAACGTATCAATAGAAAATTTAAAATTGTACAATCATGCTTAAGATGTATGACTGCACCAAAATTATTTTCAATGGTAGTGGCACTTTAATTTGCAACACTTTTAGAAAATTTGTATACAAATTTATTTTATTTTATTTTTTACTTTTTTTTGGCGCATTAGACTAGGCTTATGGCCTTCACTCCGGGCTTCAACTTGGTCTAATGGATTATTGAAAATTGTAGCGGTATGGTATTTACACTAATGAAATTCTTATCTGATTTTTTCAATAGAGATAGAATTTTAACATCTTGCCATTGATAGGACCTCCAAATATTTCTGTTCCATCCATTTCTTGAAAGAAAAATGCATTGTCTCCTCTGAAATAATTAATAATATATGGCCCTTTTCCCAAGTTTTCAAATTTTCCATGCTTACCTTTATCTTCTCACCTGGAGTCCCATTTCAGCACTTTATCTCCGATATTGAAATCATTGGCTGTTTTCCTTTTGTCAAACATCTTCTTCATATTTTCTTGCACCACCTGGGTTCTGATGTACACCTCTTCTTTGGATTATTGCAGCTGAATGGTTTGGCTTATTCTTCTTTGCACATCATTTTCTTCAGCCTGCACTTATTGAATGAGCTTCATGGCTAGCACTCCTATGGATGTTGGGAAGATTGCATCCATTCCATAGACTAACTAGTATGGTGACATGCCAACTGATTTCTTGGTGGTTAGTTTGTCATCCCATAATGCCTGTACTAGTTTGTTATGCCAATATTTCTTGTTATCTTCCAGCAACTTTTTGATGATATTGACTAGGCTCTTGTTGGAAGACTCAGCTAATCTATTACCTTGAGGGTAATAATTTGTTGAATGCCCCAAAGAAATGTGATATCTGTGGCAAAAATATATCATCTTCTTAGAATTAAATGCAACATCGTTATCTGTGATAATCTTCCTAGGACAACCAAATCTAGACAAGATGTTGGATTCAAGGAATTTGATAATCACTAAATCAGTAGCGTTTCTGGAAGGGAAGGCCTCTATCCATTTGTCAAAATAGTCTGTAGCAGTTATGTTGGCCATAGGAGGAAGGGTGGATTTCTCAAATGTACTCTAAATCCATTGCGGGAAAGGAACTTCAATAGAGATAGGCTTTAAAGGCAAAGGCAACAAATTTCTTTCTCCCTAAAAGATTTGGCATTTATGACAAGTGGCTACCATTTTGTGGGTGTCTAGGAAAAGGGTAGGCCAATAGAAACTAGCTCTAAGGATCTTATTAGCAGTGGTTTTCTAGTAGAGATGACCTCCACAATCCCCTTCATGGAATTCTTTTGTAAATCTATTTGCGTCTTCTTGAAGCAAAAATTTAAGAAATATGCCCCCGGAATCTTTCCAATACAAAACATTTTCTAGTATACTGATTTTTACAACCTTTAAATTCAATAATCTAGCCTTTATTTTGGATAAACCAGGAGGAGAATCTAAAAAGAATAGAACATATAATATATCTGCATACTAGGAAGAATTCAGGTATGTTTCCTCAATAGGTGGAGTTGCCAGCTCCTCTTGTTCATCCAGTGAATGAATCATGTTAATATCTAGTGCTTGAAATTTTGTTTTAACCATTAATTTGGCTAGTCCAATTCCCTTTATTAGTTTGGTGGGCCTATTCTCTAAATAATACTCAAAGATGATAGCAATCCACTTGCATCTTTTTCCATCTGGATCCTGTGTTAGGATGTCTTTGACAATGATATTGGGCACAAATGTAATGATGCGTGAATACAGAATGTAGACTCTGAAATCCTTGAGTGCCTTGATCAAGGAAAAATCATGCTTTACCATAATATTATACTTCAAATTTGCATCTCTTAAAGCTTGGCTAAATAATGCTATGGGCTACTCTTGCCCATATCTATTCCTCTGCAGTAACACAATGACTATTGTGTGTACTGATGCAAAGGAGAAAATAATAAAGTCCTTGGTGAAATCAGGGCTGATCAAAACTGACGCCTGTGTGAGTGCTTGTTTTACTATGTCGAAATATTTTTTAGCCTCTCTGGTCCATTTGACTCCTGAATATTTCTTAAGCATGTTAGTGATATTCCTCAGGAGTTCTACGAGGTTTGGTACAAACCTCCTCAAAAATTTATCTTTTTGATGAAAGATTATAGTTACTTGATGTTTCTATGATGGCTAATTCGAAGAATACCCTCAATCTGGCTGGGGTCAATCCTGATCCCTTCTTCAGATATGATGTGGCCTAGAAGCTTTCCTTCTTCAAGACAAAATAATGATTTATTAGGATTCTGAGATAGGCCAATATTTCTGCATTTCTCAAAAACTCTTCTAAAATGAGCCATATTCTCTTCATCAGTCTTTGAATATACTGTAATATCATCAAGATATATCATGATGAAGAGACCAATTTCTTCTGAAAAAGAAATATCCATTTCTCTTTGAAAAGTGGCACCAATGTTTATTAATCCAAAGGGAATTTTTACATACATGAAGGTTCCCCATGGGGTGGTAAAAGTTCCCTTGTGTTGATCATTTGGGTGTACCAACACTTTATTTTATCCTAAAAAACCATCTACTAGAGAGATTCTTTTGGAGCCCAACACCTGTTGCAATATGTGATCCATCTTTGGTAGGGGGTAGTTGTCCTGAAGAGATGCCTTGTTTAGATTTCTGAAGTCAATGAGAGTCTAATATCATCTGTCTTATTTCTTATTGGTACAAGATTGGAAACCCATTCAGAGTATCTGATTGAGACTATTATCTTGGCATCGTGCATCTTCTTGATCTCCTTCTCCACCATAGGCATTTGGATAGGATTTATCCTGCGCAGTTTCTATTTGAAAGGCTTCTAGTTCTCCTTGAGTGGAATTTTTGTGCTGGATAATATCTATATCATAAGCTTTTAGGTCTTCATAAGTCCAGGAAAACACATCAATAAAATATTTGAACAAGCGATGTATTTCTGTTTTATGGCTGTTGGCAGGGTTTTCGACAACTTTACCATCTTGGGCTCCTACTCACTGCCCAGATTGAATTCTTCGATACTTTCTTCTGTGGACTCCATTTTTGGTTTCTTAGCCACATAATTGAAATCAAATAGTTCCTCCAGAGAAACTAGTTCTCTTGGCAGGTGTTGTCTCTTCAGAAGTTTCAAACCCAAAGTAAGTGCCTCGTACTCTACTATATTGTTGGTACACTGAAAGCTTAGCTTGTAAGAACACCCTTCTACATAGTTATTTTTAGTATATCATATCCACACACCTACTGTGAAGCTATATTTACCACATTAACCATCAAAACTCATGTTCCAAAAGGGTTCATTTTCATATTTGTGTTGCACACTTTCCATTTGGACTGAATGTTCTTTCTTATGGTCTTCTTCTTCTTCAGTTACTTGTTCATCAATATTTACATCATTATAAAGAATAAATGAATCAAGGTCAGAGTGGAAAGAGTACAAGGGGTAATTATGAGGATTCTCCGAACTGCTCACCATGTATTTCATTAGAGTCTCCCTATACAACCTTCTTTGCTGGACAAAAACTGGTATGGTAGCATAAGTCATATCCATTTGGAGAGTGCCTGAAAGCTTGGCACCCCATGTGCATGATAAAAGCATACCATATTTGAGAGGGATGTCAGCCACCATGATGTCCATCACTAGACTCTTGGTTGGTATCTAAGCTAATGTAATACATAGATCCTTGATGAGGCCTAAACATATAACTTTGTTGGAGTCAAAAGAGTACAGGTCTTTGTAGGGTCTAGTTATTTCTTTGCCAAGTTTATCCATAACGGCCTTTGGCATGAGATTATGAGATGCACCTGAGTCTATCATGGCATTATGGAGAATTTTATCGTGAATATTCAAACTGAGATAAAATGGGGGAAAACCTCCATCTTAGAATTTTCTCTCTACTTCTGGCCCAACAAAAAGTTTAGGTTTGTCATCATTTAGATTGACCATTTTAGTGATTTCTCCTATGTTTAGTGCTTTTAGGATTTGGGACCTATATACATCTTGGTTCACCAATTCAGTGAGAGGGACATAGATTTTTATTTTGGAAATTTCATTCTCAATATTGAATGTTGTCTATCTTTGGCAGATTTGAATCACTTTTCTCAAGCACATTTTTGCAACCATTTGAGATTGTTGGCTTGTATTAGGGATATCAACCAGAATATTTTTGCTAGGGCTGACTGCTGGTCTGCTAGTGTTGCTTTCTAGATCATTATTTCCTGTTATTTTAGTAATTTTATTTGAACTCTCTGCTGCTTTCTTGGGATCAACTTCAGGGGCCTTAACAGCAGATTTTTCAAAATTCTTTCTCTGGGGGATATCTGAAATTTTCTTGCTTCAGAGGTTATATTGTATATGCACCTCCATGATGGCATTCTCAAATCCTTGTTTATAATCTTCAGACTCTTCAAATTCTACTGCATTTTCAGTTGAAGAAAATATATCTTGTTCTTCTTCAATGAGGAAAACAATATCTTCATCATTAATTCCCATCAGATTAATTTGACTTTCCTCTGGCTCCTCAACCACCCCCTCATCCTCATCAGCATAATTTTCTTGGATGGAGGCCTAATTTGCTGGTCAGGTCCTCTTTGTTCTCTTTGTCTTATTTGAGGGGGGTTTCTTCTAAAGTTTTGGTTTCTATTTTGAGGAGCTGGTTGATTTTCCCTAGGGACAACTCTCTCATTCAAGTTGATTCTCTCCATAATTATCTCCATCATTCTCATCAGACTATCGATCTTAGCATCATAAGTGGAAGCTACAGGCTCTTCCCTAATCATGACTCTTTTCTCACTTCTCATTCTAGCCCTTTTTTAAATCAGATTTGCTTCCACACTTACATCACTCCTTTGCATCTCTTCTAGTGTAGCCAAATATTTTTCTCTCAGCTAATAAACCATCTATGGGTTGAAACCATATGAAAATTTCATTAGGGCTAAGCCTTGTGCGGGTTTCATGTGAGGAGGTAGGGCATTGTATATACTGTTGAATCTAGTGCAGTAATCTTGGGCACTCTCTCCAACGTTTCTCTTGATGTTTTCGTATTTTGACAAGTTTTGGAGAGGATTTTTCTTAACTTCTCATTTATTTATGAATAGCTGGTGAAGGGTAGGGAGGTCCTGGACACTGTCAGGGGCCAAGCCTTTGAACCATTTTTTTAATTCTCCCCCTAAAATTTGAGCAAAAATTCTCATTTGGATAGTTTCATCCTCTATTTCTTGGTAGTCAAAAGCATCATTCATTTTGAAGACATGTTGTTGAGCAATTTCAGGACCAGTTCCATCAAAATGTGGTATTTTGGATTGATAATCTTGTGGCATAGGCACCGTAGGTTGTGTTAGCACTAATGGAGCATACCAAGCTGCCATGATTGGTGGTGGGGGGACACAAGGATGGTTGATAAGAGGAGGGTTTACTAAGGGGGGTGGGCGGTTAAATGGAGGAAGGTGGATAGTGGGTGTATGAGTGGAGGTTTGGGTACTCTGGGGGGAAAGGTTTGAGGGAAAGGTGGGAGCTGAAGCTACACTTGAGTAATTGAGTTGAGGATGAGAAAACTTGGAAACACCAGAAGCATTTGCTGCAGTCAGAGCAGATAATTCTAAAGACTGCTGAAGATAAGCATCATCAATAGTTGAGGTGAGCTCTGTTACCAGACCTTGAAGGGAGTCAAATTGTTGGAGAAGCTAAAAATCAGTTTGATTGGAGGTAGAGGCTTCCCCAAATGATTTTTTTTTTAATATGGTTGGATCAAAAGCTTCTTGGTCTATCCAATTATGAGATTTGGTTATAAACAATATTTTCTCAAAGTGTAGGTCGAACTAGATATCTTGTAAGGTTGCAAGGTTTTCAGGGAGGGAACTTGCTTTGTGAATAGGCCTGCTAATAGTTGGATTTTTAGATCTAGGATTTTTTCTTAGGATTTTATCTGGATTTTCAACTATTGCATGGGGATTTGGGTCAGGATGAGCTCTGGTAAATATTCTTCTAGAAATTAGAATTCAGACCCAAGGCACAAATAGGCTGAATATTTTTACAAAAACCAATCTGTGGAAAATACTTAAATCCCACAGTGTCTTGATAGGGGTTTTTGAGTTCTGATGAAATACTAAGATTTTTTAAAAACTCCCCAATATGGTCGCCATTATGTTAGCACTCTATAATTTAGAAGATTTGCAAGACTAAAATATAAAGCACAACATCAAACCACTTTGGAGTCCGGGACCTAGCCTTCCAAGACTCAAAGAGGGCTCTCTTTGTTTTATGGTTTATGATTTACCTTGAGGGTTATAGTTTCATATGTTAGGCTAGTTATAGAAATGAGTTTTTTTTTAAGATGTTTGGTTATGTTGTTGGATAGATAGGGTTGCAGAGGCTATTCCATTTGGTGATGGAGTCAAAGGCTCGAAAGGCACATCAAAATCAAGAGAAAATCACAAGCAAGATAACCATGTGAAACGGGTCTTAAGAGCTGTACGAATTAGGAGGTGGAAGAAACAATAAGGTTCAGTAGTGACTAAAGAGAAATTAAGAATGATTTAATCATAATTCAGTAGAAAACATTCAGATTGTAAATGTGGACAGAATTAAGGTGCTCCAACAGTGAATCTTAGTCTAAAATTTCTGATTTACAATTAGATGAGAAGATACATAGTAGAGAAAACAACGAAAGCATTTAAACAAAGAAGAAACATGTCAAAATTTTAACACAACTCATGAATCTTGTATCCGGTTTTTTATTATTAATGTCCAGCTTCAAAAATTACAGTGCTCCAATAGTAGTTCTTACAATACAGGTGCTAAAATATCCAACCCTTCAAAATGGAGGTTCAAGCAGTATTTAACTAACAAGTTAAGTCATTTATCTTAATATAATTCGGTTGTATTCATTTATTACAACAACTAAAAATTAAACAGGTATGGCCATGCAAGGCCCGAAGAAAGGAAATCTCTGACAACATCGCATGTGAAATTAATTTTGAGCAACTCTTAATGTATTTGAAAGCTTCAATGGCTCTCCGTAGGATCAAATGTAGTCTTGGAAGTGGTGTGTGATGATTTCGAAGAGGCAACGAATGATGGTCCTGAAATCTAGCCCTAAATTTCAAAATATCATTGTTGGGTAATTAAGTCTGATGCAGCGCTAACTACTTTCATTTATTGATGTTGGTGCTGATGTGATTTTCTTTTCCTTCAGTCTCTACTGTTATTATCTCTACATTAATGCCAGACTCGACCTTTTCTGTCTTTTTCCTTGTCATGACGTTCAGCCTTTGGTCTGTGTTTAGCCTTATTTCTTCATGAAATGAGCTTCAAACCTTGTATGCTTACACACAAAACAACATAAAACTCATTCACCTGGACCTGAAAATGCTTAGATCTTGGTTATGGAATACATTGCATCAGCTCCAATATCGTACTTTGAATTTGGATATTCTTACCTTTTCCTTAGCACTTGTCTTTTAACATTTGCGAGGTGTGCATTGCGATCGGGCCCCATCGTATTGCGCATCTCACTTCGGTGTTCCACAAATTTTTACGTTGTAACCATTTTCCTCCTTCACTGGGATTTAACACAGAAAAGGCCCTACATGTGGATTCGAAATCCTCTGGAGTTTTCCTTAAAAACTACATCGCGTCTGGGCCTCTATCTCACTTCGCAACTTTTTAGCATTTAATCATAAACTTGACGTCTGAGATGTGCGATGTGTAGTACGTAGGCCAAGCCAAGTCCTCTTCCACGTCACCACCATGTCACCCTGCCCACATCACACTTCGTTGACTTTAACCCTTTTCTTCCATGCCCAAAATATTGTTATTTACGATTGTGATCAAGAAATGGACCCCTCCATAAAATTTTCTGAGCAGACAAGTGTTTTTAGTTAAGAAATGGAAAAATCTGCCCGAATCAAGAAATGAAGGGTTTCAAAGCACTTTGAACTGTAGACGAGAATGATATGGGTCCCGCCTGCCCCGCATATTTCACTTCGACGCCTATAATATTTACCCTTGGATGCTTATCCTTTAAATTTTGAGATGTGTGGTTGCGAAGATGGGTAGAGTTTTGGACTTAGGATATAGATGCAATGTGGGTGATTTATGTGATATATATGCATGCATCAAGCGAACGGTTGTGGGGGGCAGAGCTATAATCATGGAATTTCAAAATATGTAAAAGGGTTTATAGAGGAATAAGTCCCAAAGGTTATGCACGTGGGTTTTAGGATCTAAATGGGAATCAAAGCATTTCAGAATATGGAGGAAATTAGGGGGTAAAGAGGGTGGATGAAATGAAATGAGGGTAGAAACGAAGTTTGATTCCCATGACACCTTATCAGCAACATTTCCTTCCTTCTACTGAACAGAAAAGATTGAGTCGTTTGAAGGTCTTTACAGTTAGGAGTTCCCTTTCTTTCACTGAAAATAAATGATAGACCTAGAAAATTATTTTCAATAAATGACATAAGCAATACTCAGTCATCTTGTGATATTGTAATTTAAAAGGCTCTAAAATTTTATATTTATGCACCATGACCAAGTCGCTCTATTGTGCATTTGATTTACCAGACTCAACATTGGAATCAACTTACGCAAACCCTTGATCCTCAAAGAATACTGTGCTTCTTCTATTCTTGTATTCTAATCCATTTGCTGCCCATTTCTATCTACTTCATTCTCAAAATTTTCATCCTACTCCTGCAATGCATCATAATCATGCAATGCTTTCAGAACCGTAATTAATGCCTCCATTATCATTTCTCGAGCATTTTTCTTCTCTGGTTCCTTGACACTCAAATACTTAGGCATAGTCACCATTTCCCTCCTCACATCTTGGCATTTCACGCCTGCCATCTTTATCTTGACAAACGCGAGTGCAAGCTGTAGAATTTGATTCCTATGTTATGTGCTTCCACCTGCCCAAGCCAACAATATGCTTCAGCTGAGTGCTTCCAATAGAGAAACGAGATGGATTGACCTTAGTGGTAGTAGTTGCGACTTCTCCTGCAAGTAACATTATTATCTCCACCACCACCATCATCATTGCGAACATATCTACCACTCTCAATCATGATCTATAGACCTCCATTTCACAAAAACCCACTGCAAAATACACCTCTAATCTGATTTGGTTAGGAGAGAAATGAGTGATAGAAGAGAGGAAGAGAACGTTGCACCACCTGCTAGCACGTCCACTCCCATTCTTCTTCAATCACGTGCCTCCTCCTTGGCTAGAAAATCACATTCCTCACTTTTGTATTCACCAAGACCACTACGACTATGGTCCCTTCCTATGGCATCTTACCTTAACTAGATCGTGATCTTTCCCCGTAGCTTGAGTTTCTAGCGGCTAGGTTCAACATTCGGCCACCACAACGACTGGTTATTTCATGACCTTGCTCTAGCGCTCAACCACCATCATGCTACCTATGTCAACCACCACTTTTGTCAACCACCATTACACCCTTCAAAATATACAATAGGCAGGGATCAATGTCTCTGACCCATTCGGTCTCCAATGACTATCAACCAATAATTCCCTCCGTTGTTTTGAATTATCCAGGAAACCACAACATAGCCTCTATCGCATCCATCAGCTAGACATGTCACCGCCTTATCTGGAGCCAAAACTGCCTCCAAAATCTGCCTCTACAATGCTTCGTCGATTTCATATGGCCATGACCCTTTCTAATATCTAATATCTCTTCAGCCCAGGCTTTCTCGACAACCATAGCTCTTTTAAACCCTTACATTTCAGATCTAGATCTACATCAATGCAAAAAATCATATCTCCATTCAGAGGCCAATAAAACCCTTGGCAACAGAAGTGTCCCTCTAAATCCATATATAGCTCTGATACCAAATGAAGAAAATTTAACCACAATATAAACTTATTTACCGAAAGAATTACCGAGACGAATAATAGAAATAACCAACAACAAAACACATAAACATGAACAAAGATGTTTATCCGAGAAAAACCCCAAGTCTGGGGAAAGCCCATCCAATGACATTTCATTAACCATTGGCCATGCTAGGGAATATCATGGCATGCCAAGAAGTTCTAGAGTGTGCTAGGGAGTTCCAGGGTGTGCTAATATGTGCCAAATAGTGCCAAGGTATGCCAAGACATGTCAGTTGTTAAGGCATGCTAGGATGTGCAGGGTGCCAGCGTATGCCAATATGCATCAAGGAGTTTCAAAGAATAAAAAGGAAGAACCAAGCTAAAATGCAAGGAAATGAACACATAATAGGGTTAATAAGTCGGGACATTATATTTTTCAAAAGGGGCATGCTAGGCACACTAATCATAAGTCCCAATACATGCCAAGTTTAGGGAAAATGTTAAGGATGGAATTTGATCTTAAAGTTTAGAAACCTTGGTGAATCTTACTAGCCCCTGATATCCAAATTTTAAAATGATTGATGATATTTTTGTAAAAAAATATATATTTCTAATTATTTTTAATTAGAAAATATATAATATTGGTGAAGTTTAAGGAAAAATAATTTTATTCTATAAAATTTGGGTGAATCCCATTTTATAAAAATGGAGACTGACGAATATTTTTTTTTGAAAAAGCATAGAATATTAGCCCACCTACGAATATTAGCCCCTAAAATTTTCCATGGCCAAATTCTAATTTGTGCCAAGTGCTAATGTATTTCAATGCATGCGACCAAGGTGTTCCAGGGAATCTAGGGAGTATAGGCATGCCAACACATGCTAATAGAGTGATATGTTGTGCTAGGGCATGCCAACATGTGCTTGGGCATCCGAGTCATGGAAATATGTTCTAGGAACAAATTTGTTCTGAGACATGTGAGGTGCTAATAAATGTTAGTGTGTGCCAAAGAAATAATTTAAGGTATGCCCATATTGTTGAGGACTGTTAGGTTTCTCTCATTAATAAAATTGGCAAAGCTTGATTATGTATTAAATAATATATTTCCTACACACATTAGTGGAACTTTATCTAAAGGGAATTTGCTAGATAATAAACATAATAGAGATGAATCATGTGTTGACTCATAGGAAAAATATATTCTCATTATTTGATGGAAATGATACACATTGATTAATTATTAAACAATTGACTAACTCTAACCACTATGGCCTTGGACACATAATGAAAAATACTCCACAATAATGTTCTTAAATCATTATCTTTTGACAAAAATACAGTAACAAGCGCATAGCGTCATAAAAAACGCACTAGAATGATCGATGATGACGAAAGTTTTTTTACTGTTGCCAAAAGTAACCAAAAAGAGCATTTTTGAGGGTCAATAAAAGATTGTCACTAGAATTGTCACCAAAGAGAGAATTAGTGATGGGTCTTTAACGATCATCACCAAAAGTGTCATTGAAAATGGCTTTGGTGACAAACCTTAAAGGACCATCGCCATATACACTTACAACAACATTTTTTTAAGGACCATCACAATATGTGAGATTGGTGACTGTCCTTAAATCTTTGTCACAGGCATGACCCTCGCTAATGTCTTTTTTTCTTCTAGTTCTTGGATAGCAAAAAATTTAAATTTTATTGATGAAATTTTTTACAATTTATGTTAGATATATTCAAAATTCAATATATATATATATATATATATATATATATATATATATATATATATATATATATATATATATATATATATATATATTGTATAATAAAAATTTTACTATTGATTTAACTAGTAAATTTTTTTACGATCTTTGTTCTTATTGAAATTTAATTAAAATTCAAAATACAAAAAAAAATAAAAATTAAATACTTAACTTAAACCATTTCTTCTTCTTGATTATGTAAGTGCAAAAAATTCACCTTAGGGCTTAACTCCCTCTACCACTTCACAATTTTGGTTTTTAATTTTAGGCATTTTAGATTTAATGGGTTTGTTTACTTACTATATATATGGTGGTTTACATGTAAAGTAGGGGGGGTTCTCTTATTGAATTAGATCCAAACCATTTTGGCCCAATATATATTTTTTTAAATGCATATATGTTCAATATTGTTCCATGTGTAATACATTGCACATGTATATTATAACACTGTGAATTTTATCGAGTTTGTTCATCGTTGCACCCCATGTAATATAGCCCACTGAAGCACCTTTGGAAAACAACATTGTTAATTCATTTCAATGTGTTTATCTTTATAAATCACACCGTCATAATTTGAAATTATTTAAATAATAATAATTTTTGCTGACGGTGTTGAACAATCGAATGGCTGGTGTGTTTAATAGAATAAATGCACCAGTGTGTTTATTCAAATAAACACATTGGTTAATAGAGCTCTTTTTGGCTAAAATTTATTTGATTTATGTATAAAATATATCTAATGGATTTTTTATTGAATCGTACAGGTTATATATTGATAAAAAATGTTTGAGAAGGTGTCAAGTAACAAAAATATTGATCGACACAATGATAGCATGTCAAAAAAAATCAGAGAATTAAAGTTCTTTGTAAATTATTTACAAAATTAATATGTTTGAACTATATGTAAGTTTAACAAATATGTATTAGTTAGTGTGTGTCATGCAGAGCCACAAAATGAATAATTTCAATAATACTATTTCTAATCTAAGTGTAGAAGAGTGTAAAACCCTAATAGGAAAATTGCAAAAGGATGAATCACGTGAATGAAAAAAATTTATTCAATATGATTTTTATTTTTTTCATTAATAATATACTTAAGAATATTAAATAATATGTTTCAAACAATATATTAATTCATATATTTTTAATGTTATGCAGGTTGAAACAACGAATAAAAAGATCAATTTTTCTCTAAGAAAAGGAAAATTATAGGTAAGTGGCGATGAATTGGTCCTTAGCTGATTTGGAGTGGTGTTAGAGGTTAATGAAAGGGGGGAATCTTTTTACAAAAATATGAGGGATCTAGTGCAATGAACATATACATGTACTTTCCACTTACAATACAAAAATCAATCTAATGATCCCAAGAACCAAATTATATCTAAACTATAGGAAGCGTTTCCGGTGTAATGGTCAATGAGACATGTCATACTTGCAATAACAAAAACACACAACAACAAAAAAAAACATTCAAAAGGTAATATTCCTAATTAAATTTTTTTTCTAGAATTATATGTATATGTCAGTACAAACCATTAATTTACTAATATCAATTTTGTTATATTTAGTTTTCATATATCAATATAAAAATAGTTTATTACTTTTTCTCAAGAATATTATGAAAATCGCAAATGATCAACGAGCTGATATGGGAAACATGCCAGTAAGAATGTTTAAAAAGTGTACAAGGATTTGGTCAAATAAATGGACATAATTGCATCATAGGAGGATCCATACGAACAACAACGTGCTTCAAATGTATGTAATCATGTTTTACTTTGTATATATATATATATAAATAATTTAGCATTAAATATTGATTTCCAAGTATTTTCTTGTAGAAAAGAAAACAAAAATTGAACCCATTCAACACATAAAATAGGACGACAATGAAGAAAAGGGTTGATATCAAATTTTGTGGGTAATTGTTGATATTTCCTTATAACAACTCAAGGTTTCATTTTTGTATATTTTAAATTATTTTACAACAACCATCCTTGAATATATTCAAATAGGTGCAAACATACAAAGAAGAGCCATCAGAAGAATTGATTGACATTAGGCTAAGTATGGGTTGTGAGTATATGTTGGCATATCAAAAATTATTTGTGGAATTTGTAAGTATTTATGTTTTCTTACTTCTCTGAGTTTATAATTAATATAACAAAAAAATACTTTATATTAAATCTATGATTTTTATGGGGTATAAAACTTGCAGGAACCAAAGTATATGGAACTACGACAATAGAAGTGTTGTTGCAACAAGGCATGAGACATGGTTTTGAAACAATGTATAAAATCCATGACTCGCTTCTTGCTATAGTACATTACTATTTTATTTAAATTGATGTATATTATTTATTTAAATTTTAATTATTTTCAGCAATGTAGATACACTCATTACACTTTATTTTTATGTTCGAAGATGGAAAAAGATCAAGAAGTAAAAAACAATCAATGAAACTAACAAAACATTCCTCCAAATAACCCCCATCATGGAAGTAGATTGAGCACTGAGAGTAGTTTCAATGAAGAATAATGATCTATTTAGATATAAATGGAACCTGTTGTACTTTTTGAAATAATTATTTGTGAAAATAAGACATTTTTTTTAATGTAATGGACATAGTGTCCCAATTAAAATACGAGTTAGCAATAACAATTCCATTTTGTAAGACAAAAAATCTCTTATTAATATATAATAAAATACATTTCAATTTATTCTATTGTGTTATCCAATGTCGTCGTGAAATGTGACACCATTGATTAAATACATGGATGATTAAATATTATAATGAAGAGATGTTAACTATGATAATATAAAAGAATAATCCAAACATCACATAAAAATGCGCCGATCAAATTTTAATTTCTATGAATATTTTTATAAGATATATGTTGATTTTTTGATGAATAACGAATTTAAAAAATTTCAATAATTGCACTATCATAGGTCGATGTTTCCAAAAAAGAGAAAATATCCAATAAAAAATTAGTGCATCCATAGCACAATAATGCACTAGTGCATTATGTTATACAAAATAATCACGATGACATATTTTTTGCATGACTAGTGTCTTTTCGAAAAACGACAACACTGAGGAATTTGCTTCTTCAAGCGCCGGTATTGTTTGCAATTAACGCCCAACTGCATTGTAATTCTTAACGTGCCAATGGTTTCATAGAACTAACACCTTGTTTGTACAAAATATTATTTCCATCCCTAGTGCATTATTCAAATTAACAACACTAGACTTATTATATCTCTAACACATTGGTGTGTTTATACAAGAAATACACATTGGCGATGTGAGTTTAAACAATATCACCGAGACTACAGTTATTTTTTTTGTGCCTCGGTGTCATTCCTTAAAAGAAAACCGTGAG
This sequence comes from Pinus albicaulis, assembly GCA_034641835.2. Classification (NCBI taxonomy): domain Eukaryota; kingdom Viridiplantae; phylum Streptophyta; class Pinopsida; order Pinales; family Pinaceae; genus Pinus; species Pinus albicaulis. Next base: position 1,123,388,276 of record CM076583.1, on the reverse strand, counting down.
GCGTTTTTTGATATAGAATCATTGGAGAGATATACATTTCAGACATGAGTGCTATTTTCATTCAATGCATCAATTCTTTTAGTTATGCATGAAACCCGATGCTTTTATATGTAGCGCATCGATGCTATTTGTTCCATGAAGCACACCACAAAAAAAAAAAAAATTCTTAAACGTTCAGTTGCCCATTTTTTTTTAGTTTTGACGAAGTTTCAATATAATCTTTGCTAAAAAATTCATTATCACAAACAAATATTTTTTTGACAATGTTTTCCAATTTTATAACACTAAAAACCTTCATTTTAACCTCGGCTAGAAGGTATTTTCCTTGTAGTGGAGAGACATGTGAAAAGTTCAATATTATCAGTGTCATATATTTAGTCATTATAGAAGTGATTTTACTAAAATATTGAATGATAGAAAAACAAACGGAAAGCAGTATGCCACCACAGAAGAAATGGATGAACATCCAAATAAACCTAAGACTAAATATACAGCTAGTAAAGACTTATTTTATTTCTCTACTCTTATAGGTTCTATTGCAGATAGAGATGATTTGTGGTTATTATATAGTCGTGTCTTAAGGCTAATACAACTGGATACCATGAAAACATTACAATCTTAACGAAAAGAAGACTATCTCAAAAGGTAGAACTTGGGGACATCAACAATGATGTAGTAAAAGGCATTGGGAACACTTCTATGAGCTAGAAAAAGGTCAAAGTGTTTTTCTTAGCAACATATTATATGTACCAATTTTGAAAAAGAATTTGGTTTCCATTTCGTGTTTGGAAGGTAACTGAGACAAGGTAGCATTTTTTTTATGGAAAATTTATTGTATATCCAAAATTTTCTATTATATATTCTACTAGAATAATTAGAGTTCACGAAGGAAGCTTTATATACTTTTGAATTGAATCCATATGAAATTTGGCATACAATATTTTCTCACCTTCACTATAGAGCTTTGCAAACATAAAATATATGGTTGCAAGAATTCTAGATTTTTAGGTAGAAAATTAAGGAGTATGTAAAGGTTGTGCACTTGGAAAGAATGTTAAGAATCACTTTCCAAGTAGCGAAAGTATATTCAAATAAATTTTAGATCCAGTCCATTTTGATTTATGTCGTTTTATTCCAGTGAAATCACTTATATATTATTTGTACTATGTAACCTTTATTGATGAATTATCTCACAAGACATGGATTTACTTCATGAAGAAAAAGGATGAAATCTTCAACAAGTTCCAGGAATTTAATTCTCAAGTAGAAAACTTGAAGGGAAATAATATCAAAATCTTGAGATCTGATAATAGAGGATACTATACTCGTAAGGAGATCATTTTCTTTTATAAACAATATAGGATTAAGAGGGAGTTAATAGTCACTTACAATCCACAAAAAAATGGAGTGGCTAGAAAGAACAAAAGCATCAAAGAATCTATGAAGGAAATGATCCATGATCAAGAATTGCCTATGTTCCTATGGAGTGAAACATCTATGATAGTTTTCTACATTTAAAATAGAATTCCTCATCAAATTTTGGAAGAAAAGACTCCTAAAGAACCATTCACTAGACAGGAACCTTAGGTTGGTCATTTAAGAATATTTGGTTGTCATGTTTGTATCCATGTCCTTAAATATAAAATAAAGCGTTTTGAGCCTTCAGGAAATAAAGGAATACTTATTAGATATAGTGAGTCATTATAGGAGTATAGAATATATGTCCCAAGAGAAAATTGGGTTGAATTTAGCAAGGATGTGACCTTTGTTAAGAATGTGTAATATTGGAAATCCATAGTTCTAATGGACTCTGATGAGGATGAAGAACATGAAGCTCCAAAGGAATAAGATTCAAGTCCTTTGGAACATCATTTTGATCATCAAGAAGAGCCAAAAGGGATTAGCAATCTAGTGGATGCAGTTTTTGTTCCTGAGATAAAGAAAAAACCAACATGGATTAGCTCTATGTTGTAGGAAGAAAAATGGCATGCAAAACCACATGGAAACTTCACAGAAAGAAAGAGACCAAAGAAGTATTTTGGTTATGCCTCTTTGATGACTAATATTATTGACTCTAAACTTTCCACTTACAAAGAAGAAACTAGCCACCAAGTTTTTAAGGGTGCCATTATGGAGAATGATGTATGGGATATTGTGCTAAGACTTGAAGGTAAGTCAGTGCTTACCTCCAACTGGGTATACGAAATCAATTATGCAGTGGATGGAAGTATTGACTAATACAAGGCAAGGGTTGTGGCTAGAGGGTCTTCCTTGAAAGAGGGAGAGGACTATGATCAGAATTTTGTTATGGTTTCCAAGTACCCTACTATTAGATCTATTTTTTCTATTGCTACCTTTATGGGTTGAAAGTTACATCAGATGCATGTAAATAGTACTTTCCTAAATGGTTTGATTGAGGAATACGTGTACATAGAACAACCTCAAGATTTTGGTGTTCATGGTAGAGAGACACATATTTTCATATTGAATAATTCCTTATATGGTATTAGCAAGCATCAAGAACCTAATATTGATGAATTAAGAGTTATTTGACAAGACTTGGCTTCTCCAAAAGTAATGTTGATCCAAATTTGTACTTCAAGGTAGAGAAGAAGACCTTGTCAGCCCCCTATTATATGTTGATTACTTATTTCTAACATGTATTGAACATATCATTCTTCAGTGTAATAGGGATTTGGCCTCTGAATTTGGTATGAAATATATTGGCTTGATGCGCTACTATTTATGTCTAGAAGTATGGAAAAAACCTAGAAAAATATTTCTTGATCAAGGAAAATATATTAGCAATACCATACAAAAGTTTGGAATGATGGATTCTAAATAGATGGAAACTAACATGTTCACAAATATGAGAAATATGAGAGAATATGAGTCATATTTTGTAGATCCATTTATGTATTTAATTTTGATTGAATCATTGATTTATTTGGTTAATACTAGGCCAAGAATTTGTTTTTCAGTGAACATGTTCATGTAGCTCCAGGTGGAACCAATACATGATCATTGGATTGAAGAAAATCACACATTGAAATATATTTACATGGTATGGTTTACAATTGTTTGAAAAATGTCTCAAATGGTGATATACAACTGCAATGTTATACAAAGGAAAATTGGTCAGTGAATGCAGAACACATAAAGAGTATATCTGAAGGTTGTTTTACTGTGTTAAGATTGTGGCCTTCCAACATCAATATCATTTAGCATAAAGCCCATAATTAATCAGATAGAGTGTGGCCTTTCTATATTCACCATGTTTCAATTATTTACCATAATGATGGTGAGCCAAGACTAGTCAGTATACCATGTTTGAGATAGAGAAAAATTACAGTGACTAGTTGATGTTAATGATCGTACCATGTGTTAGGAGTACCGACTGGAACTATCGTAGCTTGATTGATTCTAATTATCTACCATGTTGTAATGTTACTTGGCCAAAATTATGGTATTAGTATGTCGTTGTTATTGATCTACCATGTGTCAAAATTATTTGGCTAGAATTATGGTAGTTGATTTATTATCAACTTTTCATAGAGAAATTTGTCAACATTAAGAACATATCTATAGTCATTATGAATACCTCCCTAACTAAGAGGGAGTGTTGAATTTTTTAGCTATGTTCATTTTTCATACTTTATATTTTAGCCATTGTAATGTATAATGTAAATCTAAGACATGTTGTTCATGTAATTTTAATTTATTATCCCTTCAAGGAATTATTGTAATACATGTTCTTTATGTCATATTTAAAAGAGATAATTTTGAGTTTTTCACTCCAAACTAGTCAAGTGTGCCCTCCCTCAAGTCAAGTCAGCTCCAATGAAGGGACACACTCATTCTTCAAGGCATTCAACCTCCTCAGTAATGGAACCATTGAACCTGACATGAGAAATATAGTTTATGGGCATCCATGAAAAGGACAAGAAAGACAAGCAAGATGAAGAAGAAGGATGAAGATCATCTTTATCTCTCTCTGACTTTCTCTCTCTCTTTCCTAGCTCTAATGTGTGTTTTTGGGAAATAGTTTTCGAGTAACATATTCTAGGGAGGCCAAGTTTTTTGTAGGAATTTACAGGGTAAGTTCCTTAGATCAAACACCAAAGGTCACCACTCACAAACAGATCACAGATTAGTAAACCAGTATTTGATGTGGTTAAAACCCTCGAAGAGGGAAACAATCCATAGCCTAAGCCAACGTGGCCACTTCAGGAAATTTATTAATATAAATAAAGAAAATTTACATAATCTTCTGTCATATACGGTCAGCAAACAAATGACCCTCCGTGCTCTTAAAATAGAGATCATGGAATAATTGAGTGTTAAGCCACGGATCAAGTGTCGGTAATACTGAGGAGAGAATGAACCATCAGATCACTACAGTCATGAACATTAGATTATAAGTTACAAAAGTACATAGTAAAGAAGCAAATGTTACATAACTCTATGCTAGACCAAGTTATACTTAACTATTTCCTATGTGTCGGAATATCCTAACACCATCCCTTAAGAACAACTTGGGATAGGATTGAAGGATTTACAAAGGTGACACAATAGGAGAATGAAGGAGCTATTAGATCATATCCCCCCTTAATGATAACTTTCCTAAAATCCAAGCATAGATCAAAGTTTGTTAAAATTAGCTTCTGTGAGAGCCTTTGTAAAGATATTAGCAACTTGATCATTGGTTGAGCAATAATGCACTTCAATAACACGATCATGAATGCACTTTCTAATGAAGTGTATGTGTATCTCAATTTGTTTCATGCACTAATATTGGAATCAATCTTTGCATAGTTTAATGGCACTCTGATTATCACACCAAAGTGTAGTTGGATGTTGCTGATGAAGACCAAATTCGGACAGGATACGACGAAGCCACAAGGCTTCCTTGCTAGCTTCAATAGCACCACGATACTCTACTTATGTTGAGGAAATGTAGTTGGAACTTTGTTTCATATGAGACCATGTAATGGGTCCTAAACCAAGAGTGGATACATAACTTGTAGTAGAATTTTTATCATCAGGGTCACCAACACAATCATAATCAGTGAAACTAATCAACAATGGAGATGATCCTACACTGTAATGAATCCCGAACTGAACTATACCTCGAATATATCGAAGTACTATTATAAATACTTTCCATTTAATTTCGTGAGGTTTTATCATAAACCGAGCAACAAGACCAACGACAAAGGAAAGGTAAGGACGGGTATGGGTTAGATACAAAAGTTTACCAGCAAGTTGACGGTATAAGGTAGCATCAACTTTAGGGGAAGTACAAGTGACTGAAAGCTTGACTCCAGACTGAAAGAGAGAAGGGTTGGCTTACATTCTTCCATGTGAAAGTGGCATAGAATATCACAAGAATACTTGGACAGAGAAAGGGTAATACCTTCTTTGGATTGCAGGACTTGAAGACCAAGGAAATAATGCAAGTGTCCCAAGTCTGTCATTTCAAACTTCTTTTTGAGGCTAAAATTCACATGGTTTATATGGTTGGGATCAATACCAGTAAGGATAATATCAAAATCATAAAGAATAATAATGATTAAGGACTTACCCACATTATTGGCGTAGACATTGTTGTCAGAATGACATCTAGAAAAGCCATTATCTAAGAGAAAGTTATCCATTTTGGCATACCAAGCCTAAGGAGCTTTTTTGAGACCATAGAGAGACTTCCTAAGGCGAAAAACAAGGCTATAGTTATTTTGGATAAATCAAGGGGGTTGTTCCATGTATATTTTTTCATGAAAGTCCCCATGTAGGAATGTGGATTTAACATCCATATGATGGAAATTCAATTTAAAGGATGCAGCAAGGGAAAGAACAAGGTGGATAGAATTCATTTTGGCAACAGGGATGAATGCTTCAGTATAGTTAATGCCTTCAACTTGTGAAAATCCTTTAGAAACAAGATGAGCTTTATGTTTATCCATTTTTCCATCTGTTCCAAACTTTTTTTTTTAAACCGATTTGCATCTGATAAGTTCTCTTCCCTTTGGAAAAGGAACAAGATCCCAAGTATCGTTTTCCAATCAGGAACGATATTATTCAATCATAGCTGCATCCCAATCTAGATGACCTGAAGCTTCTTCAAAGATGTTTGGATTAGTATTTTCTAGAAATTGAGCCAATAAGGAAGATGCTCTTTCAAACTAACAACGTGTATGACGTTGATCTGCAAGGTCACCTGCAAGAGAGCCTGTTGCATCTCGAGTAGAGTGGACCTATTTTTGAGGTTGTGGAGCTGAAGTAAGATCCTGAGGAGGTGGAGGAGGATTTTCATCCTCATATTCATCATTTGAAGTAGAAGGAATGTTGTCAGAAGTACAAGAGATATATAGAGGTGGAACATATGTCGAATTAGGCTCACAGGTGAAAGGTGGCATACCCGTCGAACTAGGCTCGAAAGCTGATATATTTTCATCATATTTTACATCTCTTCTAATGATTACATTTTTGGATTTGGATTGAATAAGTCTATATTCTTTTACATCTTCATAATATCCAACAAAAATGCATTTTTCACTCATAGTTTCTAAGGATTTATGTTTCTCATCATCAATATGGGCCCAAGCTTCACCTCCAAAAACAAAAAAGTGACTTACACCTAAATTGATTGAGATCCATGCTTATTTTGAGTGATATTCCTTAAAAATTAGTAAGAGTGTGATTTAATATGTAATTTGATTAGTTAATTACTTCTGCCCAAAATATTAGGACTAAGTCCATTAGATTGAACCATACAATTAGCCATTTCTTTTAGAGTGTGATTCTTCCGTTTAGCTATCCCATTTTGTTGTGGAGTATACAGAATATTATGTTTCAATTAAATGCCATGCTCAGTGAAAAAATTGATAAATTTATTGTTAACATATTCTCCTCCATTATCATATCATAAGTTAAGAATGTGATGTCTAGATTGTTTCTCAAAAAAGGCCTTAAAGGCAAAGAACATGTTAACAAATTCACTTTTGAATTTTAAGAAGTATACCCAAGTTCATCTGGAAAAATAATCAATGGAATTTAAGAAGTACTTGTAGCCATAGAAAGAAACAACTGGAAGTGGAACACATAAATCACTGTGCGCAAGCTACAAAGGGGCCAAAGCGTGCCAAGAGGCACATTTGTCAAAATTGTCCCGATGATGTTTTCCTAGTACACAACTGGAACAAACACCATCTCGGCAAGATACCATAGGAATATCTCTCATCATATTTTATTTACATAGAGTTTGAAGAGAGAGATAGTTTAAGTGACCAAATTGCTCATGCCAAAGTTTGCACACTTCCTCATTATGAGCAACAAAAATGGAGGGAAGACATGATGACCCAAATTTGTCAAACTTATAAAACCTTTTGGAATCATTAGCAATGATAGTATCGAAAACATGTTTATGATATCTTAGGTCCTTAATTACAACATCATGAGGTGAGAATTCTACGGTTTTCCCTTCATCTGAATGAGTTATCTGATAAAAAGATAGAAGGTTGCAGGGAAAGGTAGGAACACACAATACATCATTATATTAAACTTTATCTAGATGAATAGTTCTAGGCCCTATAATGATAAGATATCTATGATCACCAACATAAATATTTTTGGTGTTACAATCATTTAAAGAAGAAAACATGGATTTATTTTTGGCCATGTGGTAAGAGGCTTCAGAATCAACGAGCCACTCATGAGAATGAGAAGAAGAAGAGACATTCAATGCATAACCAGATCTTGATGCTTGAAAAACACATGCAGAAAGTGCCATTCCCAAAGATGAAGTTGGAGAATTATCTAAATGGATGTTGTGCTTCTTCGTTGTTTCTTCCAAGGTTTCCATCTTCTTAAAACATTTTTATTGTATGTAGCCACCACGATTACAAAATTTGCAATGTTTATCCATGTTCTTCCCTTTGTTTTTATTTTCCTTATCAGTTTGTTGAGTTGTTTTTTCAGTTTGCAGCTGAAATTGCTTAAGACCCTTGTTTGGTTTAGGACCATTCTTTTTAGGATGTTGCTTCTTATAATTTTTTGGATATGGTGGCTATTGGGCTACTAAGGCTTTCTTAGAAGATTTTTTAGTATTAATAAGACCAAAGTGTAAGATTTTTTCTTGTTCTCTTATCAAAGAGCTGCAAAAGGCATCAAAAGAGGGGGACGTAGGTTATTTCTTGAGAAATAGATAAGACTACCATCTTCCTTCTTGACCTTAGAACCTTTTAAAATAAGTCTAAGGGTCTTTAATGTAGACCAAAAGTCTTGAATAGAGGAGAAATTATTGGGGTCCAAAATAAGCAACTAATTTTCAAGGTGGTGGTCTTTGATTTCATTTTTAATTGCCAAAAATAGTATTTAGATTTTTCATAGATTTAGCAAAGGAGTCAATTTCTTGGATATGAAATCTAAGACCTTCAGAAATTAACATTCCTATCAACCCTCGTGATTGATCTTGTTTATTTTCCCATTTAGTCATTTTATCAGCATCGATAGGTTTAGATTCTTGTCCGAAGGCTATTCTATAAAGCCTTGTACTTCTAAGTAACTCTACCATGTAGGATAACCATTGGAAATAATTAGTGTTGTTAAGAGTAATCGGGCATGCACTTTCCATTTTTAAAAACTAAAGCTGAAACGGTTGAAAGTAACTGCTCCAATGGAAATATTTCGAAAAATTAGGTTGGTTCAAAAAAATGGCTTTGAAAATGGCTTCTGGATGAAGAAGTTGTGCATATTTTAAGAAAAGTTGTCGTAGATGTTGAGTACTTACGTGATAGGTTGAAATTTGATGATGAATTTATAATTTAAAAAAAAAAAAAATCCTCCCCTTTTCCAAACTTAATATAATAAGCTCACTTATCAAAAATTACTACTTTATCTGACTAAAAATTTGATAGTATTCACTTCCACTATTAATTGTGCTATTTTCAAAACAATCACAATAAATAAAAAATAGAATAAAAGTAGATCTTGGCCACAAATTATCCAAGTATATTTCACTATAAAAAAATGTTATCACAAGACTCCAAGAGATTGTAACCTCTCAATAATATGGAAAATGTTGTGTCCTATAATTTGGAAGGGTAATTTAAGGAAGATTGTTCATAGGTGGTGTTGAAATGCATAACCATACGAGTACACACTTGGAAGACTACGTTGATGTGTTAGTCTGCTTTATACATCCTCGTTTAATTATCAAAACCTTTTTATTTTATTTTATTTTCTAATCTTATTTTGGTGGAGATTTATTAGAAATTTAAATTTGGCTTCTGTAATTTGTAAAATTTGAGTGTTTTAAAAATATTTAGAAAGCTAAATATATATATAATTTTTTAAAATAACAAAATAACAAAAAATTCAAAATTTGAGTGTTTTAAAAATATTTAGAAAGCTAAATGTATACATAATTTTTTAAAATAACAAAATAACAAAAAAGTTCACAAACTCTCATGTAATTCGTACTAAAATAAAGAAAAATAACTATTACTATTACGTACAATGCAATATTTACCAGCAGAAATCTATCTTAAATAAATATTAAAAGATATTTTTTATTATATATACATAATATTTTTTAAATTACATATATATATATATATATATATAATTGACATTAAAATATTTTACAAAACATGTAGAAAAAAATATTTTAAAGGCCAAATTAACTAACATAAATCTTAAATTGTTTATTTAAATTTCTTCTAAAAATATTAAATTGAAACATCTTATTCACATTTTTTTTTACTTCTAATTACTTTACAATATTTTTATTATTATTATAATCAACATTAATTTCTATTTAAAATACATATTAATTCTACTGACATACAAATTTACACATCTCTTACTAAAATATAAATTTTTATTATATTTTATTTTTAAAATATTTTATTATTTTAATAATTAAAATGGATAATCAAATATTCATCTCGTGCAATCAGATTTGTTTACTTTCTACCTTATTCCTCTCCCTTAAACCGATTACCATTCCCTTGTTTCTACGAAAAATATTACTTACCTAGACCATGCCAACCATATGTACTTAGATTATCTTGGCATACTTTGGTAGCAACTAGACTATCGCACAAATACGGGATGTCTGGTCCACATATCTGTTTGAACATGGTATTTTATAGATACTTCACTGCGCAAAGGAGACCATTTATATCAACTGCGTTTCATTTCAATGTTTAGCGGTCATCAGTGGGCAATAACTGAACCGTGCTTCGCCACGACATAGTGCAGTTGGCCAAGACAGGGTTGGCCATATTCTTCAATTAACTTCATTTGAACGTTATTTGGTATTCATTGATGGCAAAAGACACTAAGCACTTCTAACAATATTAAATGCAATATATATGTAAATATTATTGAGATTAAGTAGGCAATAAGTGAATTGGGCTTTGCTACCACATAGTGCAGTTGGCCATGACAGGGTTGAAGATCTTCAATTAACTTCATTTCAACGTTATTGGTATTCATTGATGGCAAAGACACCATGCACTTCTAACAATATTAAATGCAATATATATGTAAACATTATTGAGATTAAGTAGGCAATAAGTGAATCGTGCTTTGCTACCACATTTGGCCAAGACAGGGTTGACGATCTTCAATTAACTTCATTTCAACGCTATTGGTTTTCGTTGGAAAAAGCAGGATGGCAATAGACACTATGCACCTGTAACAATATATGTAAAAATTATTGATATAAAGTAGGTAGAGGCCTAAAAAAAGATAGGCAAGTATTGTTATTATATAACAAGAAGTAAGCTGACCAAGTAGTAAATGTAAGAATGAAAAGTGGGCGGTAAATACAATTATGAAAAATCTATCTATATTTGGAGTCATGAAAGATTGATAGGTACGTTTTGTAAATCCAAAACAAAAAGCAAGTGAATATGAATTTATTTGAATTAAAATCATTTCTCTTATGAACGTATTTGAATTGGAATTATTTCTCTTATATAAATAATAAAAGATTTACTAAAAACTTTTGATATTATATACTTAATATATAATTGATTCTACCCACTAATAAAATATAATTTTAATATATAATTGATAGATATATATATTTAAGTTCCATAATAAGATGCTATTATATAAAAATCATAATGTTTCATAAAAATCATAATATTTCATCTTTTAATTATATATGGAAAATTGTTAAGTTTGATTAAATTTCATAATATGTTAAAAAACAATTCATAGAAAAAAAAATCATGAAAATAATTTAAAAAAAAACATATTAGGAAAAGTTTGTTTATTTCTCATTTCAAACCATAAAAAGCATTGTATTGATAATATTTGTATGTTCTTTATATCTAAAATCCTGAAAATAATTAATAAGAAACATACAAAAATTTTGGGTTCTTTTATTTGAAAATAATTAAAATATTTTTTTTGTTTTAAAACTCATTTTTATTATAATTTTTATTTACATGAAAATTGTTTTATATTCTTTCATGTGTTTTGTAAAAAGAAAAATAATGAAAACTTCAATTTTAAACCTGAACATATACACTTTATCTTTATGATCTCTTAATATATGCTCATTAGGATAGATAAAATAAAGTCCTTACAATGTTTTATATAAAAGTCAAGTTCAGTTAGTGTTTACCAGCTACAAAGCAATAGAGAAATGGTTTTTTTTTTAAGATTCAATATAATGTAAGCCATGGTTTCTCTGATTTAATATATATATATATATATATATATATATATATAACACGAAGATTCCACGAAGATTCCAACTTGCATAGATAATCATTTAATCATTGCCTAGAGGTTTTGGCGAAACACCAAGATTAAAATATTCATTCTAAAATGTTCTCTTCATTCATCTCTCCCTGCCTCAAGAATAAAATACTTTCCCTACCCTATATAAGCATTAGCTACATGAATTCTCTGAGTATTCTGGCGATTCTGGTTCTTCAAGAGCATCTTCCGTTGAAATATTTGTCTGATATTTGTCTCAAAGTGGTTGTACCCCCATAGTGTGGTTGTACTATATTCTACAGTTGTGTATAGCAATAACTTTCAAATGATCTAATAGCTTATTTTTATTATTTTTTCTGATACTACTTTATAGTTATAGATATCAATAAATTTTAATTTATATTCGTCAATCTGGCCGGTTATTACTTTCAAACAACAATATTATTTAAATTTTGTTTAAGACATTGTTTTTATAATTATCTGTAAATTTTGGCTTAATAAATATGTTAAAATTGTGTAGATGTATTTGGTTTTTTATTTTTCAATTAATATATATTAAACTTTTAGTATAATATTAAATATAATTATATAATTATTAAGACAAATTAAATTAATATTTTCAATATTTTTTAAAAAACTTTCTGGATTATTCACATTGCTAGAAGACTAGTGTCGACCTATATTTATAATATAGGGTTTTGGTAAAATATTTCATGTATATGAATGTCTCAAGTTACTTTTGTTTAAGGAAGATGTTTAAGTATAATTAGTAGTATTTAGTTTTATGTACAAAATTGAGTTAAATATTATGAAAATGTAAATAAACTTATTGAATGTGGCTTTAAGCAATGTGAACAACCAATATGAGGTGGATGTGTAATTTCTTTCATTCTTAAACTGTCTTTTAAAATAAAAATAAAATATTTTTAACTAAATTAGAGTATTAGCTAAAATTTAAATAAAATAAAAATAAAAAAATAAAATATACATTTTCGTTAGTTTTAATTGATAATCTCACTTTTATTCTTTTATTTTTATTGTGCTTGGTTTATTATTCACTGTTGATACTAAAAAGGTGTACTAAAATATTGCGCTCTGACTCTAAACCATAAATAAAATATTTTGATATTTATTTGAAGTAACATAATTTTATATCAACTTTAAAAAGTATTAAAATAATTAAAAGTTAAAAAAAAAATATGTAGTTTCACTTTTGAGTGCATGGAAGATGTATAATTCTTATATTTAAAAAGGAAAAATAATATAGGACTTAAATAAGCCATTTTAATATATTTCAATATCAATTATATGCAAAGAGAAAATAATAAAAATAAAAAATCTTCAGGGTGTATTTTGCTCAAATTTCTCAGTTGGGTTTCTTGGGTTGTTATTATTGTTGTGGGGGCTTAATTGTGATGAACCCTTAGTTAAACTGAGAGGGGGGTGAATCATTTTAATACATTCATGAACATTTAAACTTTTCATTCAACTCATTTACACCTTCATTTCATAAGTAACTTAATACATAATGGATCAACAAACATAATGTGTGGCCAACAAGTAATTAAACAGATTAAAACATCACATCAAGAACATAGACAACAAATATAAGTGGAAACCCATAAAGGGAGAAAACCACATCTTAGTATTTTTTTGATGCAAAGGCAAACCCCAACTCCCTCTCACAACTGATTTTCTATAGGCTCCAACCTACACGAGTCTACTACCCCAAATTCTGCAAGCTAAAACTTGCAAGGAAGCTCCAACTCCCATCTATTTTGTATAGACTACAACCCACAGGAGGCTCCTACCTCAACCAGCTACAATTGGACATCTATCAAGATACAACTTGATATGGAAGCACCAACTCCCTCACACTACAGTAAAATCATATGTTGATTTACCTGGATATCAACTCTATTTTCTCCTTCACCGATGTTGCCCTTCTAGCCTTCAAATATACTTCATATCAGTTTTGGATTTGCACAACATCTCTATCTTGTCTCTCTCATTCTTCCACTCTCTAACCTCTCTATGCATATTATAGTAACATCATTTATAGAGATCAATTCATGGATGTTTGCATTCTATATGGGAATATGAAGTGAACAGGCATGACTCTTGCCTTCCACCCACTCATTTCCTCACTTAGCATATTCAGGATGTTACAACAATATATACACTCGTTTCAGTATTGAATTGGAGTTTTTCTTTGCCTTGGAGACTTGCCTTTTCATCACAAACAATATAAAATAATTAATAAATTTACAGTTACAATTAAATATTTCACTCAACCCTTTCAGTTTCTTATATTTACTGTGTGTTTGTCTTCTTTTGCTTGTTGTCCCTTTGTCTTTTGTGTTTCTGTAGTTATATTTCCAACTCTGCTACAAAATTACTGTCTTAGACTGACTTGACCCATGCCTTTATGTTTTACACTGCTTCTTCCTATTGTTGATACAACACGTAACTTCCATTTTAAATAATACCGTGACCTATGGGTTATGGCCCACATAAACTCCCTTTTAACACAACGGATTACAATTTTCGAGATTTATTAACACACATACGTTTAGTGATCAAACAACGCATATTTTATAATAGGATGCACATAACAGACATCCCTTACATATACGCGGAACATGGGTTTTTGGGTCCCACAATACTTGACCAATCACAATACATCGTACTTTGCTTGCCCGCATCTTTAACATTTAGCAATGAACGTATCTCCCATCTTGTGCAATATGCGATCGCATCGCATTGAAACCAACATAAATTACCATGTGAAACTTATGTATAAAACATAAAAATTGTGATGTGCGTTAATGCACAGTGCTGACACGTGGCTCCTCCCTTTCACTGCATCACAAGTTAACCTTACCGCATTACAAACAAGTTAACATACCTTTTGAAGCCTTAGTGCTATCCGTTCACATTTGCGATGAGAAAACTTCGCGATTCGTCGTCCGTCGTTGGTCTACTACACGATCTAACGGTCCTCACTGCTTGCCATTCTTCACAACCAAGAGGCGCAAATTCTTTACTGGAGGGTCCCACAACACCTTGAACCAATCACAAGCGATCGCACTTCGTAACCTTTATGATTTAACTTAGCAGCTAAGCCTTATTTCTTGTGATCTACGATATTGTGCAATGCTGACACGTGCCCTTCTCTACTTTGCATCGCATACAATTTAACTTACCTTACAACTACCTTAACACTTAAACACTAAACTTTTTGATTTGCGCTTTCGATCTCTGTCATTGGTCTTCGGTGGATCCAACGGTCCACGCTTGTCTCCTTGCCTATCCACTTCACATTGCAAGCTAAATAGCTTAACTTGTAAAGTCTTAACCATAAATACTATACCGTGTGATATGCGATGTCTTCACGATTGCAATACGATCTTCCACCATTGATCTGCGCAAGATCTACGGTCCTCACTGTTGCTTGCAAATCCGATTGCTTTCTACTATGTGATTAATACGATATATCAAATAGAGGATTGTTTAAGATCTATGGTCCTCATTGTGTCTTGAAAATCTGATTATTTTCTGCTATGTGATTAATACAAAATTCAATCAAATATAGGATTGTGTAAGATATATGGTCCTCGTTGTGTCTTGCAAATCCGATTACCTTCTGTTGTGCACTGAAGTAGTTCGCTTTGTCCTTTTTTTGAAAGCGTTGATCTCTCCTGAACTTGTTATTTTTTTTTTTTATTCACTCTGACTTTAGATTATCATGCTTGCTACACATTCACGACTCTGCCTAGCACGTTCATGATTCAGCCTTTGTTTTTTTTCTACATTTTCTCCTTTTATGCCTTAACTTCCTTTGTTTCCTTTGCTTCTTAGCTGCCTTTGCTTCGTTTTCCTTTTTTTTGCATTTGCTGCCTTTTCCTTTTTGATGCCTTTGCCCATTTGGTGCCTTTGTTGATGGTCTAATGCTGCTCCTTGCCTCTCTTTTATGTTTTTTTACTGCATTATTTCCTGATGTGCTTCTTTTCCTTATTGTTGTTGTTTCTTTTCTCCTTTTCCTTAATGATAGGGTGCTGCTCCTTTATGCTCCTTTTCCATTAATGACAACATTTCCAACAATCTCCCCCTTTGGCATTGATGGCAACACTTTCTCCAACAATTCAATACTTCCTCCAAAGCTTCCTCCCTCTTTCATTCTGAGAGGTATCTTTATTCCTCTTCTTGCTTTTCAGAAGAGTCTTTCTTCTTTTGCTTGCCTTTCCTCCCCCTTTGACATCAATGGCAAAGGGTTGCACATTTCCGAGTGTAGTTTCTATCCTTGCATTTTATTTTCCCACTTTATAGGCCTTCTTCTTCTGCTTTATACTTTGTTGCTATAGGCTGGTTTATAATAGTTGTTGGGAGAACACTTTGAAAATTATTGAGATTGCATGAATGAAGGGCATGTCACCATAGAATGTTTGTACTTATACCCCTTACTTCTTGATAGAGGTGATGTGTGCTATACTTTTGATGTACTTTTGTCATAATACTTTGATCTTGAGGACCTGTACCATACCATACTCTATAGATATTTACCAGCTTCATATCTCTAGCTCTTCTGTGACAACTTTTATGGGCTACTCTCCCCCTAGAGTGATTCTTTCTTGTCTGATACTGACTATCACTTGTCTACGGCATTGTTTCTATTACTTATATTGCAGCCTTTGCTGTTGTATTTCCATCATATTTTTTTTTTATTATCATATCATATATCATAATCTGTAAACTCTACCCGTAGTTTGTCTCTTATATATTTGAATGGTTCTCTAGCAAGAGCTTTTGTGAATATGTGTGTTGTTTGTTCCTTTGTTGGTACATACTCCATCTTTACTATTTTCTCTATTACTTTTTCTCTGAAGATGTGGTGCTTTATTCGGATGTGATTGGTTTTTTAATGAAGTACTGGATTTTTTGATATACTTATTGCACTTGCATTGTCACATTTGATAGAAATAGGTTCAGTGATGCTTACCTTCATGTATTGCAGAGTTTGTTTCATTCACATTACTTGTGTGCAATAAGCTGCTGCTACTGTGTATTCCACTTCTGTTGTAGATAGAGAGATGGATGTTTGCTTCTTGCTTAACCATGCCACCAGACTTTCTCCAAAATAAAATGTCGTTTCACTTGTACTTTTCCTTTCATCCACACAGCTGGTCCAATATGCATTTGTATATGTTATCAATGTGAAGTATTTTCTTTTTGGATACCATAGGCCATAATGTGCAATTCCTTGCAGGTATCTAAATATCCTCTTGATTGCTAGCAAGTGATTTTGTTTTGGTGCTTCTTGATATCTTGCCACAAGTCCTACTACCAACATAATGTTTTCTCTAGAGGCAGTTAATTATAGCAGACTTCCTATAATAGATTTGTAAAGTCTTTGATCTATATCTGTGGATCGATCATTAGCACATACCTTGCATCCAGTGATCATGGCAGTTGGCACAGGTTTGCAGTCTTCCATTTGGAATATTTTTAAGATATCTCTTAATTATTTTTCTTGTGAAATGAATATTCCTTTGTTCTTTTGTATAATTTGAAGTCCTAGGTAGTAGGTAAGCTCTCCATTCATAGACATCTCAAATTCCGACTTCATCTCTTCTGCAAATACTTTTACTAACTCATCCTTGTTTCTACCAAACATGATGTCATCTACATATACTACTACAATTAAGAGTTCATTTTCAACAACCTTTATATACAGATTGTTGTCTACTACTCCCTTCTTGAAACCTTGTTTTTTAAAGTACTTGTCCAGCCTAGAATACCATGCACGTGGTGCTTGTTTGAGACCATATATGGCTTTCTTTAATCTACACACATAGTCGTGTTTATTTTCTAAGGAAAATCCTTTAGGTTTTTCCATGTAAAATTCTTCCTCTAGATCTCCATTCAAGAAGGCATACTTCACATCCATTTGATATACCTTGAAATCTTGATAGCGTGAAAAAGCCAAAAAAAATCTAACTGATTCCATTCTTGCTACAGTGGAAAAAGTTTCATCATAGTCAAGTCCTTCAATTTGAGAGTATCCATTACATACAAGTCTGGATTTATTTCTGATTACCTTACCTTGTTTATTCATCTTATTCTTGAATATCCATTTTGTACCAATGGCATTTTTCCCATCAGGTCTTGGCATTAAATCCCAGGTCTTGTTCTTCTCAATTTGGTCTAATTCTTCATTCATAACATTCACCCAAATTTTGTCTTTGTTGGCATCACCGAAATTCTTCAGTTCTATCTGCAAGAGCATGGCTAGGTACACTTCCTTCGTCTGTTCAACTATCTCTCTTCTAGGTTGGACTCCTGCACTCTTGTCTCCAATGATTTGATCCTCAGGATGGTTCTTCTAAGTGTGTCTAGAGGGTCCTTTTGAGTTTATTTATGTATCTTTTGTTGTCTTACTCTGTTCTTCATTTTCTTGATTCTCATCTTCATGATCATCTGGAGGATTGGTGCAATTTTTGCTTCTAGTTTTGTCTGGTAGACCTTCGTCGAATCTCACATCAATTTTTTCAACAATCATTTTATCGTAGCACCTGTATCCCTTACTCTTGGATGCATATCCCAAAAATATTCCCTCATCATCTCTTGCATCATACTTCCCCAATTTTTCATCATTATTTTTTATGAAACATTTGATGCCAAAGACTCTAAAGTGAATGATTGGGGAATTTTTCTTTCTTCCATCATTGCTCTGGCAATATGTTGTACTGACCTGTTTTATCTCTCTTCCACTCCATTATATTAAGGTGTCCCTGCAACTGTAAATTGTTTCTTTGTCCCACATTCATTGCACAGGTCTGCAAAATCATTGTCTGTGATTCTACCTCCTCTGTCTGATCTGATGCATTTTAGTTTACATCTAGTTTTATTTTCCGCTAGTGCCTTGAATATATTAAATTTCTCAAACACTTCGGATTTATATTTAAGAAATTCCAGCCATGTTAGTCTGGAAAAATCATCAATTATCAGCATGAAATACGATTCTCCACCTACTGAATTTGTTCTTGAAGGTCTTCACAGGTCCATGTGCACAAGCTAAAGAGGCTTACTTGTATATAGTTGGTATTTAGCTTTGAACATTATGCAATTTTGTTTCCTAGTTGGTAGGACTTACACATGGTATTTGGTGGCTTCTTTATTATAGGCAAATCTCTGACAGCTTCCTTTTTCTCAGTTTGATGGTGTGGTCAAAATTTAGATGTCCCAATATTGTATGCCATAGCCAAGATTCGTCAAGTTTGTTGATGTGGCATGCTTCATTATTTTCTTCTAATATATAAACATTACTCTCTATTCGAACACCTTTGACCAATTTCTTTCCCGTGGTGATTGACCTTACTTCACAATCTTCAGCTCTGAAAAGGACCTCGCAGCCTTTATCACACATTTGACTAACACTTAGCAGATTGGCTTTTAGACCATCTACAAAAAGTACATCCTAAGCCTCTCCACTTCCATTATTCAGGTTGATTGTGCCTTTTCCCTTTATTTTTCCTGCTTTATCATTTAAACCAAATGTTACATTCCTAGATTTATTTTCATCAAAAGTTACAAACTTGCTTCAGTCTCCAATCATATGTTTTGAGCACCCACTGTCCACATACCATTGATCGTTTTGATCTTGAGCAATTAGAACCAGATCACATTTATTTAGTTTGTTTTTCCATTGCATGCAGTTGTTTTCTCTGTAACCTTTCTGAGGAGATGGATCACAGTCTTTGAGAGGTAATTTGTTAGACTTATGCCCATTTTTATGGAAACTAAAACATTTGATTGTATTTCTAAATAGATTGTGTACATGAGTGAATCCATCATTTCTCTTAATTCCCCTTGAGTTTCCATATTCCAGTCTCTATATATATGCTCTGCACTCTATGGCTTTATGACCGAACCATTTACAACAAAAAAAATACCCATGGAAGTAGTATTTGTCTCTGGAAGAGAGAGTTGTTGGAGGTAGTATTTTCGTTTGTTGCATCTTTTGCTGGTTGGACTACATTTTCTTTGTCTTATAGTATGCCTCAAGATGTCTAGGTTTGTGGAAGGAAAATCAAGTGACTCTTCTCACAAGGGGAAGGAACCTCCTTTGACATCTTCCAAATTTGTTCAATTCATCCTTAGGAGCGTATGAGCCATTTGTTGTTAACTGTTTCTTCATTTCTTGATTTGTCACTTGAGTTTGCTGCTTGTTTCTATTTTTTTCATTATATAACATGGTCTTGCTGGTTTCCAATTCTGTGGATTCTATTTTTGTTGCTCCAATATCCTTTACATATTTTACAAAAATGATATTCTTCATGTATTTTCCTTGGATTTGCTAGTTTCTCCTACATAGCCTATCCCAGCCTTCATATGAGAAGGTATTTAAGAACTTATAATTTTGTCCAAATGTCCAGAGCTTTTCATTTGAGAAATATTCATAGTTAATTCAATTTGGGACTTTTCTAATTTCTTCCTTAGCGTTACCACTTCTTCTTCCCATTTTTCTCACTCCTGATTTTTCTCTTTTATGTCTCTTCTTAGAATATCCTCTAGTTTCCTTGATTATTCTAGTTCAATGTTAAATTTAATAAGATATTTTGAATCTGGTTCTCTCTTTGCATATTTCAAAAGAATCTCTTTCTGTTTTTTACTCTCAAGTTTAAGTCCGTCTATTTCCTCCAGGGCACTAATTAGCTCCCACTCAAGATCGACCTCACCTTCTTCTTCAAATTCCTGGATATATTCTTCAAGCTCTTCCTTGGCTATCAAAATGGATTCTGATGTTCCTTCTTCATTGGGGGATTCATCTGAGCTCTCAGATGCACTGTTGTCTTGTTGGGCATAGAATGTTCTTCTATTAAATTTTTTATCTTTTGGCCTATTGTTGAAATTGGTTTTCTCTTTCTCTCCTGACTGATTCTCTATTTTCTTATGAGTGCATTTAGATGCATAGTTCCACACTCTTCCACAGTTAAAGCACTTAAATGGAAGTTTAGCTTTATACTTCCCTGTGCCTTTCTCCAATATTCTGACGAATTTGGCCTCTTCTTCATCAAAGCAGGTGCATGTACCTTCTTTCTTTTCTCTACACTTATCTGCCTTAAAGGTTTCCTCCCTCACGTTTGACTTCCCCTTTGGAAGTCTCATCTCATAGGTCATCAAGTTTCCAAGCAATTGGTTCATAGTCAATGTTTCCCAGTTTGTTTTTTCTTCTATGGCAGAAACCTTAGGGTTAAACCTGGATGGTAAAGATATCAATATCTTTTGTGCAATTACACATTCATTAATGGTTTCTCCTAGATATTTCATGTTATTCACAACTTCCGCAACCTTTAAGAAGAGACTGGCTACATCTTCATCTTCATTCATTTTTACATTTTCAAACTGAGCTCTATAAGTTTGCAGTTTGGCCATATTCACCTTTTTATCTCCCTCATGGATATTTTCTAATATATCCCAGATATTTTTGGCAATCCCATTGTGCATTACTTTGATAAATTTTGACTCACACAGACTGCTTAAGGGTGCATTCATGGCTTTTGCATTAGCTATGAAATTTTGTTTGGATTATTTTTCTGTGTCAGTATCTTTTGGAGCATATCCTTCTTCCATAGTAGCCCAAACTTCTATTCCTAGAGACATTATGTATGTCCTCATTCTTATTTTCCAGAAATAATAGATTGTGTCAGTAAACAATGGGGCTTTATTTATTGAGCATCCTTCTAGACTAGCCATTTTTGGGACCTAGGATCTCCTTCTAGTTGTTAAACAGATATAGAAGGAACTGGATCTGATACTAATTGATGAACCCTTAGTTAAACTTTGAGGGGGGTTGAATCAGTTTAATACATTCATGGACATTTAAACTTTTCATTCAACTCATTTACACCTTCATTTCATAAGCATCTTAATACATAATGGATCAACAAAAATAATGTGTGGAAAACAAGTAATTAAACAGATTAAAACATCACATCAACACTTAATCATCAAGCACATAAACAACAGATATAAGTGGAAACCCATAAAGGGAGAAAACGACATATTATTATTTTTTTGATGTAATGGAAAGCTCAAACTCCCTCTTACAACTAATTTTATGTAGGCTCCAACCTACAGGAGGCTACTACCCCAAATTCTGCAAGCTACAACTTGGAAGGAGGCTCCAAATCCCATCTATTTTGTGCAAGGTACAACCCATAGGAGGATCCTACATCAACCAGCTACAACTGGACATCTATTAAGATACAACTTGATATGGAAGCACCAACTCCTTCATACTACAATAAATTCATATGTTGATTTACCTAGATATCAGCTATGTTTTCTCCTTCCTCAATGCTGCCCTTCCAGCCTTCAAATCTGCTTCATATCAGCTCTGGATCTTCATAGCATCTATATCTGCTCTCTCTCATTCTTCCACTCTCTAACCTCTCTATTCATATTACAGTAACATCATTTACAGAGATCACTTCATGGTTGTTTGCATTCTATATGGGAATATGAAGTGAACAGGCATGACCCTTGCCTTCCACCCACTCATTTCCTCACTCAGCATATTCAAGATGTTACAACAATATATACACTCATTTCAGTATTAAATTTTAGTTTTTCTTTGCCTTGGAGACTTTCCTTTGCATCATAAACAATATAAAATAATTAATACATTTACAGTTACAATCAAATATTTCACTCAGCCTTTTCAGCTTCTTAGATTTGCTGTGTGTTTTTCTTCTTCTGCTTATTGACCCTTTGTCTTTTATCTTTATACAGTTATATTTCTAACTATGCTGCATCATTACTGTCTTAGCCTGACTTAACCCATGCCTTTATGTTCTACACTGCCTCTGCCTATTTCTCATACAACACAAAACTGCTATTTCAAAAAATACTATGACCAGTGGGTTATGGCCCACATAAACTCCCTTTTAACGCAACGGATTACAATTTTTGAGATTTATTAACATACATATGTTTAGCAATCAAAAAACACATACTTCATAATAGGACATACATAACATACATCCCTTACAGATACGAAGAACAAGGATTTTTGGGTCCCACAATACTTGACCAATCAAAATACATTGCACTTTGTTTTCTCGCATCTTTAAAATTTAGCAATGAACGTATCTCCCATCTTGTGCAATATGTGAACGGATCACATCACATCGCATCCAACATAACTTACCATGTGAACCTTAAGTACAAAACATAAAAACTACGATGTGCGCTAATGTGCAGTACCGACACATGGCTCCTCCTTTTCACCACATCGCAACTTAGCCTTACTGCATCACAAAAAAGTTAACATACCTTGCGAAGCCTTAGCCCTATTTGCTAACATTTGTGATGTGTGAACTTCACGATTTTTCATCCGTCGTTGATCTGCTACATGATCTAACAATCCTCAATGCTTGCCCTAGTTCGCAACCAAGAGGTGGAACTTCTTTACTGGAGGGTCTCACAACACCTTGAACCAATCACAAGCAATCGCACTTCGCAACCTTTGTGATTTAACTTAGTAGCTAAACCTTATTTCTTGCGATCTGCGATATTGCACAGCGGTGACATGTGCCCTTCTCTACTTCGCATTGCATACAATTTAACTTATCCTTGCGACTGCCTTAACACTTAAACACTAAACTTTGTGATTTGTGCTTTCGATCTCCGTCGTTGGTATTCGTTGGATTCGACAGTCCACGATTGTCTCCTTGCCGATCCACTTCGCATCGCAAGTTAAATAACTTAACTTGCAAAGTATTAACCATTAATACTAAAACCTGTTATAGGCGATGTCTTCAGGGTTGCGATACGATCTTCCTCCGTTGATCTGTACAAGTGTTACACAGTAATTTGTCACCGTCCCTACCATTCCCCGTCCCGCACAATGGAGGAACCATTTTGTGACCTGTGAACATTGTCATGCCTTGAAAACATCATCAATGCATTCCTCTAAGCATGAGCTTCATTTGCCCTAAAGACATCTCCTTGCAAAAATCATGAAAAACATCCCTTTTTGCATTGGCGCGGGCAGACAGTTCAGTACTCGTGCCAATGGGGAAAATCCTGCAAAGAGGTCGCGCCAACTGGTGCTCTGTCCCAGAGCAGTAGTCACGCCACCAAATTTAAGGACTATTTTTTAAATAAAGATGGCGGACGTTGAGTTCCAACAAACTCAAAAACCATTGCCTATCTTGAGTTGGGAGGTTTGGCTGCGGAAGTTCTATGGAAGGGAAGTGGTTTTGCCACCTCCCATGGAACCTTCCTTGTTGATAGGGCCAATCCCACAATAATAGGGATCCCAACTCTCTCCTTCCCCATCTATAAAAGCCTGCTCAATTCCATGGCAAGCTAGTCTTGAAGTGCCTAAGCTTTGAATCTCCAAATTCCCAAGAGCCTTTGTGATGTAAGAGCCCTCTTTCTTCCCTTAAGGCCGACTCAAGTAAGGAGACTATCGTCGAGAGACTCTGGAGAGGTTTTCCCTTTCCCTGGCGAGCTTTGCGAGACGTGAACGACTGGAGACCCATCCGAAGGAGACCACGACATCAGAACTTTGGTTGTAATCTCTTTCGATCGTTATTTAATGAATGATTACGATTATGGTTCCACTCTGTTTTCAATGATGTTAATATGAGTAATATCTTTTCTGACTGATATTGAGTTACGTATGCCGGATTTTATGCTTGTATCTGTTTGTTTCTTGCATGTGCAGGTATCCGTCCGTGGAGATCGTGGAGGATTGTGATCTGCCGAGGCTGAGGAACGGGAATGCTCTCTTCTTCAGATCGTAGCATTGGAATCCAGGTAGGCTTCTATCTCTAGTCTTTTCATTCGTAACTAGGGACTTGCGTCGTAACATTTCTGATTGTTGCTAGACCCCGGCTGGGCTAGTAGGGATCGCCTCTGTCCGCAGAGGGGATTTACCTCCTCAACAATTTGGCGACTCCACTAGGGATCGTCTAGATTTCATTGTCTCGTTTTGATTATTTTATGTTTTTCCTTGCTTGATGAGCCTTCTAGGTTGGGTTCTTTTGCTGTTGTTTACTTCTTGGTTTGCTTAGTATGCATTGATCTGCTTCTGGAGTAGTTCTTTTTCTTTTTGGCTGAGAAACTCGACTGGCGCGCTTTTTAGCTCGACAATCGCGCCAATTGGCGCATGCTGCTTTTGTTTAGCCCGCGCCAATTGCTTTCTGGCACCAGTTTCAGCCCTATAGTCGCGCCACTCCTCTAAGGTTTTTGAGTTTCTTCATTTTTGAGCTCTCTGGGTTTGGTCAGTGTTTTTCTTCTTGATTTTCCGACTGCCTGAGTGTGTTGGAGTCCTGTTTGACTGGAAATTCACCTCTTTCCTTTGGTTGTTTGCTTTTATCTATCGATTTCACGTTTTGAGCCCTAGGGCATCTAGTGGCCTAGTGTATCGAGCCCTCCTTGGGAGTTTTGGTGTTTGGTTTGTCCGGTCAACTTTCTGATTGATTCTCCACATCCTCTTAGTAGTTGTTCATTGTTTTGTTGCGATTTTTGGGTGATTGTTCATTCCTTCATTCAAATTTCGTTTGGTCTTGCATTGGGCCTAGATTACACAGCCCATTGGAGCCTTTTGAGTCTTTTCTTGGTTTTGAGAGACTTTGGTTGATTTGGGATTTGATTGCTTGCGTTGTTGAGTGAAATTTGTTTGTTTTGCTCTATCGAATATCGTTTCTCAAGTTTTTCCGTTTGTTTTCAGTTTTTTTAGTGCATATTAGCTATCAAACATTGCAAATTGCAAAAAAAAATCTCTTGTGCTTTTGGTTGAATTAGTGCAAATTGTGATCTTTTCGATTTTGCTAGTGATTAGTGATCTGAATGAAAAGTTTTCAATTTCATTAGTTGCATTAGAGATCTCATTGTTGTCTTCTGTTCATTTCGTTTGTGTAAAAGCTCTCAACTCTTCTCTAATTAGTTTTCATCGAACAAAATGTTGGACTATGGCATGTAGCTTTGCATTTAGGAGTTTTTTAAGGCACTACATACGATAGGGCCTGAAAATTGAAACTTAATCAAAGATCAACTTTAAAATATATTCAATTAACCTAAGGCAGCATTGGAACTTAACGAAACATTTTTAGAGGTCTAGGCTAGAGACGTGTTTCGGCGTCTTTAAACCTAGCAGCTGTCACTCGCCGTTTGGCTTTAGACAGCGCTAGTACGGACTTTTGCTCCCCGTACCGTCGCGTATATAAAGGGAGACCCCTCTAGTTTTTCAATCCTTTATCCACAGGAAGCCGATTCTGCCGCCCTATACCCGTGATACACCGAACACAGCATTCGGGGAGACTACCTGCACGTACGGAAAGTCCTTGGTCGATTTCTGTTTCATTACTAAAACCAAGGTGTAAATGGTAGTTCACGGATATTTGGTACACCCTTTGTGCCTAGTTTTTCCTGAGTAGTCATTTGGTCTTTTCTGACTCCCTAAACTTGAAAATACCGTCGAGCGCTTGTCCTTTCACGCTTGTATCAAATCTGAAAGAGATAGAGTCATCTTTCTATTGTTTCTTGACTCTTAAAATATGAAACGATAGAGTTTCTTACTTTTCAACGTGGTAAAATTAATCACCCACGATTACACGCCCGCTTAGATATTGCTTGTTGACCGTTTGATCGTGTGCCCTTAACTCATTTTCAGCCCGTGTGTGTGTTTGTTTCTTTTTCTCCGGTCTTTTGCCACAGTGGCAGAACCTTCGGTTTCGTCGACTGGTAGTCCTTACACGGACGATTCTTCAGAGGCTTCCCAATCCTTTGTCGAACCACAGCAGCCTGTTGTTTTCGAGTTTCCTGACGGGGGACCGGTTCTCGCTGAGCAACCCTTTGGAGGACCAGTTGAGTTCAATTGGCCCTTTTCGAACCCTGTGTCTAAATTGAGATTAGGAGCTGATTTCCTTTCTCTTACCTCGGGTTCGCCTTTTGTTGTTGCTGTATTTCCTCCTAGTCCTCGCCGTCTTTTGCGTGATTTAACGGCAGGATCAACCATGAGTGATTCTGGTGAGGAAATCCCAACGTCCGGTGAAGAATATCAGCTCTTCCCGCGTAGATTGTTTGAGGGAGACAACTCTGAGCTGGCTAACATGTCAACAGCCAGTCCTTCTTTACCACAGGGATACAGATCTCTGGGTCAGATCATTTCAGCTCCAGCCTCTATGGGAATTTCATCTCCTGCTTCGAGGCCAGCTGCTACTACACTCGGGGTGTCTCCTCAGACTCCTGTCACATCTGTTCCCATCCGGCCCACTGTCTGTGTGGCCGCCTCTTCTCCTATTGTCTCAGCATCTGCTACCAGGGCTGGGCCAACTCCTGAATATGTTTATCTAGCTACTGCTATACCGGAGAACATCTCTCCAGAGGAGTATCGGTTATCTTTGCAACAGCCGAACGCCAAGGCTGGACTGTCCGCCCAGGAACCCTACCGACCTTAATTTTCGTACTATGCACAGGATGGTACTCCCGTGTATGCTTTCCCAGGTCAGTATGACGAGCACGGGGAGATTTTGCGTCTACCCACTCCTGAGGCTTATCTTTATGCCCAAGGTTTACCGTACAACCAGGCTTATAATCCGCAGGGGCAACCTCTCCAAGGCCAACCTGCGGGCCCACCTGGCTATCTCTATGATCCACAGGGGCAACCCATCCAGGGCTACCCTGTGGGCCAGCAAGGGCCGTCGTACAGTCCGCAAGGACAGTATTACAGCCCTCCCGGTCAACCTATCGAACCTCAGCCGGGGTACCAACCGGGACTGGTCTATGGTTCTGGGGGGCAAATCCAGCCTTCTTTACCGATGCAACCGCAGTATCCTGTTGTTTCTAACGTTGCATATCAGCCAGGACCATCCTATGGTCTCCGCTTTCCAGGTCAAACCAAGCCTCCAACAAATACCCGGTCCCGTTCCACCAGTAGCACCGACATCCTCGGCATCGTTCTCGGCCCGCTCCAGTTAACCGTCCATCCGAGACAACTCGCTGGGCTCACTTACAACCAGGCCACCGTGCAACCTAAGGCCGTTTGTCTATCCGGGTTAGCCCGTCATCCGGGCCCAACCCTTGCAATTCGGGTCAACTCGTGCTCACTGGGGTCAACCCTCTCACGGCCAACCCGTTCATTCAGCGGCGCCCCCGCTCATTCCACCCCGCACAGCCACGGCTCATTCAATGCCGTGCCCAACCGCCGCGCCCCCATGACTGCCCGGCAGGGACCGCCGTTGTCTTTTCATCTATCCCTCGTGGTACTTGTTATCCTCATGGTCAATCTCAACCGAATTATAACCACCCCAGAGGCTCTCAGTATTATCCTCCTCCACCCGGTTATACCTATACTCAACAGCCAAATCCAAATGTTGCTTATACAGGGCCGAATCCAAACCAGGGTCCACACCCTGGTTATCAAGCCCCACACACTAGTTACCAGCATCCAAATCAGTCTGGTTATACGACCTACACCCCCTACAGTCAGAATCCTACAGGACAAAACCCATGGGGGCAAGGATATTCACAACCATTGTGGAGTACAGGTACCGGTCCTCACCCCGGGCCCGACATGCCGGTTAATCCGCCATTGTCGTTCCTGGCCACCTTGGGAATTGCCGGATGTTTCAAAACTGACCAATGATCCGATTTTACATAATCCGTATTGGCCTCCGGTTCCTACCAAGATACCAGGTGATTGCCCCAAGTTTAAGGGAAAAGCGGGAGAAGACCCCCAAGTGTATGTGATGACGTATCATCTTTGGTGTTCGTCTAACTCTTGGGTCGATGATTCGATTCGTCTGCGCCTTTTCCAGTGCACTTTAACTGGAGCTGCTGCTAAGTGGTACATCGAGTTATCCCATGGTATCTTCCAAGATTTCAATTCCTTAGCCATGGCTTTTCTCACGCACTTTCAGTTACCGGTTCGTTATGAAGCCGGGACGCACCTCCTGACTTCCCTGAAGCAGGATAAAGCCACTCACATCTCAGATCACATTCATGAGTGGCGGCGCCGTCGTCGACTGATCAAGTTTCACATACCTGATCAGATATTGACGCATTGGTTCACCACCTCCTTTGTGAATAAAATCGCTTAGGATATCGCGATGGGAGCGTGCGTGACAGAGGAACAAGCCATCGCGTGTGCCCAGTACCTGGATCTTGTTTATTCACAGTCTGGCATGCTTTATGACATCTTGACTGATCCTCCACGGCCCGGAACCACTAAGGCTCCGCCCACCCCTGTGGTGGATGGTGTCATTGGTTCTGTCTCTCAGAATTCGAAGAAGTCTTCGAATGGGAAGCAGAAGGCTAATTCTTCCAACAATACCTCTGCCAATCCTGCGGAAAAATCCTCCAAGGGGAAGAAGAAGGGCAAAGGAAAATCTAAATATGATGCCCCGAAACTAGAATCTAAGTCTCGTACTGAGGATGGCTCCCAGCGTAAGCCAAATTACCCTTGCCTCATCTGTGAAGGTGACCATTATACTAAGGTTTGTCCACGATGATCCGAGGTTAGTCAACTTCTTAAATGCCCTAAAGGGACTCCGGTTGTTTTGAAAAAGCCATTTCCATCTCAGCAGACCCAGATGGTCGAACATGCATCACCATCTGCACCATTTGGGTCTCAGGTTTTCATGGTGAAGAGTGTTGCACCTATCTCTGTCGCTACGCGGTCGAAGGATTACAACGAACTGCGGCAGGCACCCGGGAAGGCAGTTGCTGATGGGCCGCCTCCCCCACCTGTCTCCGGTCCGTTGGAAATCGAGAAGCCTTCTTTGGAACCCGTTGTGAAGCCACCCCCCAAAGGTGTCCTTCGAAGATCTTCTTATAACCCAAACGCTCGTGCCGCTCAACATTACAGTATTGTTGAGGATCTGGCACAGGCACCATGTGCCATGTCTGCACTGGAGGTTCTTCAAAGTTTTCCTTCACAACGGAAGGCTTTACTGTCTGCGATCGGGGGCATTGATCCCGCCGACTCGAGTCTTCTCACCTTCGATCTGGAGAATTTTACCTCGCCGTCCACACATCAAATCGCTGTCATTCAAGTCGTCGTGATTAATGGCCCAAATTTAGGGCCGCTTCGCAGATGAGGGTGCATCTACCTCGCGTTATGTCCTCGCTTCGGAAGGCCATCGGCTCTCCCGCCTTGTCGTCGGCCCCCAATGCCCTTGAGGCATTCGATGGTCGGGAATCTAAACCCCCGGAGCATTCTCGAGAGTCTCGATCACATTACAGGGGAAAACCGTCAACGTAGAAGTGGAAGTGGTTGACGCTAAACTCAACTACAATATACTTCTTGGCAAACACTGACCCATGCCATGCTCGTGCCGTCCACCGTCTTTCGATTCATTAAATTCCCTCACGAGGGCAAGATTGTCACAAGGATCGCCTTGTCATTTTTCACCTCTAACTCCGAGAACAACGTGCCATACGGGATCAAATTCCGAACTTCAGACAAGGTAGGACCTCGACCAAAGACCCAAATTCTCATGGGTATATTTCCTGCACCGCCACCGCATACCGCTCAAGTCAACATGTTGTCCAGGTCTGATGACCCCTGGCTTATTCCTACACTTGAGAAGGTATATGAGTTTGGAGAATCCATGCGTTTAACACCAGTAGAGATCAACTACCGTGAGATTGTTGCGGCATCGGATCCTCCGCTCCTCGTGATGATGAAACTAGGGGTGGCTCTCGACATTCCATCTCAATCCCCCGTTTGGTCGCTGATCTGTCGATCCTCTCAGAGAGACTTTTCCTTCAGATGAGGCCATCATCGAAACTTTGTCTCTTGAGGAGCTGCCCTGGGGCGATGGACATCATCGCTCCTCGTTTATGCCCAGCTTGGGGGCAATGACTGATTGTCTGGAGCGTTATGCTACTCAAGTTCCTTCCCCTCCTCTTCAAACACTGATCTTGATGCACGAGGTCTTTTCGGAGGGTAATCTGAGTAACATTACTCAAACGATTCCAATCAACATCTCCGTTAAACCAGGGATTGTTGAGAATATTCATGTGGGTGTGACTTGTTCTCCCGATGAGATTCAAGTCTATACAGAGCTTTTCAAAAAATTCAGAGATGTTTTCGCATGGTCTTACGAGGAAATGCCAGGAATTGATCCTAGTATTGTTGTGCATGAGATTCCAACCTATCCAGGTGCGAAACCCGTGTGCCAACGCTTACGTCCCATGCATCCTCGAAAAGCCGCCGCTATCAAGGCAGAAGTTGAAAAACTTCTGAACGCGGGTTTTATTTATCCCATCCCCCTTACAGAATGGGTGTTTAACATCATCCCTGTCGATAAAAAGCAGGGTACAATTCGAGTCTGTGTGGATTATCGCGACATTAATCGTGCCTGTCCAAAGGACAATTATCCCACTCCGTTTATCGATCAGATCATCGACGAATGTGCTAGGAGTGAGATCTATTCCTTAATGGACGGTTTCTCAGGATATAACCAAATCAATATTGCACCTGAGGATCAACACAAGACCACATTCATCTGTCCGTGGGGTACTTTCGCGTATAAGAAACTCCCGTTCGGCTTGAAGAACGCTGGAGCCACTTTTCAGCTTGCAATGTCCTACGCTTTTCATGACATTCGTCATATCGTTCAGCCTTATCTGGAGGACTTGCCAGCCCATTCAGGTAAGCGAGAGGACCATCCCGAGCATCTCCGCCAGATCTTTCTTCATTGCCGACACTACAATATCAGGCTCAATCCTCATAAATGCGTCTTCTGCATTGAGTCTGGCCGTCTTTTGATCCATCGTCTCAAAAGATGGAATTCCGACTTCACCCTTTAAAAGCTTCGGGAGAGGCTGTCTGGTACCCCCATCACCCCCTCCCCGTATCGCTACAGAGTTTGCAAGGAAAGCAAATTTTCTTTGGCGTTTATCCCGACCAAGGGCGAGGTGCATAAAGGATTCACTCGTTTGTTGAAGCAAGTAACGTTCCCTTCAATACGGACGAAATTGCTTAGGAATCCTTTGAGAAGCTGAAGACATTGCTAGTCAATGCTCCGTTGCTTCGTCCTCCGGACTACCACCGCGACTTCACTTTATATCTAGCCACCGCATTTAGCACCATAGCCATGGTCTTGGTACAGGATGACGATCACGGTGATGAACATGTCGTTTATTACCTGTCTCGGAACCTTCTTGACCCGGAAACGCGTTATGCACATGTCAAGAAATTGGCTTTAGCAGCAGTACACACTGTAAAACGCTTTCGCCATTACATCCTTTTGCACACGATAACAGTGGTTTCAGACTGCAACCCTATGACGTATATTCTTTCTAGACAATTACTGGGGGGAAAGTACTCCAAATGGATTGTGATCCTGTAGGAGTTTGACTTGGAGTTTACCACTGCTAAGTCAACTAAATCACTGGTCTTCGTGGATTTGATATGCTCTCTCCCTACAAACTCTGTTCCCTCACACTCTGAAGACCATATATTGGACGAAATGCTTTTCCTCATCAGTACTCGTGATCCTTGGTACAGTGACATCATAGTGTATCTTCAGACCTCAACATTTAGGTCTGAGTTGGATAAAGCTGCCCGCCGTCGGATTCGGCACCAGTCCCAACCCTACCTTATAGTAGGAGATACCTTATATCGCGTTGGAGTAGATTCGGTGCTCCGATGATGCCTAACCTTGGAAGAGGCTGAGAAGGTCTTAAATGACTACCACAGTGGCGCCTGTGGCGGACATATGTCCGGGTATGCTATCGCCGTAAGATTCTACGAGCAGGTTATTTCTGGCCTTCCATATTCAAGGACTATATCATTGCAGTCTGTAAATGTCATCCATGCCAGATTTTTCAGCACAAGATGCGCGCGCCGCCGTTGCCACTGCATCCCGTTATTACTGTCGGCCCTTTTGCGAAATGGGGCATGGATTTTATGACGTGTAACCCTCACTCGGCCGGGGGGCATGCGTATATTATTGCCACCGTCGACTACTTCACTAAGTGGGTCGAGGCGATGCCTACACTAGCTGCTGACGGGAAAACGGCTGCTCAATTTATATTCAACCACGTTATCGCACGGTTCGGGGTTCCTCAAGCCATCACAATCGATCCATCGATCACGGTACTCATTTCCGTGATTACATGATGGCGGAGCCGACTTCAACGTTGGGCTTGCGTCACGACAGCTCAACACCATACTACCCTCAAGCGAATGGTCAGGTTGAAGCAGTGAAAAAGGCTTTGGTCACTATGCTTCAGCGAACAGTTGGTATTCATAAATCCAATTGGCATCTCCAACTGTTCTCATCTCTATGGGCATACCGAACATATGCTAAGAGTGCAACTGGATTCACACCATTTCAATTGGTGTACGGTCTGGAAGCCACTCTACCGGTTGAATGCGAGATTCCTTCATTAAAATTAGCTGTGGAGCTTCTACCTGGTACTTCTGCCGAGGAAGAACGTCTTCTCCGTATCCGGAACAGCGATGAACCCGTCGTCTAGCCGCTTTGATTATCGAAGCACCAAAGAAGAGTGTCAAAAGTCATTTTGATCAATCGTTTCTCCCCGTTCTTTATCAAGGAGACTCCTGGTCCTCATATACGATCAAGCACATGATAAGCTTGGAGCTGGTAAGTTCCAGCCTATGTGGCATGGGCCCTATATAGTAAAACACGTTTTGAAAAACGGGGCCTACGAGCTTATAGATTATGAAGGAGTTCCGCTGGCACAGCCCAGAAATGGGTTGTACCTCAAAAAGTACTATGGCTGAAGTGATTTCTTGGTGTGGTATGTGTACATAGGTGTGTGATTTTCATTTGTGTGCATGTATTGTGTGGTGTGCTTTGTAAACATCTTTCTGCTGATCAGGTCTTCCTGGTTGTGCAGATGTCTATTCATCCATTTGTTGGTTTCGTGGATGGTGCCTCCCGCAGTACCAGGAATCTGTCTTCAGTAACCTGGGTAATCTATGATCCTGCTGGTGAGTTGATTGACCTGCAAGGAGTGTGTCTAGGACGTACCACGAACAACATCGCTGAATATAGTGATGTGTTAGAATTATTAACCGAGGCAGTAAACCTTAGTATCCGTGAATTGCTCGTGTATCTAGATTCACAACTTGTAGTGTTACAACTGAATGGACACTATTCGGTAAGGAACCCTTCTATCTTACGTCTGTATCTACGTATTCGATTACTGGAAAGAAATTTTGACTACATTACATATCATCATATACCCAGACATTTGAATACATTAACAAATGCAGTAGCAAATTTGGTATTAGACAGACATTTGCGCAATTTATAAATCATCATCACATGTAGAGAAAGATCCATCCAGAAATAGATATGTGTATATATAGATATCGAGATGTTTACATAGAGTGTGTCACATAAAAGTCAAAAATATACATAATCGTCTTAACTACATCCGGAGACGGTACGTCTCTCAAAAAATAAGTGTGGTATAAATCCTAGGAACTAATCCGCATGGTGCTCGTGATAGCATGTGACTGCACGCACTAAGCGTCTTAGGATTCGGTGGATCCGACTCGGAACTCCCACCATGTGGCACTGGTATGCCATCGGTACGTCTGCCAGCCGAGCATAGTCTGGGATCCCGTGGGCAATCCCCTTGAGGTTCTGGATCAACTCCTCTCCTCCGGTACCCTCTCCCTGAGGATCAAGGGCGAGTTGTGTCCTCCGTGAGATAGGAGACATCCCAGCTGGTCTCTCAGGTCCCACATCTGCATGCATATGTGAAATATGTTAAGACGAATGTGTAGTAAAAAAAAAACATATGAATATAAAATAAAAAAACATGAGGTCTTACCCAACTCCTCATCCCAGTCATCTCCTTCTGGTAGTGGGAGGTTTGGGTCCCCGGTAAAGTCAGTTCCTGCATAGGGCCAGTCTTCCACAACAATCAGCTGGCGCCATAACCACCTAAAAAAATCTGGCTTCCAGGACATCTGTTGGCCACCTCCAGATCTGGGCATCAATGCTGCCCAGCGAGCCATTCTTGGCTCTCGTGGTATCGGATCCACCACTGCGGCCCCTTGGCCCTGGAAGATTGGTAAACATTCCATAATGAACGATACCAAGATGGAACCATAACCGAACTGTTTCAGTTTACCCTGTTTTCATTTTGTGAGCTTCCTTTTCATATTAATTGTCACTGCTGTTGCCCAGTCATACAGCAGGGGACCCTTGCATTCTGAAGCTAGCAGGAGTTGGGCCTTTGTGGCCTCGTGTGGAGCCTACGACCTAGTAGCCCGCGTGATGGTATGGAGAACCACTCTCAACGCCAGATCATGGATAGTGTGGATATCCACTTTCTTACTACCTGATCCCGTTTGAGCTCCTGGGCACACTCGTGCCACTTCTTCCATCTTTTCCGCATGGTCTCTGCCTACCACCGGATCGACTCTATGGGACAATCCAGTGATAAAATAAACATCGGAAACCTCCAGCTCTAATACCTGGTCTCGTAACCTGAACATATGTTCATGTTCATGCCAGATACTGATTAAATACTGGAGGAGCTCTAATCTCGTAGACACGGTGTGAGGAAGAACTTTTTCAGCCCACAGTTTCTAAGGGCATTCATGCAAGCTTGACTTTGCATGGCTTGTTCATCCTCTTCTCCATGCTCTCGTTCTTTCCACTCAATCGCCATTTTGCTTGATTACATGCATTCATATGGTCATGAACCCTTATTTAGATCTCTGATGAGTCTCAAATTCCATGCAATTTGGTCTAAATGTCAAAATTTTAGGCGGATTTTTAGGTTCGGCCGCTGGTGCGGCTGTTTTGTGAACAGTCGCGCCACGTGGCGCGGGCCCTTTGTATAAAAGATCCCATTGGCGCGGGTCCGTGCCCGATATACCCGCGGCAATGAGCGCGGCCCTAAATTTTCAAAAGTGGCCCTAGAGAACTGATTTACAAGGTAAAACTATTAAAAATTGGATGAAAATGAAGAGCAAGGGAGCGCCTCTTACCTGTAATAGACGAGAAGCTGAATGGTCAACTGGATTTTTCGTAATCACTGTTAGAAGTTTCTGCTCCAAATGGACCACTGTTGCTTTTTACCAAGGTAAATAGTAAATGTAATTTTATTTTTACCAATTTGACATATTTATAACTTTTTGACATAAAAGGAGTTGTAAAAAGTCATTTTTATCAAATATTTTTATATGTTATGTCGAAAATGGATTTTACGCTTGCTTGGTATGTGCAGCAGCAGGTTTTTGCGACTTTAACGATGGAAACGAGTTGTATTTTATACCTTTTCGGACTCGGTAAATACATGAAAAAGTCACTTTGGAGTCATCTTTCAGCTCTTTTCTAACCCTCTAAATATGAAAAGATTGCCGAGGCCCTTGTCGTTTCGATCTCGTTAAATTGGACACGAATCGACATCTACCCAGTATACGTTTAACCATTTTTCGAGCTGGGATGGATTGATTACGAAAAAGGAATACCCTAGCCTATCACGACTAGGAGGTTTTCTCGGGTATTGTTTTCTACCTTTTCAGATCTGAGAAACTATTTACGAAAAGGGACCTGTGGAGTTTACTTTTCCGTTGTCTTTTCAAACTCTCTAAACATGAAAAGACGCTGAGTTCTTCCTTTGTCGACTCGCGTTAAACCCCGATGACATCTGGACTCGCCGAAATGACGTTCTCCTCCTTCCTCCCTTCCTAGGACTCCTTAAATGCACTAGGGATGGATTTCGCCCGAAGGGCGGACTTATATCGCAAGCATATGCTATGCCCTTCAAGCTTGTTATAAAAAATACTGGGGTACTCGCCGGAAATGGTGGGGGAAAAATGGAACCATCGTCGTTGCTGTCGTAAGATGTCGCTCTTGAACATGGCACTTGTCTGCATTCGTGTCAGGTTGGGGACATCTCATCTCGTTTCTTCACTTTGCCTCCGTGGGTTTGGATAATCCTTTTTGACCTCTCCTCTGCTCATTTCCTCGTCACCATGACCTCTGATCCGTTGATGTCAAATACTGCCAAAACCACTATTTGTGTCGTTACATGTTCAAGAGAAGTTGACCTCTGCAAATATCAACCTTCCTCTGATTCTCATATGATCCTGATTCACAACAAAAACATCATGTTCCTCTGTCTCGTGTCGATGATGTGGGAAACACTATGGCCCACCTTCGATCAAGGTCACTTCCCGTCGACTCCAGCTCATTATCCGGGAAGCTGGTCTAGAGACTCCTTCTGGTACCTTGGAGCCTGCATGCCTCAATGGCGTGTCTAACGATTCCGACGTGAGGTTTTCATCATTGGCCTCTGATCGAGTGATCTCTGCGTGTGTTTGATGCCAACTCATTGATTCACACGCCGTAGATTGTACCTGTAGTACCTTGAGGGCCATTGTCATTATTGGTGGTTCCTCTCGCGTCTGTTAACAGCTTTCATCATTGGCTGGTAATCAGACGATGTTCCTGCATGTTCGACTTCAGCTCACATATTCACATGCTCGAATTTGTACTTTGTTTGGGTCGAGATGGAGCGCAAGACCCTGGATTGTGTCTGTTGTAATCCAGGCTGCGATTGTGGATTATTATCATTACGTACATGACTCACTGATTGGATGGCTGCGACCATACCTGAGTCTATTTGTTTGATCTTAGTTGGATGGCTGCGCCCATACCCTGGATCCGGATTATAGCATACTCTGTTTCGGATGGCTGCGTCCATACCACATATACATCATGTACTTGAGATATCAATTGTATCTTTCGGCGCAGGTTTTCCGACGGTGGGCCTTCAGTTGAACATGTTCTCGTAAAGCATTTCACCCCTCTCTCTCTCAGGCCTCATACTTTAGGGGGCATCTGTTACACAGTAATTTGTCACTGTCCCTACCATTCCCCGTCCCGCACAATGGAGGACCCATTTTGTGACCTGTGAACATTATCATGCCTTGAAAACATCATCAATGCATTCCTCTAAGCATGAGCTTCATTTGCCCTAAAGACATCTCCTTGCAAAAATCATGAAAAACATCCCTTTTTGCATTGGCGCGGGCAGACAGTTCAGTACTCGCGCCAATGGGGAAAATCCTGCAAAGAGGTCGCGCCAACTGGCGCTCTGTCATAGAGCAGTAGTCGCGCCACCCAATTTAGGGACTATTTTTTAAATAAATATGGCGGAAGTTGAGTTCCAACAAACTCAGAAACCATTGCCTATCTTGAGTTGGGAGGTTTGGCTGCGGGAGTTCTATGGAAGGGAAGTGGTTTTGCCACCTCCCATGGAACCTTCCTGTTGATAGGGCCAATCCCACAATAATAGGGATCCCAACTCCCTCCTTCCCCATCTATAAAAGCCTGCTCAATTCCATGGCAAGCTAGTCTTGAAGTGCCTAAGCTTTGAATCTCCAAATTCCCAAGAGCCTTTGTGCTGTAAGAGCCCTCTTTCCTCCCTTAAGGCCGACTCAAGTAAGGAGACTATTGTCGAGAGACTCAGGAAAGGTTTGCCCTTTCCCTGGCGAGCTTTGCGAGACGTGAATGACTGGAGACCCATCCGAAGGAGACCATGACGTCAGAACTTTGGTTGTAATCTCTTTCGATCATTATTTAATGAATGATTATGATTATGGTTCCACTCTGTTTTCAATGATGTTAATATGAGTAATATCTTTTCTGACTGATATTGAGTTACGTATGCCGGATTTTATGCTTGTATCTGTTTGTTTCTTGCATGTGCAGGTATCCGTCCGCAGATATCGTGGAGGATTGTGATCTGCCGAGGCTGAGGAACGGGAACGCTCTCTTCTTCAGATCGTAGCATTGGAATCCAGGTAGGCTTCTATCTCTAGTATTTTCATTCGTAACTAGGGACTTGCGTCGTAACATTTCTGATTGTTGCTAGACCCCTGCTGGGCTAGTAGGGATCACCTCTGTCCACAGAGGGGATTTACCTCCTCAACAACAAGATCTAAGGTCCTCGTTGTTGCTTGAAAATCTGATTTCTTTCTGCTATGTGATTAATAGGATATTCAATGAAATAGAGGATTGTATAAAATCTATGGTCCTCGTTGTGTCTTGCAAATCCAATTGCTTTCTGCTATGTGATTAATACAAGATTCAATCAAATAGAGGATTGTGTAAGATCTATGGTCCTCGCTGAGTCTTGAAAATTCGATTGCCTTATGTTGTGTGCTCAAGTAGTTCTCTTTGTCCTTTTTTTTAAAGTGTTGATCTCTCCTTAGCCTATTCTTTTGTTTGTTATTCAATCCAACTTGGGATTATCATGCTTGTTGTACATTCACGACTCTGCCCAGCATATTCATGATTCAACCTTTGCTGTTTTGCTACCTTTGCCTCTTTGTTGCCTTTTCTCCTTTGGTGCCTTTGTTGATGGTCTAATGCTACTCCTTGCCTCTCTGTTGCTCCTTTGCCTCTATTTTATGTTTTCTTACTGCATTATTTCCTGATCTTCTTCTTTGCCTTATTGTTGTTGTTTCTCTGCTCCTTTCCCTTAATGATAGTTTAGGTGTTGCTCCTTTGTTCTCCTTTGCCATTAATGACAATATTTCCAACAAATTGTGTTTTTATTTCATTGTGGGGGTTCAAATTGGGAAAGAAAAGCTATTGTGTTCAAATTTCTTTGTTGTTTTTGTTGGGTTTCTATTATTGTTGTGGGGGCTTATTAGTGTTTTGTTTTCACTGTGGGGATTCAAATTGGGAGAGAAAAGCTTTAGCACTAAGTTTGTATCCCCATAATTCCCTTAATTTGGCTCACAAAATTTTCTTGTTGGGGAGTAATATCATTGGTGAACTATCATATTTCTATTTTGGTTTGGCGTCTGATATACATCCCACTCCTATGCTCCTTTGAAAAAATTTGTAGGGATGAAATTTGGTTGCAAATTCCTTGTGGTGTTTGGTGAGATAAAAGACTTAAATTAGATATCCACACAAATGAACTTGACTGGTGGAAAAGGGATACTAGCTAAGGTGGGTTGTTTCTCAACGGGAATTTTGGCTTACAGTGTTGTGTGTGGAGGGCTACATCACCCTGCTATGATTGCAGCGACTAGGTGTGCATTACCTATGGGGTCATAGATAAACCAAACATGCCTCACCATCAGATTTGAATGAGGAGAGGGGTTGGGGAAAGAGGACCAATAAGCCCCGAAGGATGGATTCTCCTTTGCATTAGGATGTTTTCCCTAATCCCCCAAGGCTACCTATTGCTCTTGAACATGATCCTACACAGGATAATATTGGAAACCAACTTTTGTACATCAACCTGCCTACAACACAACTTACTAGGGATAGACATGATGACAAAAATGTTATTATTTCCATTTTAAATTACCTTCAATACAATTAGTGGTACACACAAGACATATTTATAAGCTTGCAAAGGGGGTAATGGAGGCTTCACAAAAATCTAGACAAGATGGAGGACCACATGGATAACATGGAGAAGCTTTTCCACTACGAGTTTAGGGTATTCACATATATATAGAAAATATGGAGGACTACATGGAACACATGAAGAAGCATGTCCACTACCAGTTTAAGCCGACCTTCACCTAAATATAGACAATATGGAAGACCACATGGATCACATGGAGAAGCACATCCACTATTAGTTTAAGTCCACAATGTCCCTAGGATCATGATAGGAGAATAATGCTATGGTAAACTATTCGGATGCATAATGACTCTAGGATGTTTTCTAATTTTGATGGTATTTGGTTATCTATCCATTTTTTTTTCTACTCACCAACAAATGTGGGAATAGTTAGCGTGGTAGGATTTTCAAAATCTATGGACAATTGTTTGACTTACAATCATAATTTAATATTAACTATAATAAAATATTCCAAAACTTAATATCAATTTTATATAAGAAAATAAACAAATAAATAAATAAATATTTTAATTAATATCATAATATAATATTCCAAAACCCAAATAGAGAAGAATTAAGAAAAGTAAAAGAATTCATTTTTTTCTAAAATGAGTAATAAGATAAAGATTTGCTCTAGGATGCATAATGGCTAGATGTTTACTAATTTAGATGGTATTTTGGTTACCTACCACTTTTAGTTTCCCTTTCCGTTTTTAGATGGGTAATATCTTTGAGAAATGTATGATTTTGGAAATTACTTACTCCCAAATAAATTTTGGAAGACTAAGTCTTTTAAGATCTTCAAAAACTATGAAAAATTTGCATGAATGGAAAACTTTGATTTGCAATAATAATTTAATATTAGCCATAATAAAATATTCTAAGATTTATTACCAATTTAATATAAGAGAAAAACTAACTAAATAAATAAATTATTTTAATATATATCATTAAAAAAAAATATTTCAAAACCCAAAGAGGGTAGAACTAATAAAAAGTAAAAGAGCACACTTTTTTTTCTAAAATGAGTAATAAGACAAAGATTTACTCTAGGATGGATGACGATTTTAGGATGTGTGGTAATTTTAACGGTTTTTGGGTTATCTATATGTATGTTTAAGATCTCTGGGTAATGTTTGATGTAATGACCATAGCTGACGGGTCAATTTCTAAAATTACTTCTTCTTTTTTTCACTGTGGTGAAGAAATTAGAATAAGACATTTACTGAATAATTTAATGAAGATAAAATTTCATGGGAATATTAACCAAGTGTTTTAGGTCAACTACAATATTACAAAAAGACAGATGTAAGAAACTTTTCCACACACATGAAACAGTTAAAGGCAATTAGGGTTGGAAGTTAGCGGTCCATTATCTTTCCTTCTGGAAAAAACACCTGGAAGGGTGGCCAAAAGGGTATGGTAGAACCTGAGGCTGCGAGAGGAAAAAGAGAGAGATTTCCCTTTGGATGAGCAATCCTTGACATCACGCTGTAAAGAGGGGCGAATCAAATCCAAGTTCT
The DNA here is from genome assembly GCA_034641835.2 of Pinus albicaulis. Lineage (NCBI taxonomy): Eukaryota > Viridiplantae > Streptophyta > Pinopsida > Pinales > Pinaceae > Pinus > Pinus albicaulis. The sequence continues at coordinate 1,123,346,625 of CM076583.1, read as the reverse complement.
TGGTTGGTGTGCTAGTGGAACTTATATATGCATGTGACTGGAGTTGATTGGGATCAGGTGGTCCAAAGGAAAAACTACTTTGTTGTTCTTGTGCGTGGAATTGGCTCGAGGGAGTCCAGAGTCGAATCTAGGTCTCATTGGTTGGGTGGCACATTTTCGTTTCTGTGGTCTTGTGGCAGACCACTGGATTTAAACTACAGATGAGCATGTAGCACTGCCGTGTAACTTCGAATTTCTTATTTAAATGTTGCTGAAGAGGTAAGATACTGAATTTGTTTGAATATTAATAAGGAATTGAGAATTTTCAAAAAAAGTCTGGAAAATTCTTGAACGAACTATGTAAAATTTCAGAAAGATAGATGTGATATCTTTAAAAGGACCATGTGAAAATTTCTGGAATAAATATGAGAGGTTTCTTTGCATTAAGGAAAACTGGGAATTAATTTTTGAACCCTTGGAAAAATCTATATGTTAATATGTTATAGATATGGTATAACTCCGAGTTACGAGTATCAGGACTCGGAAGCCACACATGGAGTCAAAATATGGCATATTTCCATGAGAAATAACCCCTTTAAAAATATCAAGAATTCCATACCGAATAGGCTGGGTTGGTTACAGAGGCTGGGCTGAGGTGTTGCCAATGAAACAATCCCTTGAATTCAGTAAAGGAATTATAGTAGGAAATAAAAATGAGTAAATCCAAGTTCCATATACCGTGCATGTTATAAACGAACAAAAATAGTAAAACTATCAATACATATGTATTAAATGTTGGAATTTTGAGAATTCCAAACAAACAGTAATGGAGAGAATAATCTCCCCTCTACAACACAGAGAAATTTTTAACAACTTGAGTAGGAGACAGAGTTTCCAGAATTTGAAACAACTTCTATTTAAAAAAAAAACTTATACAAGTCTTCCTCTTAACAGAGGGATAACAACAAAGGCGATTGCTACAGATGCAGTGCACGTGCACAGAAAACACTCTTTGTCTCTCAAGAACAATACTCTATCTTCAATAGTCAACACACTGTTGTGTATTTCATTCTACTTCCACGCTGTTGTGTGAAACAATAAGAGAAAATATTACAATACAATAGACTTCGTGGGGCCTTTGTCTTTTATATGCCACGCATATTAAAACATTACACAAACCATATTAAAACTTTTAAAACAAATACGATGCGCGCCATAGAAGGTGGGGACCACATCGCAATCGCAAACAACAAACAAGTGCACACAACAGAAGTTCCGATTGCAATCCGAAAGCGGATGCGATTGGCAATTATAAAAGCTGCCTCATAAACCAATCGGGTCCGCCACCTCAACAATGTGCGATCAGGCCTCGTTCAAAAGAGTTGCGATTGCCGATCAAAATTCGGATGCGATTGAACTTTATTAACTCCACTGTATTCTACCATCGGGTCTGCACTTTTAAACAATGTGCAATCGGGCCCAAAACACAAAACCTTCCGATTGCGATCAATGATCCGGATGCGATTTACCCATAAGATGTGGTACATAACCGGATCGGGTCTGGCCTTCAATTGGGGCTCATAACAAAAGACCGCCGATTGATCATTGCGATTGCGCTCCTGCGATTCCATTGAAATATCGCCACGTGGTCAGGTGGACCCACGGGCCTCGCGCTATACGGGAGGGCGATTTATTATATGGTTTCGGTTTATATTAAAACGTTCCATTGTGGAACTCAACACATCTGCAAGACATTTGATTAATGCGATATGTGATTGCGATTGGATCGCATCGCATCGCGGCTCCATATCAACAAGACACTCGGTCCTTGTAACATTTGTATTGCGATTTGCGATTGTGATCGCATCGCAGAACTCCTCATCAACAAGACATTGTTTCAAAAATAACTTTGGTTGTTGAGGGCTGTAAAGCCCGAAGTAACTGGTTTTAATTACTCTGCTCCTCCGTAGTTTTGATCTATGGCTTTCTCCATTTCTTCTCCAAAAAAACAACTCTGCCCATCACAAAATTAATTTCATCTGCAATCTGTGGCTGCGGCCCATCAAAAATTTAATTTCTTTCATACGGATTTCTCCATGCTTCTTCAATACAGAGTGCTGCGCACTCAATCTCTGTTGCTGCTGCTGCTGCCTTTGTACATTGTTCTTTGTTTTTCCTGCCCAAGGCACGGCAGGTGACTTTAATATTTCAACACTCCCCCTTAAAGTCAGCTGCTGGGTTATTTATCATACCCAGGCATTTTCTTAAAAATTCAAAGGTCTTCTTTCCCAATGGTTTAGTTAATATATCTGCATATTGCTCCTCTGTTTTACAATGCTGTAAAACAACTTCACCATTATTCACCAATTCTCTGATATAATGATACTTTGTGTCTATGTGCTTTGTTCTTTTATGAAACACAAAATTCTTTGACAATGCAATAGCTGAGCTATTGTCACAATAAATCACATTGCCCTTTACCTGTTCTTGGCACAAACTTCTCAACATCCTTCTCATCCAAATTTCTTGACACACTGCTGCTGTAGCTGCCACATATTCTGCCTCTGCTATAGACAATGCTACAATAGGCTGTTTCTTGGAAGCCCATGAAATGGCTCCTGAACCCATATGGAAAATATAACCGGAAGTGCTCTTCCGATCATCTACACTTCCAGCCCAATCACTGTCAGTGTATCCAACTAATTCTGAATTTTCTGAAGTAGTATATAAAATACCAAATCCTTTTGTTCCTTTCACATACCTCAGAATTCTCTTTCCTGCTTGCCAATGTGCTTCTTTTGGCTTCTCCATAAATCTGGAAATTAGGCTAACAACATGCATAATATCCAGCCTAGTTGCAGTCAAGTACATGAGGCTGCCAACTATGCTTTTGTATAAACTTGGATCAAAATCCTTGCTGCTGTCATCCTTACTCAACTTCAATCCCATTACTGTGGGAGTAATTGCAGCTTTGCACTCTTGCATGTTGAATCTTTCCAAAACTTGATTCACATACTTTGCTTGAGAAATAAAAATTCCTTTCTCACCTTGCTCCACTTCTATTCCCAAGAAGTATCTTAATAAACCCATGTCAGTCATTTCAAATTCATCCTTCATGACTGTTTTAAAATTTTCAACAAGGTAATCATCATTACCTGTAAAAATTAAATCATCAACATATAAGACAACAATCAATAACTTACCATCCTTTTCTTTGATGTAGAGGGTGGGTTCTCCCTCATACTTTTCAAATCCATTCTCCAATAGATAAGAATCTATTCTGCTGTACCATGCTCTTGGTGCTTGTTTCAGCCCATAAAGAGCTTTCTTCAATTTACAGACCTTATGCTCTTGGCCTTTCTTCTCATATCCAAGAGGCTATTCCACATATACCTCTTCCATTAAAACTCCATTTAAAAATGCGGATTTTACATCCATTTGATATACTTTCCATTTATTTTGTGCTGCTATGGACAACACTGCTCTTACCATCTCCATTCTTGCAACTGGTGCAAAAGTTTCTTCATAATCAATCCCTTGCTTCTGCTTATATCCTTTGACAACAAGTCTAGCCTTATGTCTTTCTATTTTTCCTTCAGCATTTCTTTTGGTCTTGTATACCCATTTAACTCCAATGACTTCTTTACCTTCTGGGAGATCAACCAACTCCCATGTTCTATTCTTCTCTATGGCTTTAATTTCTTCATCCATAGCTTCTATCCATTTTCTATCTTTAATAGCATCTTCAAAATGAATAGGATCATCAACTTGACAATACAAAGAAAATAAGGAATTCATACCTTCATCTTCTTCTCCTTGCTCATAGATTTCTCTGAGGCTTGTGAACTTTGTTCCTCTTTCACTTGGTGTAGCCGTGCTTGATGAAGCACTCGATTCTGCTCCTTGTGGTGTACTCGGTGAACCAATGTCGCTTCTTCTCAAGGGTGTTCTTACCGCCGCTTGAGGCGTCCCTTGCTGGCCTTGCGCTGCTGGAGGTTGTGCAATGGATGGGTTATTAATCTCAACCACATCTACATCATCTTCATCATGAGATAAACAGTTTTTGACATTGACTGTTTTCTCAATGCTTCCATCCCACGCTTCCTCTTCGATGAATTTCACATCTCTGCTAATTACAAACTTCTTTGTGGATGGGTTATACAGTTTGTATCCTTTGGAATCTTCACAATATCCAAGGAAAATGCACTTCTCCCCCTTACTATCCAACTTATTTCTTAATTTGTCTGGAATGTGTGCATATGCTACACTCCCAAAAACTCTCATGTGGGTGACTCCCTGTTTTCTGCCACTCCACGCTTCTTCTGGAACTTTGTTCATCACTGCTTTTGTGGGGCATCTATTTAAAATATACACAACACAGTTCGTTGCTTCTGCCCAATACTCATTCGGCAAGTGCTTTGCCTTTAGCATACTTCTCACCATCTCCATTATGGTTCGATTCTTCCTTTCAGCCACTCCATTTTGTTGCGGCGTGTACCTGGTGGTAAATTTCTTGTGTATGCCACTCTCTCTGCAAAAACGTAGAAATTCTTTTGAGATATATTCTCCTCCTCTATCTGTTCTGAGGACTTTAATGTGCAGTCCGCTCTGTTTTTCTACAAGAGCTTTAAATTGAAAAAATTTCTGAAAGACTTCACTCTTATATTTTAAGAAATAAACCCACACTTTTCCTGTGAAATCATCAATGAAAGTCAGCATGTAATTGCTGCCCGAAACAGATGCTGTTTGCATCAGCCCACATAAATCTGAGTGGATTATTTCCAAAGGTGCTTTCGCCCTTATGCTTTTCCCTGAAGGAAAATTTTCTCTGTGTTGCTTTCCAAAGATGCAGCCTTCACATAGGCTGTCAGGCTTCTCTATCAGTGGTAAATCTCTTACCATTCCTTTTCTGTGCAGCAAATTTAATCCTCCGAAATTTAGATGTCCAAATCTCAGATGCCATAACCAATTTTCATCTTTCTCTTCCTTCTAGAAGGCTTCTTGAGTTACAGCTGCTGCATTCTTTCCTTTTCCTTTCAAGTCAATGTTTAGCTTGAGTGGAAACATTCTATTGCTGGTCATTTGAATTTCAGCAATAATTTTCTTACTTGGAGGAATATCTTTTATGGTGCACACATCATCTTTGAATATAACATTGTAACCTTTGTTTATGAGCTGCCCAACGCTCAAAAGATTACATTTCAGACCTGGAACATAATACACATCAGGAACAAATTTTTTCTCCCCATTCCTTGCTCGAATACTTACTCTGCCTTTCCCTTTGACAGAGATTTTAGTATCAGTCCCTGTGGTCACTTCAGATTTTACTTCTTCATCAAGATTGGCAAACATTGCTCTGTTGCCAGTCATGTGATTACTACATCCAGAATCTAAGAACCAAACATCATCTTCTTTATCTTGTGCTACATTACAAGCTAACAACACATTACTTGGGTTCTTTTCTTCTTTTGCTACATTAGCATTCTGCCTATTCTTCATGTCATTTTGCTTCTTTCTACATTCGTTGGCATAGTGCCCATATTTCTTGCAATAATGACACTGGACATTGGATTTGTCATACCTCTGTCCATGAGCATGTTGGTGTTGGTGTCCATCTTGCTGGTTGTTGCATTGGCCGTGGCTTTGGCTTTGGTTGTTGCTCCTTCCATGTGAATGTGAAGAGCTGTCCCTTCCACCTCTATTCTGACTTCTGCCTCTTCCTCTTCCTTTTCTTTGACCTCTTCCTCTTCCTGAAGGCATCTGGGTCTTGAAGGCGTGCTCAAGAGATGAGTGTTCATCTCTGCTTAATCTTTGTTCATGAGTTATCAGTGAGGCATGAAGTTCATCCACTGTGAACTGTGAGAGATCTTTGGTCTCTTCTATGGTGGTAACAATAACATCAAACTTTGAGGGTAAGCATCTCAAAATTTTCTCCACAATCCTTCTATCTTCAAGAGTTTCTCCATGGGATCTTATCTGATTTACAATCCCAATCACATGTGTAAAGAATGTATCAACACTGTCTGACTCTTTCATACAAAGAGTTTCAAAATATCTTCTCAGCAATTGAAGTTTTGCTGTTTTAACTTTCTCCATACCTTGATAGGCTACTTTCAGAGTTTCCCATGCCTCCTTGGATTTCTTAGCTGTTGCTATCCTTGGAAACACACTCTCATTTACAGCTTGATACAAACAGAAGAGAGCTTTAGCATCTTTCTTCCTATTATTCTTCAACACATCCTTCTCTGCTTGAGTTAAGGCATTAAAATCCTTCTCATCAGTTGGTTCTGTGAAACCATCTTCTACTAGTTCCCACAAGTCTTGTGAGACAAACAGGGCTATCATGGTAATGGCCCAATAATCATAGTTCTTTCCATTAAAATGTGGAAGCTGAACACTTCCAAGACTCATACCAGTGCTTGGTCCAGCCATTGCTTCTTAAACTGAACTCAGACTTTAAACAAACTATCTTTCCTTTACTGAAAGAACAAACTCCTTTTAAATACAAATCAGCACTATTATCTTTGAGAAATACCTGAACTTTGACCTCTGTTGAGCTTTTCACGCTGCTGGAGAAACACGCTGCAACCGGTCTTCTTCTTCAGCTTCTTTGAAATCTTCAAAGAGCCTAGACTAGCTTTGATACCATGTTGGAATTTTGAGAATTCCAAACAAACAGTAATGGAGAGAATAATCTCCCCTCTACAACACAAAGAAATTTTAAACAACTTGAGTAGGAGACAGAGTTTCCAGACTTTGAAACAACGTCTATTTAAAAAAAAAACTTATACAAGTCTTCCTCTTAACAGAGGGATAACAACAAAGGTGACTGCTACAGACGCAGTGCACAGAAAACACTCTCTGTCTCTCAAGAACAATACTCTATCTTCAGCAGTCAACACACTGTTGTGTATTTCATTCTACTTCCGCGCTGCTATGCGAAACAATAAGACAAAATATTACAATACAATAGACTTCGTGGGGCCTTTAGCTTTTATATGTCGCGCATATTAAAACATTACACAAACCATATTAAAACTTTTAAAACAAATACGATGCGCGCCATAGAAGGTGGGGACCACATCGTAATCGCAAACAACAAACATGTGCACACAACAGAAGTTCCGATTGCGATCTGAAAGCGGATGCGATTGGAAATTATAAAAGTTGCCTCATAAACCAATCGGGTCCGCCACCTCAACAATGTGCGATCGGGCCTCGTTCAAAAGAGTTGCGATTGCCGATCAAAATTCGGATGCGATTGAACTTTATTAACTCCACTGTATTCTACCATCAGGTCCGCACTTTTAAACAATGTGCAATCAGGCCCAAAACACAAAACCTTCCGATTGCGATCAATGATCTGAATGCGATTTACCAATAAGCTGTGGTACATAACCGGATCGGGTCCGGCCTTCAATCGGGGCTCATAACAAAAGACCGCCGATTGATCCTTGCGATTGCGCTCCTGCGATTCCATTGAAATATCGCCACGTGGTCAGGTGGACCCACGGGCCTCACGCTATACAGGAGGGTGATTTATTATATGGTTTTGGTTTATATTAAAAAATTCCATTGCGGAACTCAACACATCTGCAAGACATTTGATTAATGCGATATGTGATTGCGATTGGATCGCATCGCATCGCGGCTCCATATCAACAAGACACTCGGTCCTTGTAACATTTGTATTGCAATTTGCGATTGTGATCGCATCGCAGAACTCCTCATCAACAAGACACTGTTTCAAAGATAACTTTGGTTGTTGAGGGCTTTAAAGCCCGAAGTAACTGGTTTTAATTACTCTGCTCCTCCGTAGTTTTGATCTACGGCTTTCTCCATTTCTTCTCCAAAAAAACAACTCTGCCCATCACAAAATTAATTTCATCTGAAATCTGTGGCTGCGGCCCATCAAAAATTTAATTTCTTTCATACGGATTTCTCCATGCTTCTTCAATACAGAGTGTTGCGCACTCAATCTTTGTTGCTGCTGCTGCTGCCTTTGTACATTGTTCTTTGTTTTTCCTGCCCAAGGCACGACAGGTGACTTTAATATTTCAACATTAAATTCGAAGAAAGACAGAACGAAAACAAGAGTGTAACACTATATATTAAATTCAGGGGAAACGTTCCAGTAACATTATACATATGCTAATATTTGGAGAAATTTCCAATACAGTTATGCCTTCACTTAATTTAAAGAGGAAACTCATAATACATGGAAACATTTGAATGACTCAAATTAAACGAGCATTGTCGTTTCTAATGTGATAAATGAAACCCCAAAATGATAGAGGTGAAACTGTGAAACCTTCAAAAAATAGAATTACATTTTAAAGAGACTGGTTCGGTTGTTGAGTAGTTAAGAAAACATTACATACAAATATCTCAGCAGTCATGGTTCCTCTCGAGGACGAAGAATTCCAAGCTTAAAATGTCATAACTGTAATATACAGGGATTCCGGGCTAAAATGTCGTGATTGTAATATACTACAGTTAAGCTAGGGGAGCCCTCTAAAAGAAAATCCTGAGATATTCTCTTTACAAACTAGTTCACACCTGTAAACCCTCAATCGAAAGGACGAGTCTCTGATAAGTCGATGTGCTTATTCCGATCGTGGAAAAAATCCGCGAAGCAGAGTATCCTGACCTGCAAATAGAAAAAGATCGATAGTGAGGAAACATTTCCTGTTCATTTCAGGACTAACCAGTAACTGATTATTACCCTATTACTTGCCTATAAACTTGCATATGTCGGTCGTCATCATTACAAGGTGAACCTTTCAGACGAAGGAGTAGCAATAGTGGTTCAGACCCTAGATTTTCCTCCCTACAACATCAACAATGTCACAACTATGTTAAACAAAATAATGGATGAAAATACCATGTTCTGTGCATGAAAATGAAGGAAAATTGATTCAAAATTACCTTTCTAAACTTACTTGCACGTAAAAGAGACAAGACGATTCTGGAGCATTCTAGATGGCCTCTCTTAAATTACAGGCTGCAAAGATAGACCACGACAATAAAGAGCAGTAGCTAGGAAGGTCATATGCTGGAACAACGAAATGTGGTAGGGGAGAGATGTCTAATGTTGTGCAGACCACTGATTGTTATAGTACTGGTCCCATCAACCCACCAATAATAGATATATATGAATTCAATAATTAAACATCTAGAAATAACTTGAAGTCCAAATATATATTAAATTAAGTCCAAAATTTCCCAAGTCATTGACTGGTCCCACAACTGTCCATAAATAGTTTAATAAGCCGTGATATTGTGTATGACAAGTAAATATCAATACCTGCACATAATAAAAAGAAAGAAATGTATGTCAGCCATAACTGATGTGTTATTCAACATTTAAAACCATTGTGTTTAGTAAATGACACTCTTGTGTATGACAAGTAAACCATTGTGTTTAGTAAATGACACTCTTGTGTATGACAAGTAAATATCAATACCTAAACATAATAAAAAGAAAAAAATGTATGTCAGCCATAACTCATGTGTTATTCAACGTTTAAAACCATTGTGTTCAATAAATGGCACACACCTAATAACAACATTTAAATTCACTGTGTACAATAAATGACACCCACCCAGTAAATTCAATAAATGATTTCCCATTAAAACAGATCAAAGCACATGGATCAACAAAAACAAATTCCCAGCCATTGGATCACATCAAATTCAATCCTGATCACACATGCAAAATGAAGCCATTGCAATCCATGTCCATCATCGTCACCAATTAAATTCAACTGCAAAAAACCATAAAAGAAGTGCAACCACTGCTGAAGTTGCATGTTTCACATTCAAACTATTCACTAGCCTTGGAGACAAACCAGCACTTAACACACCCCAAAACATTTCACAGTATATTCAGGTTAGTTTTCTCAATTACATCACAATTTTCTTACATTTTTATTTTAATTTCAGAGTATTTATTTTAGTTTTCTTACAAGTATTTATTTCAGTTTTCTTACAGTTTAATTTTCATGAAATTGTATATTTTTTTCTATATTTCTACCAGAGTTTTATAGTTGAACACAAATTCATCCCAATGGGACATTGAATTCAAAACAATTTCCCCAAAACAGAATTGCAAACAATCTCTACAAGAGGTTAATAGTTGAACACAGATTCATCCCAATGGGAAATTGAATTAAAGACATTGTAAAACATTAATTGTTGTAGCACAACGACAAGAAGGTTGTTTATTTTTAGAACTTCCATAAACAGGATAGTAGAACCATAGGCCGAGTTTATGACAAAAGGAACTCAAATAATGCACCTCAAATTGAATGCCTCCCACAAAGTAGAGTGACATGAATTATTAGCCCAAAAAAATGAGCTTTATGAGGAATTGACGTTGTTGTGCAAAATAATAAACAATATAATGATCTTCTTTGAGTGAACCTGTTATGTAAGATGCTAAGTGAACCTGCTATGTAAGATGCTAATTTATTTTTCTATAAGGAAGCATTGCAATTGAAACTAAAACATATTATATATTTCATAAATTAAACACCTCAATCCCTGAGTTTTGGCCACAGTTTGTAACATTTGATGGATTCAAAAAATTTAGAGTCCCTTGGAAAATAGTCACCTAGATTATTTGAACTAGTAAAGAGCAATGTCTCTTAACAGGTTGATGGTTGATGGAGGTTCAAATCTCATGGTGTAAATGTCAAACATGCAAGGATATTTCTATAACTCAAAAAATTTAGAGTCCCTTGGCAAATAGTCACCTAGATTATTTGAACTAGTAAAGAGCAATGTCTCTTAACAGGTTGATGGAGGTTCAAATCTCATGGTGTAAATGTCAAACATGCAAGGATATTTTTGTAACTCAAAAAATTTAGAGTCCCTTGGCAAATAGTCAACTAGATTAGTTGAACTAGTAAAGAGAAATGTCTCTTAACAAGTTGATGGAGGTTCAAATATCATGGTGTAAATGTCAAATATGCAACCTGATATTTCTACAATGGTACAAGGGTTTGTGCATTCCTAATATTATTGGAGGAGAGACATCATTTTAAAATCCAAGGATTTTTGTTAGGTCCCTATATCACTACTATAGTCCCTTATTATTGTTAGTGTAAACCCCTTATTGTTATTATTTTACCCTTGTAACCCCCATTTTGTTATTATTGTGCCCTTAAATTATTATTGTTAGGTCAGCTAGGATTACATTGTGGCCCACTAGGATTACATTATGGCCCCATGGACTCCTATATATAGAAAGGAGGTTTTGTGAATTGTATCATCCAAGAATTGTTTAGTTATGTAATGTATTGGAGGTTTCCCCCTTGAAGTGGCTCATTTCAAGGCATTGATATCTCTTTTCTTCTCTTTTTGGAGCTGGTAACACAATATTTGGTATCAGAGCTTTGGATTCTAGGGTTTCGCTGCTCCAAACAGGTCATCGTGGCATTTTCGCTATAACTTTGTTTCTACGAAGGTTCAGAAGCTGAAATTTTTAGGGTGCGAAGCCAAAATCCTGATGAATATTTTTTAAAAATTTCATAGCTTGGTTCACAATATTTTCAGAGATATGATCTGTGTAAGGTAGGTATTTTTTTCAGGCTCCTAAACAGGTCATCGTGGCATTTGCACTATAACTTTTTTTCTACTGAGGTTCAGAATCTGAATGTTTTATGGTGCGAAGCTGAAATCCTAAGGAAACGCATCAAAAAAATTTAGAGCTTGGTTCACAGTATTTTTTGAGATATGATCTGTGGAAGGTAGTGCTATTTCAAGCTCCTCAATTTCATCTCAAAAAGGTGATCGTCGGAAAATTTCAATAACTCTCTCTCTAAGCATCGGATTGGAGTGTCGTAAAAATTGGTCGTAATCAAACAGACTGTATTTTCTTAGCTATCAATTTCAAAGGTGAAGGACAAAACAGTGACACGTGGAAAGTCGTATAATTTCACTATACTGAACCAGTCCATAATTAGGTAATTGTGGGAGATTGGACATAACTTTATCTTGGAGAATCCAAATCAAGTCAGACCTATGGCATTCAAAAGAGAATTTAGAGGGCTACTTCAATGCTGAATTTTAGATATTGAAGAGCCGCAATCATAGAGATAATACAATTTCAATATCAAGCTCCTCAAAAGCAAGTATAAGGTGTGTATTTTTTTTCCGAATTGCATAAGTCTTGTTTGAAGAATCAAGTTGAATTGATCATACAAGATATTGTTGCTTGTATATCAGTATTGGATTATAAAATGGCCCCTAAAAATAATTCAACACCCATTAAGCCTTTGGAAAGCTCTACTATGACTCATGAAGACGAAGAATTGCGACATGATCTATCAAAATTACAAGAGCAAGTCCAACAAATTTCACTCTCGCAAAGAGAAACAAAAAATGAAATTGAAGTTTTGAAGAAAGGCGTGGAAGCTAAGATGGATGACGTGCAAGCTAATATGGATGGCGTGGAAGCTAAGATGGATGGCATGGAGGCTTGCATGGAATCTAAGATGGATGACATGGAAGCTAAGATCGATGAGAAAATGGAAAACATGAAGAATTTTCTAAAACCAGACATGGAAGGTTTGACAAAGTTGATACAAGAAAGGTTTCCTAATGGTGAAAAGATAGTAGAAGAACCTCATGATGAGAACAAAATAAATGTTAATTGTGATTTCATAAACTCTAATGTTGGCGAGAAGAACCACCATATTCCAAACATGGATATGAGGAAGTTTGATGGAAAGGATCCTGTAACATGGATACTACAGATGGAGCAATATTTTGATCTCCATAACGTGCAAAACACACAAAAGGTACGCATTGCAACTTTACATTTAGAACAAAATACATTTGTGTGGTATCGATGGCTTTGCTCCCGTAAAAAAATTGTCACTTGGTCAATTTTTACGGAGGAAATGATAGCACATTATGAGGATACAAAGAGCAACACCTTCTTTAGCCAATTGATAAATCTCAAACAAAAGGGTTTAGTGGGGCAGCACATTGAGGACTTCCAAAAATTGAATATAAGGGTAACTCATATTCCAGAGGAACACAGGATTGATCTCTTCATAGGCACTTTAAAGGATAACATCCAACATGAAGTTCGCGTTTTGGAACCTGATTCATTGGAGAAGGCATTCAGGTTGGCAAGAAAAGTTGAATGTAAAATTATGGCGACAAGGAAGCCTACCACTCGATTCTATAAAGAAGGAAGTGTTGCTACGCCTAGATTTCCACAACCTACAAGGTTGACACCACCACAATTGGAAGAAAAAACAGCAAAAGGGCTTTGCTACAGTTGTGATAGCAAATACACTAAAGGTCATAAGTGTGCTGAAAAGAAATTATTTTACATATATTGTGAAGAAGAAGAAGAAGAAAATGAACAAGAAGAGGATATACACCAAGAACCAACCATAGAAGAGGAAGAAGTGAATCCGACCATATCATGTAATCCACTGGCAGGAATTACCACTTCTCAAACTCTTAAGATCGCAGGACAGATCAAGAAGAAAAAGGTAATAGTGTTGATTGATTCAGGTAGCACCCATAATTTTATTCATTGTAAGGTAGCCAAGGAGTTAAATTTTTTCCTATACCCAGCACCAGAATGCCAAGTGATGGTTGCAAATGGGGGAACTATAAATTGCTTTGGGAAATTCCATAATATCAAGCTAACCATGTGGGAATATGTATTGACTAGTCCAATTCTTTCCATTCCTATGGGAGGTGTTGATGTTGTACTAGGAGTACAATGGTTACAATCTTTGGGGACGGTAGCTTTTAATTTTCAAGAACTTTTCTTGAAATTTTTTTCAGAAGGAAAGGAAGTTGAATTATGAGGTATTGCAGGGAAGCCAGGAAGGATAATAAGCTCTAATGTCATGACAAAGCTTCTAAAGAAAGAACAACGAGGCGTAATTGCACAATTATGCTCACTAGAAGTTCCAACATCAAAATCATCTATTCCTGCAAATCTCCAACAAGTCTTGGACAATCATTCCAAGGTGTTTGAAACTCCCAAAGGACTCCCACTTATTCGTGATCATGATCATGCTATTCATTTGATTCCAGGAAGTTTTCCTCCAAACATCAGGCCTTATAGATATCCTTACTTCCAAAAGAGCAAAATTGAACGTATGATTGCAGAAATGTTAGAGGCGGGTATAATTCAACCTAGTCAAAGTTCTTTCTCTGCTCCTGTAGTATTGGTACACAAGAAGGATGAATCATGGCGAATGTGTCCGGATTATAGGGAGCTCAATAAGCTCACCATTAAAGATAAATTTCCCATTCCTGTGATTAATGAATTATTGGATGAATTACATGGAGCACTTTATTTTACCAAGTTGGATCTTCGTTCAGGATATCATCAAATTAGAATGAAGACTGAAGATATTCCAAAAACAGCATTTCGAACTCATGAGGGTCATTATGAATTTTTGGTCATGCTTTTTGGCCTTACCAATGCACCTTCTACATTTCAAGGGTTGATGAATTCCATTTTCAAACCCTTCCTTAGAAAATTTGTGCAAGTATTTTTTGATGATATACTAATATACAGCAGGTCTTGGAAGGATCATGTTGAACATGTTGACAGGGTGCTCAAAATATTGCAGGAGAAACAATTATATGCAAAAAAATCCAAATGTTTCTTTGGAGTACAAGAGGTGGAATATCCGGGTCATATTGTATCTCACGAGGGTGTTAAAGTAGACCCTAACAAAATTAAAGCCATTAAGGAATGGAAAGTTCCCACAACCATAAAGCAGTTGCGAGGATTTCTCGGGTTAACAGGGTATTATCGCAAGTTTGTTAGGAATTATGGGAGAATAGCAGCACCTCTAACAACATTATTGAAGAAAGATGCATTTTCATGGACTCCTGAAGCAACTAAGGCCTTTGAACGTCTTAAAGAGGCAATATGCCTAGCACCGGTCTTAGCTACACCAGACTTCACAAAAACCTTTATTGTGGAATGTGATGCCTCAGAAAATGGAATTGGTGCAGTTTTAATGCAGGAAGGAAGACCCATTGCTTTTGAAAGTCGTCCAATCAAAGGAAAGTATTTACAGAAACCTATTTATGAGAAGGAAATGTTAGCAATACTGCATGCACTAAAGAAATGGTGAAATTACCTAATGGGAAGACACTTCAAGGTAAAAATTGATCATGATAGTCTTAAACACTTTTTGGAACAAAGATTATCTTCAGAAGAGCAACAAAAATGGGTCACAAAGATGTTGGGTTATGAATTTGAAATAATCTACAAAAAAGGAAAGCTTAATGTTGTTGCAGATGCACTATCAAGAAAGAATGAAGAGGTGGAAGCATTGCTTTGTGCCATTTCTATTATCCAACCATATTGGATAACCGAAGCAAGAGATGAATGGAGGAAGGAAAAAGATGTATGGACACTCATTCAAAAGTTGCAGCAAGATCCTAGTACATATGATACATTTAGTTGGAAAAATGATTCCTTATGGTACAAAGATCGCTTATATCTTTGTAAGAATTCCCAACTAAAACAAAAGATTCTTCTAGAATTGCACACTTCTCCTTTAGGAGGACACTCGGGATTTTTAAAAACTTACCGCAGGGTGAAGAAAGATTTTTTTTGGGATGGCCTTAAATCTGATATTCAAAAGTTTGTGACGGAATGTTTGGTTTGCCAGTAGAATAAAGTTGAGACAATTAAGACCTCGGGACTTCTACAACCTTTATCCATTCCAATTCAACGTTGGGAGGAGATTTCAATGGATTTTATCACAGGTTTACCTAAGTCCGAAGGAAAGGATGTCATCATGGTGGTAGTTGATAAACATACCAAGTATGCACACTTTTGTGCATTATCTCATCCATTTAAAGCAAGTACAATTGCTACTACATTTATGGATAGAATTCAAAAGCTACATGGAAGCCCAAGTGTTATTATGAGCAACAAAGATCCCATTTTTACTGGAAATTTTTGGATGGAGTTATTTTCTTGTTTGGGTACTCAATTAGCTCATAGCTCATCATATCATCCTCAATCTGATGGTAAAACTGAGATAGTAAATAAATGTTTGGAAGGATATCTTCATTGTTTTGTATCTGATAAACAAACACAATGGGTCAAGTGGTTACCTCTTTCTCAATGGCGGTATAACACTTCCTTCCATACTACAGCAAAAATGACCCCATTTATGGCACTTTATGGATATCATCCACCATCCATCACATCATATTTAAGAGAAAATTCGAAGGTTCAAGTAGTGGAAGATCACATCGAGCATCAGCAAGAAGTTTTCCAACTCTTAAAGGATAACCTGACTTTGGCACAAAATCGAATGAAACAACAGGAAGATCAACATCTCAGCGAGAGAAGTTTTGATGTGGGAGATTGGGTATTTTTATAGCTACAACCATACAAAAAAATGTCCCTCAAGCAAGCTAAGAAGGATAATAAATTATCACCAAAGTACTATGGTCCTTACAAGGTGTTGAAAAAGATTGGTACTATGGCATACAAATTAGAGCTTCTTGCTTCTTCGCGAGTACATCCAATTTTCTATGTTTCATGCTTAAAGAAGGTTATAGGTGAAAATCTTCTGGTTCAAACAATATTGCCAAAAATTGATGAGGAAGGAAAAATCATATTGGAACCTGAAGCAGTCATGGAAACAAGAACTCGAAAGCTACGGAATCGATCAATTTCAGAGTATCTGATCAAGTGGAAGAAATTACCCACTGAAGATTCTACATGGGAGGATGAGAACTTTATACAGAAGCACCCGGAGCTACTCAAGCATTGAGGACAACACTTTTTTTGAAGGAGAAGGGCATGTTAGGTTCCTATATCACTAGTATAGTCCCTTATTATTGTTAGTGTAAACCCCTTATTGTTATTATTGTACCCTTGTAACCACGATTTTGTTATTATTGTGCCCTTAAATTATTATTGTTAGGTCGGCTAGGATTACATTGTGGCCCACTAGGATTACATTATGGCCCCATGGAATCCTATATATAAAAGGAGGTTTTGTGAATTGTATCATCCAATAATTGTTCATTTATGTAATGTATTGGAGGTGTCCCCCTCGAAGTGGCTCATTTCTAAGGCGTTGATATCTCTTTTCTTCTCTTTTTGAAGCTGGTTACACAAAAAATTTGCACCAGTTCCCCTAACATTTGAACATGTTTCTAACTTAGGATTCAAAACCTAAATGATAGTATCTAGATCCTGTAACTGGAAATGGATCCTAAATAGAATTCACTGAATCCAAAAGAGTGGGTCCCAATTACCAATTTCCTGATTCCATGATGATTCAAATTCGGGTAAAGGGTTAGGAATGATGAATTCAATAACTATGATTAGAATGTTCTGTATCCAAAAAGTATAAAGGAAGTGCGCAATGGAAGGTACCCAATCATTTGAACTAACCCAATTCAGCTATAGATGAAAAATAATAGAACAAAGAACAAAACTCATTTATAGTTGAACATAGATTCATCCCAATTCCTATGCCTAGGCAAGTTTCAATGTTTTAAAGAGAGTGTGTATGATAAATTTCCCCAAAACAGAATTGCAAAAAATCTCTACAAGAGGTTTATAGTTGAACACAGATTCATCCCAACGAGAGATTAAATTAAAAATAATTTCCCCATAATATTATTGCAAACAATCTCTAAAAGAGGTTTATAGTTGAACACAAATTCATCCCAATGGGAGATTGAAGTCATATATACCTTAGGTTTTTTCTTATCTTCCTGTATATGGAATGATTGCTAATATTAATACTTTTTTGGGCTCAAATTTATAAGATTAAACATTGTAAAACATTAATTGTTGCATCACAATGACAAGAGGGTTGTTTATTTTTAGAACTTCTATAAACAAGATAGTAGAACCATAGGCCGAGTTTATGACAAACGGAACTCAAATAATGCACCTCAAATTGAATGCCTCCCACAAATTAGAGTGACATGAATTATTGGCCCAGAAAAATGAGCTTTATGAGGAATTGACATTGTTGTGCAAAATAATAAAAAATATAATGATCTTCTTTGAGTGAACATTTTATGTAAGATTCTAAGTGAACCTGTTATGTAAGATGCTAATTTATTTTTTTGTAAGGAAGCACTACAATTGAAACTAAAACATATTATAGATTTCATAAATTCAACACCTCAATCCCTGAGTTTTGGCCATGGTTTGTAACATTTGATGGATTCAAAAAATTTAGAGTCCCTTGGCAAATAGTCACCTAGATTAGTTGAACTAGTAAAGCGCAATGTCTCTTAACAGGCTGATGGAGGTTCATATCTCATGGTGTAAATGTCAAACATGCAAGGATATTTATGTAACGGTACAAGGGTTTGTGCATTTCTCATATTATTGGAGGAGAGACATCATTTTAAAATCCAAGGATTTTGCACCAGTTCCCCTAAAATTTGAACTTGTTTCTAACTTAGGATTCAAAACCTAAATGACAGTATCTAGATCACCAATTCCCTGATTCCATGATGATTCAGATTTGGGTAAAGGGATAGGAATGATGAATTCAGTAACTATGATCAGAATTTTATGTATCCAAAAAATATAAAGGAAAAGAACAATGGAACTTACCCAATCATTTGAACTTACCCAATTTAGCTTCAAGGTACAAAATGACTTCAAATAAAAAACAAAGATCAGACTGTAATTGATTTCAAGCTCACTAATCCAAAAGGCTAAATCCCTCAGTGTAAAAAATCCAAACAAAATCTCGTAGGCCAAGTAAAACAACTAGCAAAACCTGCTGAGCATACAAGTTGGAAACAAATAACCAAAAACAAAACAAGAGTAGCTGAGCATATAATCCTATGGAAAATATCTCAGTAGTTGAGCATAGAAGTTGTAGCATCTGAATTTAGCATATATCTATATGCAATAGTTGAGCATAGAAGTTGTAGCATTTGAAGTTAACATATCTATCTTCAATAGTTGAGCATAGAAGCTGTATCATTTGAACTTGAAGTCAACATATATTTATGCATTAGCTGAGCATAGGATTGAAAGATGACAAGACAGAAAATACGAAAAGGGTAATAGAAGGAAAGGCACCCAAAAACCTTGGGCATGAACACACAAACTAATTGTAAACTGTTATAATTTTTTATAAATGGGAAGAGATGATGTTACCAGATGATGTTTGGCTTGTATGGAATCATTCTTTTCAATTATTATTAACTAAATGCATGCAATAATTATGCAGGTAGTTGCATCCATGGCAAGCATGAGTTATGTAGCTTGTACAAGGAGAAGTGGCAGAAGAGTGCCCAGGGGTGCCCAGCTGTGATTCACTTCACCAGATGAAGAAAGAATAGGTGATCTCAATGTCAAAAACACTCCAAGAAATGTTTTTGAGGACAACCATGTGGTTGAAGCTGATGTTGTGACACCATCAGTCACAGAGCCATCGTCAACCACATTCCAAGGTGCAACTTCAACTAAAAAGATCTGTGCTATAAGAGGTTGGACAAAAGAATAAATGTTAGCTGCAATTGACGACATAGATTTCAATGGATATTCTATTCGGGCCTCTGCAAAAAAACAAAGTATTCCTCCCTCATCAATACATTATTGGATAAATGGGCTCACTCACACCAAACGTAGAGGGCCTGTTATAGTTATGACTGAAGAGGAGGAGGCCGAGGTGGTTGAGTGGTCTAAATAAATGGCCTAATTGGGACATGGGCTAGAGTTAATACAACTCAAACCCATAGTTGCTCAAATTTGTCAAGGGAGGCCAAACCCATTCAAATATGGGCGTCTTGGTAGATCATGGTAGTTTGGGTTTAGAAAAAGGCATCCAGACCTTGTATTACGTAAATTTGGGGGCCTTGAAAGAGACAGAGCATTAAATTTATGCCCTGCAATTGTATGTAAGTTCTATGACCCACTTTCTAGTGCATACGATAAAAATTCTTATGCAGCAGACCATATATGGAACTATGATGAAATAGGTTTGCAGGCGGGAAGAATTGTGGCATGAGGGTAATTACCAAGGGAGGCAACCGAAACATGCCAAATATTTTTCCTAAGAGCAGGGAGTGGATAACCATTTTATGTTGTGTCAATGCAATTTCTGCTTCAATCCCAAGATTTAATCTATTCAAATGTAAAAATCAGATGAAAAATTATATACAAAACTGTGAACCAGGAGCTTGCATGGTTGCACATCCCCATGCATGGATGACTAAAGAACTTTTTTTAAATTGGCTTTTCCACTTTGCTGCATATGTGTCAGGTGGTGTCTCACCTAATAACATACACCTATTGATATTAGATGGCCATGGAAGCCACATGGCTATACAAAAAATTGAGGAAGCAAACAATTTGGGCATTGACCTTTTGATATTTCTTGCTCATACCACTCACAGATTTCAACCCCTTTATGTTAGTGTGTTTGGCCCTTTCAAGAACTATTTCAGGTCAGAGCGTGTTGCATGGATGGAAAAGAATCCAGGGGTTGAGGTGAAAAGGTTTGAGTTAGCAGAGCTTGCAAGTAAGTCTTTTAAAAGGGCTCTGACACCATCAAATATCAAGGCCATCTTTAGGAGGACAGGAATATAGCCACTGAATTATGATGCTCTTACGCATGATAATGCTTGTAGCCAAGATTTTCATGTGGATGGTCAGGAAGAAGAGCATGAAGTGTAAGAATAATTACATGAACATGTTAATGTGGTTGCAACTGGTAATATAATTTCCCTCTCTCAAGGATAGTTATATGCTGCTGATGATGAGAAGGTATGTGAAACATAGTATATTCATCAACAAATTGATAGCAAAATGAAGGTTGTTCTACCAACTCAAGGAGATGGAACTCTTGTTGCTGATATTATTAATGACATTGTTGAACATGCAGTTGACAATGCAGATGTAGTTGAAAATGAAATTGTTGATATTGTTAATGCAGATTTAGTTGAAAATGAAATTGTTGATATTGTTAATGACATTGAAAATGACCAATTGACATTGCCAAGCCAAGTAAAACTACCATCATGGTTGGCAGAAGCCATGATTAATTTGAACAAACACACTGTCTCAAGAACCAATGAACAAAGCATGAACATGCCTTCCATACTGGCAGAATTGAACAGTGAAATTGTTCATTTTTTGTGGATAGTAGACCAATGGAAGAATATGGAGCACATAATGAGGCACCAGATGAAGAAAACAATATAGTTCAATTAAGTACCACAGATACTGAAGTTCCAAGCAATGACATGCAGGTGGGAGGGGGGGACAAGTTTCTTGGGCGGTTCCTAAAGCTACCACTAGAAAGAGTGTCAATGAAAAAGAAGCAAGGAACACTTGGTAGTCTTCGTTTGGGTTGAAGTTTAGATTTACTCACCTTAGAAGACTATATAAAAATCCTAGTTGATTTTGAAAAGAAAAAAATGGAATTTCAGGAATTAAAACAGAAAAAAAAGGATCAAACCAAGGAGAAGAAGGCAACAAGGGCTATTGCAGCACAATGTCGAGCAGATGAAAGGCTTGAAAGAGAGAGAGCAAGGCAAGAGAAAAAGAAAAAAAATAAAAATTGAAGAGACGAAAAGGAAGCAAGGAAGGCTAAACAAATGCTTGAAAGGGAACGAGGGATGACTGATATGGTTGACATAAATGTAATCACAGTTGATGGGAAAGAAACTAGGGATATGTCCAACACATTGGACAATATTGCAAATAATACAACATTATTCTAGGACCTCATAAAAATTCAAGTGAGTCACTATCAAAACGGGGGTTTACCCACTTTCCTTATTCCTACCATAGGAGGTGTGAATATCACACCTCCACTTAGCACAACTGTGAGGTATGGGTAGTCAAATCCTCCATGTTGATGGGAAAAATTGGTCTCAATTATATGGCAGCAATCAACCACAACCTAATCAACTCTTCTTAGGGAGGTCAGCCTACTTGGCATTGAAAATTCTCAAGGCCATAAAGAATAGGGGTGTTATATGTTTTTGGTTGTAACCACATTATGATGTGGATTTTTGATGGATTGTATATCTTTCTTGTCACATGAAGGTTGACTTAGTCCATACTGTATGCGGCATTGGAAGGAAGGAACATCTATAGGTTATTAAAATGTTACATTCTAACATAATGACATGACAATGTTGTTATATGTGCTATTTTTTGATACTGTAAATTATGTATACTGTATACAGTCTTCAAATGTTTATGTGACTCCATGTCTGTTATCAATTGGATGAAAATATATACTCAACATCACAACCATACTATTATTTTTTATTCCATAAAGTAATCTATTTAAAATCTACTCTAATATGAACACTGAAACAAATCTCTTCTCAAAGGATCGACTAGACATGGACAAAACTTCATGCCATCATGACATATTGAAACACATAATAGAATATGAACAAAAAAAGATTAAAGAAACAAATAACAGATGGAACATGTAAAGAGATAAAATGTTTGTTAAGCTTCAAGGTTGACCAATATAAGCCTTAAGTTACCCCTCTAAGGCAACATTGTCTCTAAGACTTATAGAAATACTTCTTAATGAACAAAGAACGTCTCATAATAAGATTCTTTTGTTGACCTCTTTCAAAGTTACACAACCAAGACATTCATGTTCAGATTTACAAAACCTACTATTTAGCTTATAGGAGATATTGAAACTCTATCACTACTTCAATATACACGTAGCAATACAACCACATCATAATCCACTCGCTTGTACGACACATGCCACTAATCTTGCCAGCTGTCATGTGGTTGGTGAGGGCTTTAAATCTGCCAGCTTCCTATACTGCTAAGGTTTCAAACGTAGATTTATTCACGATGTGCCATTTGAGCTGTGAATTTTTTTAGTAAATGAATTGAGATTTGCAAAATTTACTTTTTAGTTTATGGGAGATATTGAACCTCTATCACTACTTCAATAAACATATTAACTTAATAAATAAATTCAACAAACCAGTTTGAGTACATAATTACAGCAAAGTTGTTTTGCAACCTAAAAGGTCCTATTATTGTGTCAAATTCACGTTGAGATAGAGGAATGTATAATTTACTTCAAGGTGCATTATTTACAAGCTATTTGCATACTATTTGAAGCCTCTTTATGTTGACAATTAAACTTTAACAATGTCACTATTGCATCAAATAACCTTTTATCATACCCTTCCAACTGATTATAACAAAACTTTATCATAACCTTCAAAGTGATTATAACAAAACCACAGTAAAAAATTTACGACACCCTTCCAAGTGATTATAACAAAACCACAGTAAAAATTTTACGACACCCTTCCAAGTGATTATAAAAAAACCACAGTCAAAACATTATCATACCCTTCAAAGTGATTATAACAAAACCACGATAAAAAATTTACGACACCCGTCCAAGTTATTATAACAAAACCACAATAAAATCTTTATCACTACTTCAATACACATCTTAAATTAATAAAAAATTTCAGCAAGCCAGTTTGAGAACATAATCACACCAAAGTTGTTTTGAAACCTAAAAGTTCCTATTACTGTTTCAATGTCAAATTCATATTGAGATAGAGTAATGTATAGATTACTTCAAGGTGCATTATTTACAGGCTATTTGCATACTATTTGAAGCCTCTTTATGTTGACAATTAAACTTTAACAATGGCACTATTGCATCCAATAACCTTTTATCATACCCTTCCAACTGATTTTAAAAAAACCACAGTCAAAACTTTATCATACCCTTCAAAATGATTATAACAAAAACACAGTCAAAACTTGACGAAACCCTTCCAAGTGATTATAACAAAACCATAGTAAAAACTTTATCACTACTTCGATACACATCTTAACTTAGTAAATAGATTCACCAAACCATCTTGAGTACATAATCACACCACAGTTTTTTTGCAACCTAAAATTTCCTATCATTTTTTCAATGTCAAATTCACATTGAGATAGAGGAATGTATAATTTACTTTAAGGTGCATTATTTACAAGGTATTTGCATACTATTTGAAGCCTCTTTAAGTTGACAATTAAACTTTAACAATGGCACTATTGCATCAAATAACCCTTGATCATAACCTTCCAACTGATTATAAAAAAACCAGAGTCAAAACTTTATTCAACATAATACAGAATTTGGTACAAGTGCCTTCTAAAAACTACTTGTAAACTCTACATTTCTCTTTCACACTTGCAGGAACCCATTCAAGTAATCAGGAGAATATAGAATTTGGTCCAAGTGACTTCTAAAACCTACCTGTAGACTCTACATTTCTCTTTCACACTTGCAGGAACCCATTCAAGTAATCAATAGAATAAAGAATTTGGTGCCCTTACAAATGACGACTTGTGTCAGATACAAGTACAATTCACAAAGAAAATTATGTATTCTCTACAAGTCTATTATGGAGCAGAACAACTTCAACTAACCAACAAAGAGATGGACCATAAAAGCCTTTTAGTCTAGGGAAACAACAGAATATGAATGCCAACAGAGCCACAAATGAAGAGGAACTACTCACTTGACTAGAGGGAAGGATAGGAGGAAGGATAGTTGTAATTTCAGAAATCAAGCCCTAAATCCTAAACCTTGTTGTATGCTCACGGTTTCCACCCACAAGGAACAACTACATACTAAAGACTGTGCCAACTTAGGGTCTCCACCGGCAAGGAATGACTACATACTAAATATTGCCCCAAAGGAACAACTACAGAAGATGTTGGGGGATGAGAAATTTCAAGCCATTGTAAGCATATAGCCCTAAAACAAAATAAGAACATGGGTATAGCCCTAAAACCAGTTCCAAATCAAACAAGAAAAACCAGTGTCATTCAGTTCAAGAAAAACTAGTGCCATTCAAAGAAGAACAAACAGTCTAAAGAAGAGCTAAAAGAGATAAATTCCACTGAAGAAGATTAAGAGTGTTAACAAACGCATGTTTTCAAGTGTTAAAAAACACAACAGTTGGCTGGTAGGAAAATAATTCCTACCAGGAGGTGAAGACACCAACTGGAGAGCTAAATGTCGATGCAGGAGCCAACTAGATAGATAGACCTCTCCAAAGTTTGGAAATACCGAAAACAAATTTTAAATGATCATAAATTAACAAAAAAAAATGAAAAATCTCTTGAAAATGAAAGGAAAGCAACAGATTTACCTAAAAAAAATAAATTACCTGCACAATCAGGGAACTTCTGCAAATGAGCACAGGGGACGAAGTCATCAACAACTCCATGCAACATTGAGTAGTCGAGGAGGTGAGTTTGACAGTGGAGTATAAATTTTTCATGGTTGCAAGAGACGAACAGGTCCACAACGGGGCGCAGGACCAGCATGAACAAAACCATCCCTGCGGAGCAAGGCATCCTAATAGTAACAAAAAAGGCGGACATATGGTTAACAATTGCGGTGGAGGTGCACCAACAATGGCGACACAGTGTGCAACGACTGGCGGAGCTCTCTAAGAAACATCCCGCTCCGAACAGAATTACACAAGTTAAACGAGCCATCGTGAATAACTCTGCGTTTGAAACCCTAGACGTATGACAAGCTCGCATATTTAAGGCCATCCCAACCACACAACAACTGTAGATATTAGTGGCATGTGTCGTACAGGCGAATGGATTCTGACGTGGCTATTTTGTTACGTGTCACAGAGGGCACCCAACAACTAGTGTCCCTCCCATAGATCATTACACTGGAGGAGCAAAGAACATAATGAAGGTTTCAGGACCAGACAAAGGGAGGGTAGTTACCCACGAATAAATTCTTCCCATATCCACTGTCAGATCTGTCCTAATTTCTCACAACCGTGGATCTATTAGTGATCCTAGGATGAATCCTTACCGTCGATTAATGCTAAGTCTTGAGACGTGAGCATGCCACTTGGAGCAATGAGATTCCACTTCTGGAAGGCTTAGAATAGTTGGGTTTGTAAACTCAAAAGTAACCATTAAAAAACTCCTATGTGTTTGTTACATAACACTCATTATGAGTAGAGAGGGTTCGACCCATTCTTAATTGCATAGCCTTCGTAAAATAATGTTAAAACAGTACCCTTGCAATGATTAAACATATGACTTGAGAGCCTATGTCACATGTCCCAAGAGACTATTCAATACCAAGTGTGCAAAAAAATAAATACATTAATGAGTGATAAATTCTAGTTAATATAGTCAAATGGTTTATTTTTCATGCATCACAGTGATATCAATGTATGTTTCGATAATTTAAAGGTAAATGATTTTTTTTATATGGGGATATTATAGGTGGTATCAGAGCCTACATTCCTAAACTGGTGGCCTGATGGGGTGGAGATAAAATAAAAAGAAAAAAAAAATTGTTTACAGAGAGAGAGAGAGAGAGAGAGAGAGAGAGAGAGAGAGAGAGAGGAGAAATGAATACCATGAGATGGATAGGGGGGTCAACTTTTACTCCACCAACCAGACATATAATTGAAATTGGTTGTATGTAATTGGAAGGAACTAACCTAAAACTATGGATTTCGTTGGAAAATGAACACCAAAATAGAATAGAGACATTAATGGGAACCATACAACATCTTAGAATTGAAATGGAAGCTCTTCACACAGAGAATGAACGTTTGGTACGTGAACAGGAACGTATTATGAAAAGCTTGACAAATAGGAAAAACCATCAGAACTCAAAACCCACTTTGGATAATGGAAAAGGTCGAATCCCACAAAAGGAGAGAGGACAGGATGCCGGAAATAAGTCAAACCCAAGAATCCGAAGAAAACCAAAAATCGTAGGAGAAGGGGTATCGAGACACTTCTGTCATGAGGTACGTGAGAAGACAAAGAAACAAAAAATTAAATTACAAGGTAAATTTAAAAAAATCAAGCCCCCAAGCTACGATGTTGAAGTGGAATAAATAACAGAAGCTTGGCTGATTGAAATGATAAAGTATTTTCAAATTTATTGACATTAAAAAAACTTGAAGGCTTTGTTAGCCATATACCAACTACGGGGAAAATCTACCATGTGGCGGGAGGATGTCAAGGAATTACATGATATTGAGGAGAAAATGGTCACTTGGGAAACTTTTCAAAGGAACTTCACAAATAAATTCTTAATAGAGCGATTCAATGATGACAAGGCTAAAGAGTTTAATGATTTGAGATTAGGCCAGATTACAATTGATGAATGTGTGGCGATATTAACCTCTCTGCTAAGATATGTACCATATTTACGTGAGGAGAAAGTTAAATGATAAAGGTTTATTAGCATTCTGTCGTTGTATATAAAAGAATCAATTGAGTTCAAGTATCCGAAAATAATGGATGACGTTGTGACAAAAGCGCGACTTTGTTATCAAAAGATACAAAAAAAGGATTACAATAAGAACTGGTCAGGAAAAAGGGACAAAAAAACGTACCAACTTGAACTAACAGGAGCACTAAGAATTTTGGTTTCATATATACTTTTAAAGGGTAGCAAGGGAATATTATGGAGAAAAATAAGCAAAAAAATCACCTTCGGAATGAGTCAAAAACAATGGAGTCATATAATAAAGTTGAAAGAAGCCCAATCTAAAATCCACCTATGCAGTGTTGCAGCTGTAGAGAACCACATTGCATCAATAATTGTCCTCAACATGGAAACTTGGAACTAGTAACAAATGTTCGGGAAGCATCAACTATCGACAAAGTGGCTAGTAGCTTGTCAAGACTTCATGTAGCACTCAAGGATCACTATCATCCCAACATGATTGAAATGGAAGGTAAGGTGTTAAAACACGTTGTTTCCATTCTAATAGGCCTTGGTGCCTTTTTAAGTTATGTAAGTCCTAGGGTGGTATAAATTTTTCAATTACAAACTCATAAATTTAAGCAACCCTAGTTAGTTCAACTAGCCACATGGGCAAGGAGGAGGGTGACAGCTAAGGTAGACAATTGTTTAATTAAGGTAGAAAATAAGCCTTTGAAGATAAATTTTAATGGCTTTCCTCTGGGTTCTTACGATGTCCTAATTGGTATGGATTGGTTAGAGACGCATTGGTCACAGTTGAATTGTAAGGAAAAGACAGTTAGTTGTCGAAATGAGGATAGTACTAGGTGTGAAATACAAGGGATTAAGAGGCTTACACAACTTAGGCCAATTACTGGTTCCCAATTAGGGAAGTGCTTGAGGAAAATATATCCTATTTATGAAGTATATGTAGGGTACGCAAATTCCATGGAGAAAGCAGTTGGATTAGAGCATTAACTAGTAATTCAAGGATTTGTAGATGTATTTCCTAAGGAAATACCTGCACTACCACCAAGGAGGGATCTGGATTTCACCATTAACTAATCACAAGAGCTAAACCATTATATAGAGATCCTTATATAATAAGTATACCTGAACTTACAGAGCTGAAGATTCAACTACAAGAGTTATGGATAAAAAATGCATAGGCCCCAGTGTATCACCTTAGGGAGCTCTAGTACTTTTCATCAGAAAAAGGATGGAACATTATGGTTGTGCATAGATTATCAACAGTTAAATAAATTTACTATCAAAAAAAAATATTCATTACCCAAACTTGAAGCTCTATTTGATCAAGTTAAAGGTGAAAAAATATTTTCAAAGATCGATTTAAGGTTTGGATCACCATATTAGAATCAAAGAAGAAGATATATGTAAGACTAAATTTCACACCCATTGTGGACATTATGAACTTCTAGTCTTGCCCTTTGAATTGAATAATGCACTAGCTACTTTTATGTGCCTTATGAACATATCATTTCATCCTTATGATTTATTCCAAAAGTGTGTAGGAGCATCAAGAACATTTACGAATTGTATTACAGACCTTATGAGAACACCATATGTATGCAAAATACAACAAGTGTGACTTCTATAAGGAAAAAATACAGTATATGTGGCATGTCATAACACCATAAGGTATATCCGTAGACCCAAAAAAATCAGGACAGCCATGGAATGGCCTTTCCCCAAGAGCTTGGAAAATATCCGATACTTTATGGGTTTATTGGGATACTATTATTGTTTTATAAATAATTTTTCCAAACTGGCCCACCCCTTGAAATCCCTATAAAATAATGGAAAATTTTTTAAATGGACCCACGAATGTCAACAGAGTTTCAATCATCTACGAAAACTACTAAGCACATCACCAGTGTTCGAATAGCAAACCGAAATAAATAATTTTCGTCTGTATGGATACATTTCAAGCAGGGGTAGGAGGTGTGTTAATGCACCAGGTTCGAGTAGTGGCATATGAATCCAAAAAGTTAAACGATCATGAAAAACGTTATTCAACCGATGAGTTGGATCTTACTACGGTAATCCATGCTTTAAAGGTTTGGATACACTATCTGTTACGAAATAAGTTTACACTCATGGATGATCATAGCAGCTTAGCCAACTTCTTCCATTAGCCAAACATGAATGCTTGCCAAGCATGGTGGGCTTTGTTCTTAATAGAATTTGGTTTTAACATTAAAAATCTAAAAGGTGAGGAGAACTGGGTGGCATATGGTTTAATAAGAAGACTAAATTGTGGTTACAAAATTTCTTTCATTAAAAAAAAAATTGACTATTCAATTCATATTAAGGAGGTTGCATTAAACGATCCAAAATATCATTTTCTAAAGAAAAAATAAAAGCAGGAAGACAACTCTGAAAGAAAACTAGGCTATATCATTGAAAAGGATAACATGTTAACATATCAGGAGCGTATTTACGTACCAAATCATAAATATATTAAAATATTTAATTTGAATTAATATCATAGAACCCCATATGTTGTGGAGGTGGGATATCAAAAAATTCTCACTACCTTAATGAAATATTATTTCTGGCCCAGAATGAAGGAAGAGACAGTCAAGTATTTGGCATAATGCCTAGAATGTCAGCAAGTAAAGGAAGAGCATCAGCACCGAGACCTACTTCATCCTTTAACCATTAGTGAAGGGAAGTAGGATATTGTAACCCTATATTTTATTACTTGGCTACCAAAATTAAAAAAAACACAATGACTCCATCATGTTGGTGGTAGACAAGCTGATTCATGTAGCTCACTTTAGACTAGTCCAATCAACCTATAAGGTGGTACAAATAGCTAATATTTTCATGAAATTATTTTAAAGATTACATGGGATTCCCAAAATGGTTATTTCTGATAGAGATTTAAAGTTCACCTCCGCCTTCTAGAAAGCATTGTTTACTGATTTGGGAACTCAATTGTAGTTCAGTACGACCTAACATCTTCATATGGATGGGAAAATTGAATGAGTAAACCAATTTTTAGAACACATTCTTCATATGTACGTAATGCAACAACCTACGAAGTGGGAAGTATATATAAATTTGGTAGAATTCACTTATAATAATGGATATCATGCATCATTAAGGATGAACCCATTTAAGTTAATGTATGGAATAATATGTATAACTCTAATTAACTAGAACATCCTAAAATATAAGTGGATGTTGCGACCTTACATACTCAAGGACATGGAAACTACAAAGAAAAAAGTTAGAGCTAGTCTAAAAGTTGCTCAAGGCTAACAAAAGAATTATGCCGACCAACGAAGCTCCTACCGTGAATACCAAGTAGGATATCATGTGTATGTGAGTGTAAAGGCCAAGAGACGTACATTGAGATGGAATGGTCACTATAAATTAGCCCCTCGATTCTATGGCCCCTTCCAAATTATTGCTCGAGTTGGCCTAGTAGCCTATCAATTGGTGCTACTTAGCCACATACGTGTGCACAATGTGTTTCACATATACTTATTAAAAAAATACATACATGACCCAAGACATATAATACAATGGAAAAATTTATAGGTAATGTGATTAAATTGTATTAGGGAGGGAGTCATACAATAAAATTTGAACCAATAATAATGGTTGATATTCAATTTCCAAGTCGAGCCAGATAGGGCATATTCGGTCGAGCCATTGCATATTCTTGTTCTGAGAGAAACAATGTTGCGGAAACGAATTATCCCTCGGATTAAAGTGAAATGGATGCATTTTATCCTGGAGGGTGCCACATGCGAAGATTGACAACCTATGAAGAAATCATACCCGAGCCTGTTCCATAATAAATTAATCATCGAGGACGGTGTTTCTTTTGAGGGGAGGAGATCTAATAACCCTAGCTGACGGGTCAAACTATAAAATTACTTTGTTTTACTGTGGTGAATAAATTAGAATAAGACATCTAATGAATAATTTAATGAAGAGAAAAATTCATGGACTATTAACCAAGTGTTTTGTTTCTCTTGTCTATGAGGACATCAACTACATGAGTACGAAAAGACAAAAGTAAGAAACAATTCCACACACAAGAAACAGTTGAAGGTAGTTAGGGATGGAAGTTAGCGACCCATTCTATTTCCTTCTAGGAGAAAAACTTGGGAGGGTGGCCAAAAGGGTATGGTATAACCTGAGGCTACGAGAGGAGGAAAATGAGAGAGGTTTCTATTTGGATGAGAAACCTTTGACAACACATTGTAAAGAGGGGTGAATCAAATCCAAGTTATTAGTTGGTGTGCTAATCGAACTTATAGTTTCCTATGACTAGAGTTTATTGGGATCAGGTGGTCGAAAGGAAAAACTACTTTGTTTTTCTTGTGTGTGGAATTGGCTCAACGGGAGTCCAGAGTTGAATTTGAGTCTCATTGGTTGTGTGGCACATCTGCCTTTTTGTGGTCTAACCCTTCCTTTTAACTATGAATTTCTTATTCGAATGTTGCTAAAGATGTAAGATACCAAATTTTTTTGAATAATAGTAACGGATTAAGAATTTTCTGAAAAGTGAGTGGAAAATTCTTGAACGAAAACTGGGAATTAATTTTTAAACCCTTGGAACAATCTATATGTTAATATGTTATAGATATGTTATAACTCCGAGTTACGAGTATCAAGACTCAGAAGCCACACATGGAGAAAAAATATGGCATATTTCCGTGAGAAATAACCCGTTTAGAAATATCAAGAATTCCGTATCGAATAGGTTGGGTTGGTTCCAGAGTTTGGGCTAAGGCATTGCCAATGAAACAATCCCTTGAATTCTGTAAAGGAATTATACCAGGAAAGAATAATGAGTAAATCCAAGTTCCATATACGATGCATGTTATAAATGAAAAAAAAATAGTAAAACTATTAATATATATGTATTAACTTTGAAGAAAGACAAAAAAAAAAAGTGTAACATAATACATTAAATTTAGGAGAATGTTGGAAATGATAATTCCAACTCCAACTGTGCAAGAGGAAGAATTCAAATTTTGATGTGAATTTTGTAAAGGAAAGTAGCAGAAATTCTTCATCTTTGTGTGCACTCCACCATGTATTAAAAACCAGTCTTTAAAACCCTGCAAGTTCAATTTTTTGGTTAATGGCCGTAGCCATGTTTTTCTCGTGTATGCATTGAAGGATCGTGGTTTTACCACGTAACCATTCCGCATTCATAAACCCTCATCCACCACCTTAAAACCCTGTCCTCGCACCATTTAAAACATACTCCAACCACCATTTCCATTTACTGCCATTTCGTTTGAATTTGAACACACCACGTCATGGTTTGTGGAGCCCATACTCCAGGTCACACTCCGTCGTCCAATCCAAGTCCATTCGCGTTGTTTTCTAGCCTCATCACTGTAGTCCTTACCCACGCGATAAGATGGAGGATCCACATGCCAAGTCAACAAGCTCGCAGCCAATGATGAGCGTATCACAAATTTATTTTCCAATGTCATCAGAGCCAAAATTGGATGCGATAAGCATCATTAAATATGGTTGAATATTTTTTAATTCTTCCACCATGTCAAGTGCCAACCAATAGCAGGCCTATCGCAAATTATGAGGTCTAGTCAGCAAGCAGCCAAATTGGATGCGATAAGGTCATAAACCAATTTGTATAAAAAGGTTTCAAATCCGCGAAAATGATTTTTTAAGATTTCGGATATTAGGTTAAAAAATTTAATGTTTTGTTGTATATGGGCTTGGTGTATTAAGGTTTAAAAACCTTTACATAAATGTTTTTAAATGCCGTGACGTATATTTTTTTAAGTCTTTATACTTTAGGTTAATAATATATGTTTTATGAAATATATATTGTAAAAGTTATTCAAAAGGTTTCTTTGACGTAGGTCTACCTTGCTCAAGCATAGATTGACTCAAATAAAGTCTCTTCTATTGCTCCAAAAGTAAAATATGAACTTCATACACCTAAAAGTTCATAGAGAGAAAAGAATCTATTTTTCGGTCCCCATATTATACTCATTATGCCTGGCATTAAACGTTGCTTTTTCCATCACACTAAAAGCCTTTTTCTGTATGGTAACATCCCACGGTCAATTGAGCACCTCGAAGATATGTCATAATAAAACTGAACACCTGCCTCAAATATATAATATTTACAATATATATATTAACATTGTAATAGGAAGTATATTTGCCCAAAGGCAGAAACAAAAAGTGAGTGTGTGTAGAACTGTGTTGACTGTGTGTATTGTATTTTTTCCCAAAGGCAGAAAATGGAAAGATAGACAGACAGAAAAAGATTGAAGTGATGTATGTGTCAAGTAGCTAGAAGATTTGCATTGTAATCCAAAAATTCATTCTGAAGACAAAATCTCATTTTGTAATAGATTGTTTTAATGAAATAGATGTTTATGACATATCTGTCCACATCTTTTGTATTAAATCTTTGTGTTGATTTGAGGAATTTTTATTCCTTTGTGTGTTCCGAATTCTTCAGAAATTGCAACTTGGTATCAGAGCTAGTTCAGGCTCTTTGCATTTGCCAAAGAAGTTTAAGGAAGAAGAAGAAGTTGTTGAAGGTTTTCTCTAGTAGTGTGAAGACTTAGCAAAACAAGGTATTTACAAAACATAGTTTTTGTGTTTTTTTTTTTAAAGAGTGCAATCCAAAGAAGTCTCTTGAAGATAGATTTTAATCTCTTAGCAGTGAGAAGGTTCATTTAAAAAACACAGTCAAGTTTTTAAGCATAGTTCAGAAAGCTAGACATGGCAGGAGCCAGTACAAGCACGAGTATGCAAAATGATCAACTCCCACAGTTTAATGGGAAGAACTATGACTATTGGGCAATCACAATGAGAGACCTGTTTACCTCTCAACATTTATGGAAACTAGTTGAATACGCTTTAGAAGAACTAGTAGATAAATAAGCATATAGTTCCTTAACACAAGCAAAGAAGGATTTCCTGAAGAGTAATAGGAAGAAGGACTCAAAATCCCTCTTCTATCTCTATCAGGCAGTGCATGAAAGTGTATTTCCAAGTATTTTAGCAGCAAAGAGGTCTAAGGATGCATTGGATACTCTCTAGATAGCGTATCAAGGAATGGAGAAGGTAAAGACAATAAATCTTCAATTAATGAGAAGATATTTTGAAGTCATTTGCATGAAAGAGTCTAATACAATAGACTCATTCTTCACATTGTTGATTGGGTTGGTTACACAAATAAGATCTCATGGAGAAACCATAAAAGAAAGAAGAATAGTGGAGAAAGTATTGAGGAGCTTACCTTCAAGGTTTGATGTAATAATAACAACCATTGAAGAGACAAAGGATCTCTCAAATTTTACTATTGATGAGATTCATGCATCATTGATGACACATGAACAAATATTGGGTAGAACAGCATACTCATGTTTGGAGCATGCCTTCAAAACCCAAATTTCCTTTGGAAGATGAAGAGGTCAATGCAGAGGAAACTAAAGAGGAAAAGGTAGAGGCAAAAGCCAAAACAGAGGAGGAAGTAATAGCCCAAAAAATACTAGTGGAAGGGGCAGCAATCAAAGTCATAACCAAAGCCAACAAGGTGGACAAAATCAAGCACATGGACAAAGGTATGATAAAATCCCAAGTCCAATGTCATTACTGTAAGAAGTATGGCCATCATGTCAATGAATGTAGAAAGAAGCAGAGTGACATGGGTAATAGATCCAGTGCTAATTTTACTAAGGAAAATATCAGTCAAGAGAATTTGTTTTTAGCATGTAATATGGCTAAAGAGAAAAATGAAGATATATGGTTTCTAGATTCAAAATATACTAACCATATGACTGGAAACATTTCAATGTTTTCCATTATTGATGAAATGTGAAGTCTCAAGTAACATTGGCAATAGACTGTAAAGTCTTTTTCATGGGAAAAGACAAAGTAAGTGTTTTGACAAAGAAATTAGAAAGGAGATCCATATCAGATGTATACTATGTGCCTAGTATGAAGTGTAACCTTTTGAGCATTGGACAGCTCATTCAGAAAGGTTAGAATGTATTCTTTGAGGATGATGTATGTACCATCATGGATAAACCACCAAGAAAGAAGAGGATTTCTCAAGTGAAGATGACAAGAAACAGAATGTTTCCTCTCAAGATGAGAGCAAATTTGAAGAAAGGAGTTGTAATGGCAACAGTAACACAAGAGACATTCCAAAGAGAAGAAAAAGATGAAAATTGGTTATGGTATTTGAAATTTGGACATATCAACTTTGGAGGTCTGAATTTGTTGCATATAAAAGGTATGGTAAAGGGATTACCCTTGATTGAGAAACCAGACAGTCTATGTGAAGGTTGTATCTTGGGCAAACAACACAAAGAAAACTTTCCATCAGGAAAGAGCATAAGGGTAAAGGAACCCTTAGAAATAGTCCATTCATATTTTTGTGGACCAATGCAAACACTATCATTAGCAGGAAACCACTATATGTTGACCTTTATTGATGATTACATAAGAAAAACTTGGGTTTATTTTTTGAAGTTGAAGAGTGAAATGTTTGATAAATTCTTCCACTTTAAGGCTCTTGTAGAGAATCAAAGTGGGTAGCATATTAATGTCTTAAGAACAGACAGAGAAGGAGAATATATCTCCAAATAATTTATGCGTTTATGCAGATAAAATGGGATTCATAAACAATTTACAGCAAGATATACGCCGCAGCAAAATGGAGTTGTTGAAAGGAAAAATAGAAACATCATGGATATGGTAAGAAGTATGATGAAGGAAAAACATTTTCCAAATGAATATTAGATTGAAGCTGTACATTTTGTAGCATATGTCTTGAATAGATGCCCAAAAAAGTGTTATGAACAGAGTTCTAGAAGAAGCATGGAGTGGCATAAAATAGTTTGTCACCCATGTGAGAGTTTTGGTTGTGTGGCTTATGCACACATTCTGGATCAGCTAAGAAAGAAGTTGTACGGAAAGGGGAGAAGTGCATATTTTTTGACGGTGAAGAATCCAAGGCATACAGATTGTATAACTCATCCACCAAGAAATTTATGATAAGCAGAGATGTACAATTTATTGAGGACTAATCTTGGGATGGAAGCATTGAGAAAAGAGCGAATGTGAATTTTTTTTTGTCTCATGATGATGATGACGAAGAATTCGCTGAAAGACATCCCTCATTAGTAGCACCACCTCCACCAACACAAGGACAACAAGGGACACCACAAGTTGGTATGAGAACACCCTTAAGAAGTGATGACAGTGCTTCTCTAAGTACATCACAGGGAGCAGATTTGAGTGCTTCTACAAGAACAAGTTTACCAAGTGAAAGAGGAACCAGATTCAGAAGTCTGAATGAAATTTATGAGAAAGAGGCAACAAATGAAGGTATGAACTCTTTATTTGAATTATATTGTCATGTAGAATATCTTACTCATTTTGAAGAAAAAGTAAAATATAAGAAATGGATAGATGCTATGGATGAAGAAATGAATGCAATAGAGAAGAAAAAACATGGGAATTGGTTGATCTCCCAAAAGGTAAGAAATTCATTGGAGTGAAATGGTCTACAAGACCAAAAGCAATGTTGAAGGTAAGATTGAGAGGCACAAGGCCAAACTTGTTTTCAAAAGCTATAAGTGGCAACAATGAAGAGATTATGAAGAAACATTTGCACCGGTTGCAAGAATGGAAACAATAAAAGTAGTGTTGTCCATAGAAGAACAACACAAATGGAAAGTTTACCAAATGGATGTGAAATCAACATTCATAAATGGAGTATTGATGGAAGAGGTTTATGTTGAACAACCTCTGGGATATGAGAAAGCAGGCCAAGAGCACAAGGTATGCAAATTGAAGAAAGCTCTGTATGGGTTGAAACAAACACCAAGAGCATGGTATAGTAGGATAGATGCCTATCTACTAGAAAATGGGTTTGAGAAATGTGAAGGAGAACCCACATTATAAATAAAAGAGTAAGATGGTAAAATTCTCATTGTTGTTTTGTATGTTGATGATGTGATATTCATAAGTAATGATGCTTACCTCATTGAGAATTTTAAAACAGTCATGAAGGATTAATTTGAGATGACTGGTATGGGATTGCTGAGATACTTTTTAGGAATAGAAATAGAGAAAAATGAAAATAAGATTTTTATCTCTCAAGCTAAATATGTGAATGAAGTTTTGGAAATATTTAACATGCAGGATTGCAAAGCAGCAATTACTTCTACAGTGATGGGAATGAAGTTAAGCAAAGAAAGCAGCAGCAAGGATTTTGATCCAAGTTTGTATAAGAGCATAGTTGACAGCCTTATGTATTTGACTGCAACTAGGTCGGATAGTATACATGCTGTGAGTTTAATTTCAGATTTATGAAAAGGCCAAAGGAGGCACATTGACAAACAACAAAAAGAATTCTGAGGTATGTGAAAGGAGCAAAGATGTATGGAATTTTATACACCACTTCAAAAAAAATTGTACTTATTTGATATACTAACAGTGATTGGGCTGAAGGTATAGATGAGAAGAAAAACACTTCTGGATATGTTTTTCATATGGGATAAGGAGCCATTTCATGGGCTTCTAGGAAACAACCAATTGTGGCTTTATCAATAGCAGAGGCAGAGTATGTGGCAACAACAACAGCAGCATGTCAAGCAGTATGGATGAGGAGAATGTTGAGAAGTTTGTGTCATGAACATGTAAAAGGAACAACAATTTATTGTGATAATAGCTCAGTAATAGCATTATCAAAAAATTCAGTGTTTCATAAGAGAAATAAACACGTTGATGCCAAGTATCACTATATCAGAGAGCTAATGAACAATGGAGAAATTGTTTTACAACATTGTAGAACAGAGGAGCAGTTCGCTGATATACTGACAAAACCATTGGGGCAAAAGATTTTTAATTATTTGAGAAAATGCCTGGGTATGAAAGAGAATGCAGAAGTTGAAATTAAGGGGGAGTGTTGGAAATGTTAATTCCAACTACAACTGTGCAGGAGTAAGAATTCAACTTTTGATGTGAATTCTACAAAGGATAGCAGCAGAAATTCCTTGTCTTTGTGTGCACTCCACCATGTATTAAAAACCAGTCTTTAAAACCCTGCAAGTTTGAATTTTTGGTTAATGTCCATAGCCATGTTTTTCCCGTGTATGCATTGAAAGATCATGGTTTGACCACGCAACCATTCTAAATTCATAAACCCTCACCCACCACCTTAAAACCCTGTCCTCGCGCCATTTAAAACATACTCCAACCACCATTTGCATTTACCGCCATTTCATTTGAATTTGAACACACCACGTCATGGCTTGTGGAGCCCATACTCCATGTCACACTCCGTTGTCCAATCCAAAGCCGTTCACGTTGTTTTTGAGCCTCGTCACCATAGTCCTTACCCGGGCGATAAGATGGAGGACCCACATGCCAAGTCAACAAGCTCGCAGTCAATCACGAGCGTATTGCAAATTTCTTCACCAACGTCACGAGAGCCAAAATTGGATGCGATAAGCATCATGAAATATGGTTGAATTTTTTTATAGCGGGTTTGACGTATTAGAGCGGGTTTGACCCATTCTTAATTGCATTGTCTTCATAAAATAATGTTAACCCTGTACCCTTACAATGATTAAACATATGAACCGAGAGCCTATGTCACATGTCCCGAGAGACTATTCAATACCAAGTGTGAAAAAAAAGATACATTTAATGAGTGATAAATGCTAGTGAAAATAGTCCAATGGTTTATTTGGTGTGCACCACAGTAATAATAACGTCTGTTTCGATCATTTAAAGGTAAATGTGTGTGCGTTTTTTTTTTTTTTAAATGGGGATGTTACATATGATCTGTTTTGGAAATTACTTAGAGTTAGCTTTTCAGGATTTTCAAAATGTATAAATAATTATGTAATATTTTTACTTTAATAAAAAAAAATCGAGTAGTTTTTAGTGCGATTTTTTGAAGGTTTTTACGGTGATTTTTTACAGTGTAATTTCTCTAAATTCCAGCAGGAATTTATTGAAAAGAGAAGTTTTTGAGGGTGTTGAATCCATATATAGAATCAAAAAACTAGTTTGAATAACAAAAATCAAGATTTTACCCCAAAAATTTTCACCAAATTCCAACCCCTGAACCTTCAAAAAGTCGCACTAAAAACAACTCCGAAAACTTTAACTTATGATAATAGTTTAATATTAACCCTAATAAATTATTTCAAAACTTAATATCAATTTTATATGGGAAAATAAATAAATTATTTTAATGTAAATCATAATAAAATATTTCGAAACCCAAAAAAAGAAAAAGTAAAAGAATTTTTTTTTTCTTTCTAAAACCACTAATAAGAAAAAGATTTGTTATTCAATTATTTTTAATATAAAATTAAGATTTAGCGTTTAAATAATAATAAAATTCAATCTAACCCATAAATAATAAAATATTTGAATATGTAGGGTTAAATCTATCAATAGGTAAAGTATTTCATTGGTCATGTTAAGAAACTATTTTAATGTTAGTAGGTATATATTGTATTTAGTTAAAAAAAAACTAGATATGTTACTTTTTGGTTCATATTTTTACTTGAAAGCCAACAATTATTTCTTGAAATTGTGAGTTTAATATATATATATATATATCAAGTGCTAACAAGAATCAAAGCTAAGTGCAAACATGATTTGAATTGGATCATTATATTTTTTTTCATCCATCTTGATGTATTTGGAGTGGAAAAAGTGGAGGAATCGGCTGACATAATCATTTTTACCAGTAGGGCTCAGTTTGGCGAAACAAGGTTTGAAACTTTCCAGGAGCGTTTTGAGGCATCAAATGATGTTTTTTTGGGGTAAAAAATTATCTCTTTAGCGCCACATTTTTTCATTCTATTCTACACATAGATATCTTTCGAACGACGCAAGAAGCACATCAATCGGAGTTTGCATGCAAACTTTATGTCACTCTGAAATTTACCTTCATGTTTTCACACCTATAGTTCGAGAGGATGTCGCGTTGTCCCCAATTATTCATAAAAAATGGGATAGCCACATGTTTTTGATGTAAAATACTCTAGAAGTGTCTATATTGTAACTCTAGTTACGAGTTTATGTAGTTAAAATTAATCACTAGTAGGTTGTCGGGTTGTGTTATAACTGGCCCACTAGGACGAAGAGGCATTCCATTCTTTCGAGATAATTTTGTTCTATAGTTGAGAAAAGATATATATGAGATATATGAGGTAGAGCACACATAGAGGATCTGTGCACTGTAATAGTCCATGGGCCACAGGCATTACTTCTTTGTACCTATAGCTATATTTCCATAGAGATAAAGAGAGAAAAGTGGCCTCACCTTCCAGTTGGGTTTTCTCTCAAAATTATTTCCTAGAGAGGATATCTTGTGTCTAATGTGTGTGTGATATTATTTTTTAATTCTCTACTTTTCTACATAATTTTCATTTGCATGCATGCACTAATTACAGTAAAATATACAGATCTAGAATTTTAATATAACTGTAATAGTGTAAAAGTATGGTATTTTAGTATATTATTATCAGATCTATTGTGACGAAATGTCGAGTGGAATATCCATGGTAGTTTAAGGATCAAAACACCTTTTCAATTTTTTCAATCTAACAAGGTTTGCACCTGATTTTTTTTATCTCTATAGAATCTTGTTAGATCCATGGTTAAGTGTTACACCCCTCAACAAAAAGTAAAATTTTTATTTAATTTTACTACAAAGACTTGGTAAATAAAGGAATATATGGACATCCTAGCGGAAAACTTTAATGTTTAAATTTTATTTTAATTTTATAAAAAAGTGATTACATCAAGTGTTGGAATTCACAAGTAGAAGACACTAAAAGGAAATTTTTTCACTCGCCAGACAATTATAAATCATCTCAATTTGGAAAAGTAGAAAAATAGGTATGAGAGAGCACTTGAGGCATTAGAGAAGGAAGAAGAGAGAACTAGTATCTTGAACATGGTGTTGTTAAGTTAAGGAAGGACATTGCCAGTTAAGGTATTCTTGAGCTTGTTGTTGGTCAATGGAAACCTTAAGGCATACTTATGAGTTCAAGGTATGGACTTGTATAGCCCTGATGCCCTTGGAAAGACTTTCTAGGGGTTAATCAATTGTTCTAGGAGTGAAATTTCACTCGGGTGGAAAACTGGACATAATTTTCATTCTCCTTGGTTTGGAGGAGTGTTATTTTCCTCTTTGGATTTTCCTGGCAGCCAAAACAAACATATAAGTAAATTTACTTTTCCAAGTGTTGCATTATCTCTATAGGTGATGTGGGATATGTGTTTCTCTTGAGAACTTATCAGTTATATAAATGTAAAATGAATGGAATGGAAATATGTAGTTATTATGGTAAATGCTTTCTAAATAATATTTGCTAACTAATATCATCTCGGAACTGCAATAGTGATTAAAATAATGGTAAATAATTGTAGGAATTGTTAATTTTAACATGAGAATGATCTACATAGATAATATACAACTAGTTTAAACTATAAATTATATGAACTAGGGTTAGTTCTAGTTAGCAAGCAGGAGTGGCCATTCAGAATTGTCCTTGTTCTATATCATTAGTATAATGTGTTCCCAAATTTGTACACAAGGTCCCTCCTAACACTAGAACCATAATAATAATAATATTCACAATTTACTAAACAATAAACTAGAAATGAAACTGGAAATTAAACAAGTATGTATTTAAGGAAAGAAAGAAAAAAAAAACTGTAATCAAAATATGAATGGACTATAATATACAAGTCTGGTTGGAAGTATTTTTGTAAATAGGATTGTATGCCAAGAGTTGTAAAATCGAAGGAAAACAAACCCTACATTGAAAACTACATATTTACTACGGAAAAATGCCCAGACTACCATATTAATCTCTAAGGGAGGTATGGGATGATTGGTGTACTTAAATTGAAAACACAATATCGAGGTCGAAGTGGTCCTAAAGAAGTAACATCAATTTCCTGTAACTATTTAAACAAGGGAATATTGTGATAGGAACATAGAGGGGGGAAAGCCCAAGGGGATTAAATAGTTGAATGTTGAAACAAAAGAAATTGTTTGAAGAATCCCCATGAAAATGAACCTCCCATGGAATCAATCCTGACCAATTCATATAGGGTTAAGGTTAGACATATAACAAATAAGGGATGAAAATAGCTCAACTTAATA
Organism: Pinus albicaulis; assembly: GCA_034641835.2. Taxonomy (NCBI): domain Eukaryota; kingdom Viridiplantae; phylum Streptophyta; class Pinopsida; order Pinales; family Pinaceae; genus Pinus; species Pinus albicaulis. The sequence continues at coordinate 1,123,304,193 of CM076583.1, read as the reverse complement.
ATAAAGGAAAGAGTTAGGTTTTTGACATTACCTGTATAACTGATATTTCTAAATCCCCAACCTGCAAGCAGTAAAATCCTATTAGGGTTAGCAATTCTAGAAGTGGGAACAAATAAAAACATAAATTCAAGCCAATAATTGTAAATGGTTACATCATACTTTCCATTGATTCCTCAGTGAAGAATTAACACATGAAAAATCTTATACATAGCTCCAGAACCTAAAAATTCAAGAAAAAAATATTATTTATTTCCCATCCCTAGTGAAACGAAAGGGAAATGACAATCCCGTGAAACCCTCATGCTCACATCTACATATAGTGGAACAGAAATAAGTAAAGGAACCCCACTACTAAATGGAAATAAAAATAGATTGAATATGCAGTGTATTACCTCTAGGTTGCAGAAAAATGGTGACCAAGGTTTGATTCACTGGAGTCGAGCTCCCGCAAAATCTTAGAGACAATAATGAGGTGAAATAGTGGCAACAAAAAAGGGGGCGATTACACCCATAATAGACTCCATAAATTATGGAACCTTATATTCCATACCTTAGTGATCTAGGGATAGAATAAAGCCACTTCAATACCATAAAATACACAACTTCACATAAAAACTATCCCAAAAGAGGCTACACCATAACATTTCTATTAAGATTATTTAATAAGATTATTAAATTGATTGAATATGAAGGACTTTACACATGAAGCCAAAACTTTATACACTAGAGTTTTAATATAACCAAACAATTCCAAAGATCAAAATAAAATATTAGCTCTATCACCCTTTTCTTTCTGCAACACTGTGGGTAGGAATTTGAGACAGGGTATCATCAATGATGTAGGAAACAAGATTCATAATATAGTTAAAAAATAACACAAAATTCTTACATGTGTAAGTCACATACAACCATAAAATAAAATTCCTTAAAAGGGTAAATATTGTGCACAGTAATTAATATCAACAGAAATATAAATATATATTAAGATTAAGGTGAAATATAACATTTGGATGAGATTTACAAGTGGTATTAGAGCTAAAGGTTTCAACATTGTGGCCTACTTAAAGGAAAATAATAGAAAAAAAATGTTATGTTTCATAGAAGAGAAGAATTGGAAATATGGTACAACCCCAAATGTAGAATAAGGTTCTCCACCCTAAAATAAAAATTTTAAAATGTGGATGTGGTTAAGTGAAGAACCCCAATCCATATCCACCATGTTGTTTTAAAAAAATGCAAAATGGAGGGACAAAGTCACTAATTAAGAGTTGGTAATGAACAATAAATTAAATAAATTTCTATGATATGAAGCCAAGACAAAAGAAGTGAAATATCATGTTATGAGAAAGTCAAAGTAATTCCATTAGATAAGATTAGCTATTAAAATAATAATCAACTGATTTTTTAGGCCACCATATATATTGGGCGCTTATGAGAACAAATGACTGTTTGGAATATTTATTTTATAAACATGGTAATGAAGCAAATTATATCATGTCATTGTTGTAGAATGAGAGAATTTCATGATCTGGAATGATAATTAGGAAGTGTATTGCACAAACAAATTAGAAGATATGTATAGGAGTACAATAATAAAGTGAAATTTCCTATACTATATATATGTTGAAAGGGAAACTGGGGGTCTTGGAGGTGAAATCACCTTGAAATGTTGGGATTATTCATATGATGATTGATTTATTATAGTTGTGAGACCCATTTTTTAATTTGCACAAAACAATATTTCATTTGATCACAACAAAAAATAGGGTGAAAATGGCTCTGTGGTTTGGAAAATTTTCGACCCTACAGTCTCTCTTAGGGTTTGGTTAATAGTGACTGCAGAACATTGTAGTAATAGGATGAAGGCTTCAGAGGGCATATGGGGTGGTCATTTCTGGTTAACTCTTTGCCTGGTGGTTACGGTGTAAGGAAGGTGCTATTCGGTGTGAATGTGTTGATTATATTTCATAATTGAAGCAATTTCAGGGCAGGATAACGAATATTTTAATCTTGTTGAGATGGATGAGGAGCTAGTGGACTATTCCTTAGACCCATTAGAATTTGTATCAATCTGGACAGAATATCCACCTCAGAATTCTTGAATAGAGCTACCAGTGCTAGATGGATCATCGGCTCTGTAGGTCGACACCCCTAGGTATTCCTTGGTGGATGTCTTTGGTAATATCACTACTCTAGGTATTGAAGAAAAGCTATATATAGTAAGAGAACAATGCTCACTTTGGATTCATATCTAAGGAGAACCGACGAGCCATATTTGGGACTATGTGTAGCCACTTCTGCAATTACCGATTTCATCTCCATCAGCCCAACAATTTCTTGAGAAATGTCTAATCCCTATCTCAACGAACGAATGGAATACATAAAATCCTAATAGGGTCATAACATTGGGGGTTTCAGATAAATATGGTGGTTAGACATCTTCATGGTTTCAATATAATACAGGCGATAACCAAGTGTAGAGGGATGATACAGTACTAATAGCGATGGGTCACGGTTCCTCTACTTTGGCGCAGACTTCTGGATGTTTCACTGGAATCCCTGTGTGTGAACATGAACCTCATCAGGCAGAAATTAGGGTTAGGAATTCTGAAGTAAATCCATACAATGATCGGAAAACTCTGATGAATTTTTATCAAAGAAAAGGGAGAAGAAATAACAAATCACAAAGGTAAGAGAAAGAGGTCGCCTATTGTTTCTCGGGGAAGGCAGTAAACTCGATGATGTTATGGATACGACAGATTGGGCTCTGGTAGGTAGGATCTCAGGGAGGAATTACACATCGTCGTGATTGAAGAAATATATCATGGAGGTTTGGGGCCAAGTATTAGATGTTCTGCTGACTGTGGTGACAATGACCAGGGGATGGTTTTTCCTGCACTTCACAACGTTAGAGCATGTGTCTTAGGTACTAAGTAAATATTGGAACATTGTAATGGAACCTATCATGAGGAAAATATGGTCACCCCTATTCGACCCTGAAAGGGAGAAATCGGGGCAGGGCTGATATGGGTAAGGATGTCAGTATTTCGACTCCAATTTGGGATCGAATATGTTTTCAAGAAAGTGAAAAACACAGCAGAGTGTTTTACAGACAGAGTGTGTTTGTTTTGCACAGACAGTGAGTTGGTTTTATGCACTGTGTTTTGTAGCAGTCATAATTTTGTAATCCCTCTCAGTGAGGAAGAAGTGTAATAGTTTTTTTTTGAGTTATTGAATGAAATAGAAGTTTGTTTTCAAAGTATTGAAACTTTGTCTCCTGTCAAAGAAATTTTTAATTTTCTCTGTGTTAGAGGAAGGGAGTTTTATTCTCCATTCATTATTTTGGAGTTTTCAAATATTCCAACATGGTATCAAAGCTAGTCCAGGCTCTTTGAAGGCCAAAGAAGCTGAAGGAAAGGAGTTCTTTGTTGCAGCACCTTCTCCAACAGTGTGAAGACTCAACCAAAAAGAATTCAAGGTATTTCTCTATACAGTTTATTGTGTTACTGTTGCAGAATAGTTAGATATTTTTAAATACACAGTCAAGTGTTTTTGAATCATAGTTAAGAGTGCAGAATGGTTGGAGCCAGCACTGGTATGGGTATGAGAAATATCCACCTTCCACTATTTAATGGGAAAAATTATGACTACTGGTCAATAAATGTGGGAGCTTTATTTTTCTCCCAAGACTTATGGGAATTTGTTGACGGTGGCTTTGAAGAGCCAGCAAATGAAGAAGATCTTGAAAATTTAACTCAGGCAGAGAGAGAGTTTCTTAAGAGAAATACGAAGAAAGACTCTAAAGCTCTCTTCTTATTGTATCAAGCAGTGCATGAGAGTGTGTTTCCAAGGATAGCAGCAGCCAAGAGATCCAGAGAAGTATGGGAAACTCTCAAGACAACCTATCAAGGCATGGAAAAAGTGAAGACAGCAAAACTTCAGTTGCTGAGGAGAGACTTTGAGACTCTTTATATGAAGGAGTCAGATAACATTGACTCATTCTTCACTCATGTGATTGGAATGGTCACACAAATAAGATCTCATGGAGAGACTCTTGAAGATAAGAGAATTGTGGAAAAACTCTTAAGGATTCTACCCTCAAGATTTGATGTGATTGTCACCACCATAGAGGAGACTAAGGATCTCACAAAGTTCACAGTGGATGAGCTACATGCATCACTGATGACTCATGAGCAGAGATTGGGTAGGAGTGAAATCTCATCTCTGGAGCATGCCTTTAAGACCCATATGTCTTTCGGAAGAGGAAGAGGAGAAGGAATAGGAAGAGGAAAAGGCAGAAGCCAAAACATAGGTGGAAGGAACAGCCCTTCACATTCACATGGAAGGTACAACAATCCAAATCAGCATCGAGGCCAAGGCAACAGCCAACAAAGTGGTCAGCAGAATGCTCAAGGACAAAGGTATGATACATCTAATGTCCAATGTCACTATCATAAGAAATATGGACATTATGCTAATGAATGTAGACAGTAGCAGCATGATGTGGGAAATATAACTAGTGCAAATTTCACTAGAGAAAATATCAGCCAAGATAATTTGTTTTTAGCTTGTAACATGGCTGAAGAAAAGAATGAGGATTTATGGTTTCTAGACTCCGGTTGTAGTAACCATATGACAAGAAACTTAGCAATGTTTTCTATGTTAGATGAGAGTGTGAAGTCACAAGTCACACTAGGAACTGATAGAAAATTTTATGTTATGGGAAAAGGAAATGTAAATGTTTTAACAAGGAAAGGTGCAAAGAAATCCATAGCAGATGTGTATTATGTTCCAGGAATGAAGTGTAACCTCTTAAGTATTGGACAGCTTCTTCAAAAGGGGGTATAATGTATTTTTTGAGGATGATGTTTGTATCATCATGGACAAACCACCCAACAAACAATGTATTGCTGAAGTGAAGATGACAAGGAACAAGATGTTCCCTCTTAGAATGCGAGCATATTTGAAGAATGGTGAAGAGAAAGTAGCAGTGGCACAAGAGGCTATCCAAAGCGAACCAAAAGATGGCAATTGGTTGTGGAATTTGGGATTTGGACATCTCAACTTTGGAGGTCTTAACTTGTTGAACAGAAAAGGAATGGTAAGAGGTTTACCATTGATAGAGAAACCGGATAGCCTTTGTGAAAGTTGTATCTTGGGGAAACAACACAGATAAATTTTTCCTTCTGGGAAAAGCATAAGGGCAAAGGCACCTTTAGAAATTGTTCACTCAAATTTGTGTGGACCGATGAAAACTCCATCTCTTGCTAGCAACCACTACATGTTAATATTCATAGATGATTTTACAAGAAAAACTTGGGTTTACTTTTTGAAAAACAAAAGTGAAGTGTTTGAAAGATTTTGCAATTTCAAAGCACCTATGGAAAACCAGAGTGGGCTGCACATCAAAGTCCTAAGGACTGATAGAGGAGGTAAGTATATCTCTAAATATTTTCTATGTTTTTGTAGAGAAAATGGAATCCATAAGCAGTTTACAATGAGATATACTCCGTAGCAAAATGGAGTAGCCGAAAGGAAGAATAGAACCATAATGGACATGGTGAGGAGTATGTTAAAGGAAAAGAATTTGCCTAATGATTATTGGGTTGAAGTTGTACATTGTGCAGCGTACATTTTGAATAGATGCCCTACAAAAGCAATGATGAAAAAAGTGCCGGAAGAGGCATGGAGTGGCACAAAGCAAAGTGTCACACACATGAAGGTTTTTGGATGTGTGGCTCATGCACACATACCGGATCAGCTAAGGAAGATGTTGGAAAGCAAGGGGGAGAAATGTATTTTCATTGGATACAGTGAGGAATCCAAGGCTTACAAGTTATACAACCCATCCACCAAGAAGTTTATTGTGAGGAGAGATGTTCAGTTTATTGAAGAGGAAGCTTGGGATGGAAGCATAGAGAAAACAGTGAATGTTAAACATTGTTTATCTCATGATGAAAATGATGATGAGTTGGCTGAAATACATTCCCAAACAGTAGCACCAACACAAGAGCAGCAAAGCACACCCTTCAGAAGAAATGAAAGTGTTTCTCCAAGCACACCACAAGGAGGAAATTCAAGTGTTTCTTCAAGAATTTGTACATCTAATGAAAGAGGTAAGAAGTTCAGAAATTTAAAAGACATATATGAACAAGATATAGCAAATGAAGGTATCAATTCTTTGTTTGCTTTATATTGTCATGTTGAAGACCCTATCCACTTTGAAGAAGCTATTAAGGATAAGAAATGGATAGAAGCTATGGATGAGGAGATTAATTCCATAGAAAGAAACAAGACTTGGGATTTGGTTGAACTCCCAAAAGGTAAATATTTCATTGGAGTTAAATGGGTCTACAAGACCAAGAGTAATGCTGAAGGAAAAATAGAGAGACACAAGGCAAGACTTCTCGTCAAAGGGTATAAGCAGAAGCATGGGATAGATTATGAGGAAACTTTCTCACCGGTTTCTAGAATGGAAACCGTGAGAGTAGTGATGTCCATAGCAGCACAAAACAAGTGGAAAGTTTACCAAATGGACGTGAAGTCAACATTCCTAAATGGAGTGTTAATGGAAGAGGTTTACATTGAAAAACCTCTCGGCTATGAAAAGAAAGGCCAAGAGCACAAAGTGTGCAAGTTGAAGAAAGCTCTTTATGGGCTGAAGCAAGCACCAAGAGCATGGTACAGTAGGATAGATTCCTATCTACTTGAAAATGGATTTGAAAAGTGTGAGGGAGAACCCACCCTCTACATCAAAGAAAAAGATGGTAAAATGTTGATTGTAGTTTTATATGTTGATGATGTTATTTTCACAGGTAATGATGATTACCTTATTGAAAATTTTAAAACAGTCATGAAAGAAGAATTTGAAATGATTGACATGGGTTTGTTGAGATACTTCTTAGGAATAGAAGTAGAACAAGATGAAAATGGGATTTTTATCTCACAGGAAAAATATGTTAATGAAGTGTTGGAAATATTTAATATGCAGGAGAGTAAAGCAGCAATCACTCCCACAGTGATGGGATTAAAACTCAGCAAAGAGGACAGCAACAAGGATTTTGATCCTAGCTTGTACAAGAGCATAGTTGGCAGCCTCATGTATTTGAATGCAACTAGGCCAGACATAATGCATGTTATTAGTTTGATTTCCAGATTCATGGAGAAGCCAAAGGATGCACATTGGCAGGCAGCAAAAAGAATTCTGAGGTATGTTAAAGGTACAAAAAGGTTTGGTATTTTATATACTGCTTCAGAAGGTTCAGATTTAGTTGGATACACTGACAGTGATTGGGCTAGAAGTGTAGATGATCGGAAGAGCACTTCCAGTTATGTCTTTCATATGGGTTCAGGAGCCATTTCATGGGCTTCTAAGAAACAACCAATTGTAGCATTATCTACAGCCGAGGCAGAGTATGTGGCAGCTACAGCAGTAGCATGTCAAGTAGTTTAGATGAGGAGAATGTTAAGAAGTTTGTGCTAAGAACAGGTAAAAGGCACAATGATTTATTGTGAAAATAACTCAGCTATTGCATTGTCAAAGAATTTTGTGTTTCACAAAAGGACAAAGCACATTGACACCAAGTTTCACTTCATACGTGAATTGGTTATCAATAGTGAGATAGTTTTGCAACATTGCAGAATAGAGGATCAATTAGCAGATATCCTCACAAAGCCACTTGTGTAGAAAAGCTTTGAACATTTCAGGAAATGCCTGGGTATGCAAGAAAACCCAGCAGTTGAAATTAAGGGGGAGTGTTGGAAATTAATTCCAACTGCCCGCATAGCTCAGCAGATGGCAGAATTAATTGAGAAGGGAATGAAGAGACAGCAGAACGATGAAGTAATTTCTAATAGCAAGTTGAAGGCAATGGAAGATTTCCATCCTATCTGTAGCAACAACTACATTAAAAAAACCATGCAACTAGAAACTCAAATGTTGTCCTTGTCGCCTCTTAATTCCTGCAACCACGACATTCAAAGCTTAGAAATTTACCGCCAGTTTTTTATTTGACTGAAAGGGCCACGTGGAGCATTAATATTGGATCACATGAATTTTAAGGGAATCTGAAAACCTGAAAAACTGGACCTGAAAGTTCATAAGCTAAATTGCATAAGAGTTTTCGCATAACACTTTGGGCCTACGTCAGCATCTCATTTTTGGAACACGATTTTGAAATTGTGTTTTGGTTTAATTTCACCTTGAAGTCTGGGCATAAGTTTTATATTGTTTTTTATTAAGGTTTACATAACGTAATGTGGGCCCTCGAGAATTTTTTACCATAGAGTTTAAGTTTTAACTTTATTTTTAAGAAAAGGTTTGTTATAATGTGTTTTATATGTTACGACATATAAAAACAAAAAGGGAAAAAGCAGTTTTTTTTTAATAGACAGTATGTAAATTGTTTTTACACAACAACAGTGTATAAAAAGTGAAAGAGAGTGTAACTTTTTTTGTGAGTGAATGCACAGCAGTGCGAAAGTGAAAAACACAACAGAGTGTTTTAGAGACAGAGTGTGTTTGTTTTGCAAAGACAGTGAGTTGGTTTTATGGACTGTGTTTTGTAGCAGTCATAATTTTGTAATCCCTCTCAATGAGGAAGAAGTGTAATAGTTTTTTTTTGAGTTATTGAATGAGATAGAAGTTTGTTTTCAAAGTATTGAAACTTTGTCTCCTGTCAAAGAAATTTTTAATTTTCTCTGTGTTAGAGGAAGGGAGTTTTATTCTCCATTCATTATTCTGGAATTTTCAAATATTCCAACAGTGGAATGTATGAAGCTCCAATGGAGGGGTATCTCCATATTGTAGTATTTGGATTATGAAGGAGTGTCATTTAGATGTAGGAGGTGTCATAAATTTGGACACATATTTAAGGAATTCCCACTGAATTCTAAGGAGGAGGTTGTTGCGGATGTTATGGATGGAGATGAAGGCACAATTGGAAATAAATATTCCTCAAATTCTATGGTGCAGACTCCAAAAAGAGCTCGGTACAACAAAAAATGGGACGGATAGGGATGATAGGCAGCTAGCTAGTACTCCTAGATAGGCATCTGTGATGGTTACCCATATGCGAGCTTCTTCAATATCTCCCCTTATAAGTACCAACTTCTCTCCCCAATCCTATAAATCTATTACTTCATGAAATACATCTTATTATTATGTTGTATCTAGTCGTGTAAATAATGTCGAGGTGGTTTTATCTTTATGCAATATGAGTGTTGTTCCTTGTCCGATGGTCTCAGTCCCTATATGTTTCCCAACTCCTTTCCTTGTTTTTCCTTCGTTGACCCACATTTTCGAGACCTTGATGATGGATATATCATCTGACTCTAACACTATCCATAGATATAACCTGATATCATTATATAAAATGCCAAAAGTATTTTTGGGGGGAGGGGTATAGGTCTTACATCTCCTCATAGGATTCCCAAAATTCCTAGAGGTTGGCAGTCCAATATTTTAGAATCCATTCATAAGGTTTTTATGGATGTAGTAGAAGGCACACAATTATCACATTAAGTGGTTCTTAGAGAAAAAGGTAACCCGAGAGTGGTTTCCTGATGAACTGATTTTCCTTTAATTGTCGAGGGTTGGCTAGCCCTGCCGAAAAACTAGCCCTCGGAAGATTAATTGAGTCTGAAAGTTTGGATGTGATTTTACTACAATAGACATTGGGGAATAGTGAGAAAATTGTATCTTTTCTAGAAGCCATGGTTATGGGTTGGACTTTCCAAGCCCTATATGCGAGAGGTCAATCCGGTGGAATTACAATTGTTATTAACAATATAATGATGAATTTGGTGAATGTATGGGGTAGGGAAGGTGTACTAATGATAGATGCAATCCCTGAAGAGTTAGTTTTTTATATTAGGATCTTAAATGTGTACAGGTTGTGTCAAACCCATTTTTCATTCTGGAAAGATATCATGGGATTATCATTTATTCAAAATCGGAATATAATATTGGGGGGAGATTTGAAATTTTCATTGGCTCATGTAGAATCCAGGGGAAGCCATGCTCAGGCGACATCGTTCACTAGTTTTTTTTAATAGCTCTTGGAGAAAAATAGTTTTATTGATATAGAATTAGCATGAATCCTACCCACCTGGAGAAATAATAGAACACGAAATTCTATGTTAGTTAGGTGTGTTGATATATTATTGATCAAGGAATTTTTCATGGATAAGATAGATTCAATTAGACAATGGGTAGGTTCGAGAGGCGTATTGGATCATTCTCCTATATTTTTAGAAGTGGATGGTAACATCCCAAATCCACTTTCTCCATTGAAATTCAATGCAACATGGTTAAGGGATGAGGAATTTCAAGGTATTTTCAAGGAGGTGTGGAAGGCTAGTTCTCTAAATGAGGAAAGATCGTCGATGAAGAATATTGCTAGAAATCTTATTCGCCTAGAGAAGAGAACGATTGAATGGGAAAACTATAAGAAAAGAAAAAGGAAGAAGAGTTCCTATGTGAAATTGAGTCTGAGTTAGCCACGCTAGAGGACCCTGACAGTGGAGGTTTTGAAACACCAGAATCAAAACTATATATTACACAACTAGAGGCAGAGAAACTCAAGTTATTAAAGGACAAGGAAGATACATGGAGGCTTAAGAGTAGGGCTATTTGGCTTTAGGTAGGAGATGATAATAAAAAATTCTTCCAACAATATGTAATAGGCTGGAAGGCTATCAACACGATATGGTGGATGGAGGATGAGACGGGACCATCAGTTCATACTTTTAGGGGTATATCAAATCTTTGAATTCAACATTTTTGGAACTTGTACAAAGCACCACGGGAAGCGTCATTGCATAAATTATTAAGGTAGATATTCTCTTTCCTCGATTTGTGAATGAGGGAATAAATGAACTGAATATTCCAGTTATGATGGGGAAATAGAGGTTATGCTGAAGTGGTTCAAAAATGATAAGAGCCCTGGTCCATATGGATGGTTGGTGGAGTTTTACCTTTCTTTCTTTGATTTGATTGGACAAGATTTACTAAGGGTGATCGAGGACTGTAGAGTGAATGGGAGAATGTATGATTCTTTCAATGCCATGTTCATAGCCTTAATTCCCAAAATGGATAATCCCATAAGATTTAATGAGTTTAGACCTATATCATTGTGTAATTGCATATATAAAATTATTGCTAAGATCATAGTAAATTGAATTAAGCATATCTTATCCCAGCATATCTCCAAGGAAAAATTTTATTTTTCGGAAAATTGTCAGATCCACAAAGCTACTGTTATTTCTCGAGAAGATATGCACTCATTAAAAGTTAAGAATCTGAAAGGGATGATTCTTAAAAATTATTTATCAAAATCATATGATAGGACTAGTTGGTTGTACATTAGGATATTGTTAGCTCACATTGGATTTCATAATGCTTTTATAATTGTATAATGTGTTGTATAATTGTACAAATTTCTTCCATGAAGAATGTGGTCTTAGGCAAGGTTTCCTGTTATCACCTTTGTTGTTTCTTCTAGTCATAGAGGGTCTTAGCAGGTTTCTATCTAAAGAGAGGTCCCAAGGGAATTTCATAGGTGTAAAAATTGTTACAAATTTCATTTTGTCTCATCTACTCTTCACAGATGATGTTCTCATCTTTATGAGTGGCGACATTAGTGATACAACAGTGCTTAAAAATAACCTAAAATTCTTTTGTAAGGCTATGGGGATGGAGACTAACTAGAAAAAATATACATTGTTTGTTGTGGGTTTCTCACAATTTGAACTATACTATTCCCAACAGAGATTTCCCTATCCACAGTTGGATTTTGAAGTTGTACTGAAATATTTAGGATTTCGACTAAAACCCAATAATTATAAAATTGTAGACTAGATGTGGTTCATGGAAAATATTGAAAGTACAATCAATGTCTGGTATAACCGATGGTTATCAAGAGAAGGACGATTAGTACTTATTAAGTAATTTTTGGAGGATATCTTTATCACGGATTCCTAAGGGAATTATTGATAAAATTCAACAGATTGGTTGTAGGTTTCTTTGGAGGGGTAAAAAGGAAGGAAAACTATTTTCTTGGGTTTGCTGGGATCTCATCGCCATTCCTAAATAATGAGGAGGTTGGGGGATGAAAAGATTAACTTATTTCTCAATGGCTCTAGCAACAAAAATAGGATGGAAATGGATCACATCAGATATTTTATGGTGAGAGGTGATTACCACAAAATATATTGCCTCTCTTCAAATTGCGGAATGGATCATATTACCAAGATGGAACAAGTTGGAAGAATCTATGATATGGAGAGCGGTTTTAAACTCTTTTGAATATATCAGAGCAGGACTGGCTTGGAGAGTTGGGTCTGGACTTTGGAGTGAAGGTTCAAATTAGTTCATATGCTTGGTCAAGAAGCGGTAATGTGTACAATGTCTCTCCAGAGCTGATTCAAGTCCTTGAGGCCCGAGGTGAAAGGACTTTGGATCAAATTGCAGATCTAGACAATTTTACTATTTTCTTCAAAAATGGAGGTCTACCGAAGAAATTCATATTTCAACACAATGGCATCAAGAGTGGGAATATTACAAAAATGAACTATCGGCTGCGCATGTAAGAATTCAGGAATGGGAGGATGAATTAAGTTGGTCACTCGCTCCGCATGGTAGATACACACCAAAATATGGTTATTCTCTCATCTCTGCGGATCACGAACCAGAAAACGTTTCCTGGTGGTGGCGTCCTCTATGGAAGGTAAAATGTCTGGATAAAACAAATATCTTTATGTGGTGTCTCTTGCGTAATAAATATCCCATTGGAGACAACCTGCAACACATATATTTTCAGGGCCCAACGAGGTTTATTTTATGAATGAAAAATGAAGAAATGATCAATCACTTATTCTTGTTGTGCCCCATTGCGATTCAAATATGGAATCAAATATATCAAAATATGGTAATAAATATTAGGTGGTAGGGAGAATCTATTGACAAATCACGGGATACATAGTGGAATAGGGCTCACCCTATCAAGCTTCGGAACCTGCCCCTTCTGGTTTTCTGGGGAATTTGATTAGACAGGAACCAAAAATTCTTTCAGGATAAGGATAAAAACTGGATCACCATCTGTACTCACCCTGGAAATTTATAACATGACACCTAAGGATGAGCAGATACATAGGCCCCAGAACATAAGTACAGAATTTATCAAGAAGTCCATTCCCTGGGCGTATTTTGATGGATTGGTTCAATAAGAAGGTTGTGTGGGAGGCGCAATTTTGTTTTAAGAGAAGATCATTTTTTAAAATGAAAATGGGTTTAGAGATAGGCACAAATAACTACGTAGAACTTAACATCCTTATACTTCTGCTCCTATTTTCCTTTCATAAAGGATGTCGAAAACTACAAATATTTTGTGATTCTATAATTGTTATAAACTAGTTGAAACAACAGTCAAATTGTCATGTGAACACACTCAAGAATTTGTTGGAAGAGGTAATATCATTAAAATCAAATTTTGACTATATGACTCGTTGTCATATTTAAGGAACTAGATTTCCTACAATTTATCCAAAGAAGAAACACAACAACATTTTGGTATTTGGATGATTCATGAAAAAATTGGTCAGGAGTTTTATGAGTACTTCCACCGGCCATTTATTGAACATAGATACATGAAGCAACATCAATATGATACTTCACCACACATATACTAATTTATTTTTGTTATTTTGCTGAATATTAGAAAGTATATAGAAATGTATATATATGTTTTTGTTTATTTTGAATTTTTTACAATACAATCATACTATAGTTATTTTTTGGACTTTATAGTATATGATCCCGATATGACCATTTTTGAGATATGCTCCTTCGAAGAATTTACAACATGTAATTTTCAATATTTTATATAATGAAAGCTAATTTTTTCCCTTGGGGAAATTTTTTTTCACAAAAACATTGTTTCAATACATAGTTTATAAGATCAATATTAATAAATATTTTTTTACTATAAAGGAGATAGGTATGAAAAAAGGGGTTAAAGGTACTAATGATGTTATGTAACATTTAATTTTAATACTAGATATATTGGAAAGTAATTACTTGATGTTAACAAAGAAACTTATGGAAAACAATGAGCGAAAGGAAGTCATTGATGATAAAATAAAACTTTTCGAATCTTGGATGGAAGTTGCAATAACATTGTGAAACATTCAAAACAATAATTACATTCAATGATGTCGAAAAAAATAAAGATAATATACATATAATAATGTGTATATATGAATTATAAAAGGTAATAAAAGGGGGTTCGACGTAACCTATATTACATAAAGCAAATGTATGTTGTATTAATATCCCTTAGGAGGCCAACTAGGCATACTTGAAAAATAATTGTTGTAAATATTGAATGAAGATATACAACATTTATAATTACTGAGATAATGTATAAATAAGACTCAATTGGGGGTTATATTGAGTGATTGGAAGAAAATAGGTTAGAGCCCATTTTTATCAATTAAGCATCGGTAAGTGAAATGATGCGATATTAACAATGTTAACCATATACATTATATGGATTACACAACATGGTACTCTTAAGGTAACAATAGAAGAGTATACTTATAAAATATAAACAAATTTAATGTCTCAGTAGTGTAATTCAGATATAAACAAGTCCAATCTAGTAATATCTAGCTGGTATGAGTAAGTTTTAACTTTAGGATTGTTGGGAAAATTGTAAATAGTGAACCTACCTCCCTAAAAATCTTTTCATCAAGGGGATCACCAAAAATTTGATGCAATAATAGAATAATTGGTGAAAATCATCAACATGGATGTTTGTCAACGTTAAATAATTGAGAATTGTTTTTATTTAAAATTAAGTTTTAAGGGTGAAAATGTGAAGTTGGGAAACACTTTTTGCCCTTTTTTGACGTTGAAAATTGTAATTTTCTATGTTTTTCAACTTCAACTCCACTAAACTCATATTTTTATTGCAAATTATGCTTTGACATAAAAACTAGAATTGTAGATAATTGTCTCACCTCCATACCCATATTTTAAAAAAAATTATTGACATATAGAGGGGTAAATTTCTTGTTTACCAATTGCATATACTTGAAATTTTCAAGAAACATAAATAGTCACTTTATCATCCTTTACCTTTTTTTAGGGAAGGTTATTCATTTTTTGAAAAAAAACCATAGCATCATAATCGCATATATTGCACTAGTGCCATGTACTATTTTTTCGGTAATTTTTGAATTAAATCACTATTTTTTATTATTTTTTGAAATGGACGATGACAAAAAACAAGTGATGCTTCGATGACATTTTATCATCCTTTGATTTTCCTTTCAATGTGATCGTCAATAAGAAAAAATGAGAGTACCCTTTTGAAGTAGGCAGGGGAGAGGAAGTGCAAGTATGATTTTTTTGAATTTTTTGGTGTCCTCATTTGAAAGTTATTGAATTTTCATTCAATGCAATTTTTTCGAACAATGAAATTCCATAGTGACACGCTTAGTAAAAAAATAAATAAAAAAATTGATTTTTTTAATGAAACTCCATAAATCTTACATCATCAAAAAACTAGATTTAGAGATGAATCTAATGGTACTTGGTCGACATAAATTTTTTTTGTTTTTGTAGGTGTTCCGTCCCTCCAAAGTTGCAGTGTTTCTTAAACCTGCATTGTTTGAGTTTTTTCATTGACCGTAGCTTTCGACAAGAAAATGTCTCGGACAAGAAATTTCTAAAACTCCCGACCGAGAAATTTAAAACTAGTTTAACCCGCCTAAAGTTAGATTTAACCGCCCGGGCAAACTCTAGGCTGAAAGTTTAAAAACTCTCGGACGAGATTTTGCACCCCGAGAGTTTGCCCAATAAAACTCTTGGCCGAGAGTTTTCTAAACTCTCGACCGAGAGTTTAGAAAACTCTCGTACCAGAGTTTAGAAAACTCTTGGCCGAGAGTTTTCTAAACTCTTGGTCTAGAAAATGGAATGTAGGGTATGGCATGAAAATCAAAGTGTGAATAAAGGTATTTAATTTGAAGACTTGGGAAGCCACTTAGTGAACAACTAGTGTGGAAATATCAATTGCTGAGAGTAAGATCACCTATCAATGATGAAAATAGACCTTGGGTACTTCTCTAGGTAAAATTATGAGAGCAATTTGTTATAGTAGATAAGAGTTTACTCACTAATAAGAAAAATGTAGACCTTTAGAGTAAAAGATGTAGGTTATTGTAGACACTAAAAGTGATTTAACAACTAGAAAGGATAACATGATAAGTCAAGGAGATATGAGAAAGGGACAACAGAAGCTAGAAATCCCTTAAACATAAGCATGACAAAAAAGTGACTTGGGAAGCATTGACTCAATAATGACCAATGATAGAAGCTTGTGATGTAGGTGGAATCCACTAACTCTCCAAAAATATTGGAAGAGTAACCATATAGGGGAGTAAATACTTAATAAAAATGGCTCAAGTTCCTAGATTCATACTAAAAATCCAAGTTGTCGAGACAAATACCCAAAACTAGTCATTTTTTTAAGCGTGACATTACTCATGATTGTTTCCAAATCAATTAGATAATGCAATTCTTTCTTTTCCCTATTTTTCAATATATTTGATTTTTTTTTTCATATCCTAAGGCTTGAAAATTAATAAAATAAAATTTTATTAGAAAAAATCATTCAAACAGTTTATCTCTCATGTTTTTCCTAAATTAAAAAAATAGGTAATTTTTGGCTGCATAGATGACCTTACTAATATGATAGAAAATGTCTAATATTGCATCAACAAAATTTATTTTTCTTAGGGGACATATATTAATGATATTGAAGTGGGAGCACATTGCGTAGTAGATGTAGAAGATGGTATTTTAATTTTGCAAATATTTCCTCTTATTCTCTGTAAAAGTTAGATTTGTTATCCTTATTTATTTTTATTCAGAGCATTGTCTGTAATTTATTTTTCACACAAGTAATACAAATAGTCAGTGTCTGTGAAAAAAATGGAGAATTGTGAACTGAAACTAGATTTAAAAAAAATGTCAAATTAGTACTATTATGTTTCTTTGTGCAGAGTAGATTGTATGTGTGAGAAATTTGGGGTCCTTTGCATAATGAGTGCTAAGGTCGTTGTGAAAAATGTTTACTATGCAGTGGAAAAATTATGTGCGAGGGAACCTAGCTCTTTTGCATTGAAAGAGGTGCTAAATTAATTGTGTTTTCAATGTGTGTGAAGAAAAAAAGTTGTACGATAAAATGAATGTGAGGAAGGCTTTGTATTTTTAATTATTAGTTAGGAACTTTATTTGCAATTATGGAAGTAGTTTTATGAAGGTTGTTCTACAAAGCTAGCTGCTTAGAGTTATCGTGTGTATAGGTTTGAATGTCAATAACTAATCAAAGGGAATGGGAATTCTTGACTGCAAAAGGAGTTGTGTGGATGAAGTTGTGCAAAGGTAGTTGTGTATGTTCGAATAAATATACAGATCCATTTTATTTTTTATTTTATTTTGGTAAGTTTGGTAATACCTTTCATTTATTTCCTTTTTTCACTTTCTTTTTTTACTCTATCTTCATCAACATGTCCACATACATCACCCTAATTGGGGAAGGGAATTGAACCTATGATGAGTGTTATAATAGCACGTCTCATCACTATTTCGCCAAGACCCGACAGACTTAAATTTGTTATTTACGAATGAATTTTAAAATGTATAATCATTAATTAATATCGTCTTTGAATGTCAATAAATAAGGGTGCTATGAAGTGTGGAAGTAGTTGTGCAGACGAATTTGTGCGAAGATGGTTGTGTGTGTGTGAAGGTTATGATATCTGGGACCAACGTATACTGATATTACTTTCAAATGTAAATTAATGGCATAATAGTATTGTTGGTTTTAGAGGTGGTTTTTCATAATATGTTTTGTGCATAAATGCACTTGGTTTGTGGTTTCACATAAATGCATTTGTTTTATATTGAAAGTGTATGAAAATCATGTCTCTAGATTTGATGTTTCTTATGCAACTTTGTTTTCTATTAATCAAAGGATAGACATTGGGACGATGAAAAATATGGATGGCAATTTCATCTTTGTAGCGTGTTTTAGATGCAAATAGTGAGAAGTGGTGATTTCTAGGGAAATAAGACTACATATATTTGAAATAGCTAGTATAGTGAGACAGAAAATGATGTTTGAAATGATAAATAAAATGGTGAGATTTGTGGCTTTTTATCTTTGAAATTTTCATTTAATAAGTTGGAGTTTTCTCCGAGCTTCTATTGCCTTAGATAAATTGTTATTTTTAAGTTGAGATTGGGCAATAGAATTAGTGTAGAGATACAAAAGTTGCACAATTCTCCAAGCTTCTAAACTAATTCAATCTTTCTAATTTCCTATTTGAATTTGGAAATACTGCAAGTTTTTAGTGTTTCCTGATTTTCTTTATAATACTCAACGATATTCTGCAAGCTTTTCTTTTCTCTATAATACTCTATAAGATTTTCTTTATAATATTGTGAGAAAAGAGTATGTAAATTTATTAGTAAATTAAATTTCATTAGGTTTTACAAAGTATTGGGCAGAAGCTATCAAGACCATTTGTCATATAAGGTAACTTTACTATTTTATGGCTATTATTGATAGTTCTATGATTTTTAACTTTTATTAGCTAAATTGTTTTTAAGTTTGTAAAAGTCAAAGAGTTTAAATTTAAATGTGTCTGCCCAAAATAGAGTTTGTACTCCATCATAAATATGTGTCAAATTTTGCTAGAAATATTTATGTCAAGTTATTTTTATATCAAATTTGGTTTTGTTTTACAAAGTAGTGGGACTAGTTGTCAATTCTATTTGTTGTAGAGAGTAGCTAAATACATGATCCCATAATACATATTGGTGAATATCATTATGCACTTTACTATTTTTATCTATTTTTAATAGTGCACTCTATGGAGGTTACAATTAAGCGTGGATATTAAAATTTGTTGCAAATATTTCCATTTTTTATCAAGGATAACTTGTGGTCTTGTTAAAGTTCTAGTTGGGAATTCATGCAAGGGAGATCACCTGAATATTGGCGGGTCCAACACCACCAACATTTTTGGCACTAGAAGGAGGGCTAGATGACAAGTTGAGCCCTTCATGTGTGTTTCAAATTTTCACACTCATTTTTATGAATTCTTCCCAAATCATACACAAAACATTTATTTCTAGAAAATTTAAATTTCAGGTGTAGGCGGATATCATTGAGGACTTGTCACTATTTAACTTTAATGTTTAGGGTGAAAAAACCATCCTTGAGCACGCTGATCATTTTCTTCAATTTTTCATAGAGCGCGACATCCCGCTTGAGGATGTTGTTTGCTGGTTGTTTTTTCTCACGTTCGAAGGGCACATAAGGAAATGGTGTTACACATGGACCGATGCCTATATCCACTCTTTCGAGCATGTTGTCACAAAATTGTTTTGCACTTTTGACGACTTTGATGATAAGATTTTGTGCAAGAGAATTTTACAATCATGAAAAACACCTGATGAATCACTACATTGTATTCATCATTTCTTGCATCTATTTTTTGAATTTGAAGAAGGTGAAGTTTATTGGGATTTCTTGACCACAATATTTTTGTATCTTGTTGAGATTTCACTTACTCTGCATGATTTACGATCACTTAAATCACATCGAGCAAACCTCACACATAAAGCTTCTAAATATGCGATCAACGAGGATGTTTCTCTAGGCAACCCCACATCTGCTTTTCATATAACAACTTTACTATTATAGGATGTGGTAGGAAATATTTGCAAGGAATTGTTTCAAGAACCACCATCTCCTATCGAGCCACATATTCAAGATCCCTATGAAATTTTGGACAAGAAGCATGATAAGTGTGTTAAAGTGTTTTCTCCTCATCCTCCACCCTTCTCTCCCTTTGATCCTACGAGTTGCAATTTTTAGTGTTATTCTATTTGAAACCTTTCCTTTAATGTTAATGAGGATCAGGTGTTGGATGGTTTTTTTTTTATGAAGCCAAATTGTGATGACTATGTAGCAGGGTCCATTATCAAACAAGAATATGTGATAAAGGATGAATCTATTCCTTCCAAAGCTCTCCCACATTTTACTAACATTGTCCATGATTATGTCATTTCTATTTAATCGTGTGAAATTTAAGTTCTATTAATACCTTCAATCATTTGCAGAATTTTTGGAATGCATGTTTTTCATTTAAATGTGGAGAGGTTGAAATTTGTCGTTTTTCATCTTCCCCTTTATACAATTCATCATATCATGAGGATACCTCTATTTACAATCCTAAACTTTATAATCTTGTTTTTCGTGACATTTTAATTGACTCAGCTGGTCAATATTTTGTTCTTCCTGTCATTGATTTCGCAAAACAACTGATCTTTGATGATCTACCTTCTGATGATTTGGATCTTCCTCAACCTATCAAGGCACTTCAACCCAAGCTCATGGTTATGTCAGGTTATCGTAGCCTTTAGGTCAGTTCCACCTCCCATAAAAAGAGTGTTGAATCTTTTGAGTATCCCCGTCACTCTATGATATGTATTGAAAATTCTTTTGTTTTACAATTTTTGCATCCTCCATCTGTTTTTCACAATCCTAACGCTCAATCATTGGCGAATTCCTACTTGGAAAACATTGTCGCGAAATGAAAATTTATTTATTTATTTAGGCTTTCTCATTTTTATGGTTTTAAAGTTTTTTTTTCAAGTATTCGACTCGCAATGTTTCACAACCTGATCATACGTCCACAAAATGTTATTTGTGTGCTTTTCAACTTTTTTTTTTTCTGCGTGCACATTCAAACGTCAAAAATTTTGGTTTTTAATGTCTTATATTTGTTTTTATTACTATGTATGTATATATCTTTTGACATGTATTCCTCTCCCACGTAGGCTTACTAATGTGCCGGTGGATACATTGGAAATATCACTTCACGTCACCTGGCCTACTTTCTGCTTAGGTTAGGAGTAGGAGTATTGTTTTCTTTGATTTTCTTTCATTTGTTTGTTTCCATTTTTTTTATTTCCTTTATTTATTTGTTTTTCAGTCCTAAGTATCTTCTGCATGATGTCATGTTTGGCCTCTAAGGAAAGCATCATGAAATCCAAGAGGAAATGTGTTCTTCTACTAACACCTGGTTTTTTGTTTATTCCTTCTCTTTGTGTGAATCACGTGTTATTTTGGTTGATCATTCTCAAAAAATACATTATTTATCATAGACAGTCATGGGGAAATCATGATGTTTGGGTTTTAACTGGTTCTACCAAGTACTGTAACTAGTTCTTATATAGTCGGTTAATACTTGTCACTCTAGTATGGTAAAGTAAGGAGGGGAAGAGAACCTTAACAAGTATGACAGAGGTGTACATAAACATACTTCTCTAAAGGAAAAACCACTTCTGCTCTCAATAAGTTGGGATCCCTCTTCCACCCCATGGAATAAATAAGCGACTATGCATAGTTATTTGAACAAATGAAAAAATGAAAAATGAAATAAAGGGCGAAAGAAGGGAAAGGATTCCTGCATAGAGAGGTGAAGCAAGATACTCCGTCGAGGTACTCTCTAGGCTCATTGGAAGTGGAGCAATGTTTTTGTTTCCAAATATTATGTTCAAAACAACTCTCCCAAATATGTATTTCGGAGCACATGGAGCACAATTATACAGAACTACAGTTAGCTTCCCCAAAATTCAAAACCTTTCTTTCATCTTAAAACTCACTACATTGTGAGTTCTCCTTCAGGGTTTACGATCGAATATTCTTTCATGATCAGAATACGCATGTGAAAACTAACATATCCTAAAAAACAAGCAGAACATGTGCATCAAGAAATCACTCGTGTAACAAAAAATCAGAATAGAATCAGGTGAAATCAGGATTTCACCAGCCAAATATCACTCTCTAAAAGTAAAAAGAAACAAAATTATGGGCCACGTAGGCCAAATCCTAGGATCTTCCATAGGAACAGTGAGGAGTTTATTTGAACAGGTAGCTTGTCTGGTTTCCACCACTTGATTTCATCTACTTTGGAAAGCCTCCACTCTCTAATTCTCATGGTTTCCACTTGCCATTGTGGAACGACCAGTTGTGTTGCATGTGCCTCACTCTTTAGCAGGGATTTCTTGGACCAACTGAATAAACATAGCTATGTAGTTCGACCAAAAACTCATGATTTTCTTTAACTTGCAAAAACTAGAGACCGGATCTCGGAGGGTGGTATGGATGGTTTTTGGTATTGGATTGGGGGGTACAAAATCATTGTCGGCTGTTGGATGCGTGATATGGAGCAGATATGAGGAGAGGATGGTGGAAGCGATAGTGGAGTCAGCATGGCTCATTAACAAGTTAAAAAGAGCGGAACAAAGGCTATGGAGACCTATGGAGAAGTTAAGAGTTAAGATCTGCGGCAAGCGATGTGCAGTGAGCAGGGGATGAGTGATGTGGCATGATGGAGGTGGGACCGCCTGCAGATCAATAATCGAAAGATTTGAAAATGAGCAGCGAAGGCTAATGGTTATAATGTGAAATGTGTGAAACACAATGGGCAGAGGATGTGACACGGTAGGACAGAGGTGGGGGGCGCCCACATATTGCAGATCACAGATCACAAGGTTAGTTGTGAGCAGTGGAAGGTAAGAGGTATATATTATGGGGAGTGATGTGTGGTGAGCGAGGATGGATGACGCGGAATAGAAGTGGGACCGTCGACACGTCGCATATTGCAAGCGAGGATATTTGTTGATAAGAAACAAATGGCGAATGTTATGGCTTGCAGGAAGCGAAGTGCGATTGCGGTAAGGAGTTAAGAGCGTTAAATGATACTACACATATTATATGTAATATATAGTATATGTAATAGTTTGTGGGATGTGAAAATTAACACAACTTTCGATCATAATACCTTTATCGCGACACTTTTCTATTTTTACTGTGGAGCTTTCTACCTAACCTACACTTGAATTTCTTAGCCTTCCCCTTAAACATTCACACCTTTTCCCTGTCATTGCCTTATAGGGACCACTTCTCCATGTTGGGTGTGGTCAGAAGCCAACATTGGCTCCATCTTGGGACAATGTGCTGCTCTAAGTGCGTTGAGAACCTGCAGACCTGAATGTCTGTGCTTTATTAGGTGCATGGAGTCACAAATGCATACTCTAAGCCTGAATTAGAACTACAACTAAGCTAAGCATGACCATCTATTAGAACGAAAATCACTACCGCACCCTGAAAATCTTGAATGTTGAAATCTGAACTATGCTGAAACTGGAAACTGAAACACACTTGAACTGAAAACTGCAAAGTAATCTAAAACTAAAACTAGAAATATGCTCATAGAATTGATCTTATTTACACACCTACCTACCCTAATATGCTGGAATGGCTACTATTCTAAATTATACAATAATGCTAGCATAACCAGGCAAGAAATTGCTCTAATAACTTTGTTCTTCCACTTTTTTTCACGTAACTTAGGAACAAACCTGCTAATGGTATCTGATAGGAATTCTCAACCTGATCTTCCTTGCAAGGAGCTTGTTAAACTGGAACAACAATAGAAATGTTGAAAAGGTCTAGTGGCTTTTTGATGAATAGTTTCTCAATATAGATAACCACTCGATCAAGATATACTTGGCCTATTTCTGAATATTCTGACCCAATCTATCCAACCTCATAACTTGGTACTAGCAGTTGAAAGATATGCTAGCAGCTGAAAGATTCTCAAACCAATTTTTAACTTCACCTTGCCATGGTGAACAAACATCCTGATACATACCTCATCTTCTTCCTTTACTGATGACTGCAATATAGTGACCCAAGGAACATGGTAAACATGCAACATGAGATCTTCTAGATGATTTGTAATAGGAAAGAAAACCTCATTCCAAACTGCTGCTTTTCTTAACCTCATTCCAAACTGCTGCTTTTCTTAAATGTGATGAAATGGATTCTCTTCGAACAACAAGGAAACATATTGTTTTTCCTCATTACCCACAGTAGTCAAGTGATCTAAGTGTTCTTTATATTTCTCTTTTTCACACAGAAGCTTGCACGGTGGCTACAAAATCTCGTTAATTTCGGGTGAGGGAACATGATTTTTAACAATCTGTTGTGCTATTGAAAGATAATTTGAGAGATGTTCTTCATCATCCAAATCTGACTGGTCTTTAATCACTAAAGGAAATGTTTCTTATTGAGGATGTTGTTGTGGATCCAGACAATCAAGCTCTGTTGACTATGTTTCCAGATCACCAGTCTACTATTTATTTTTAGTGCTCTCCTCTGGGAAAAACTCCAACTCTTCCCCTTCTTCATGGAGGATAAGCTCACCTCACTCTTCTTTAGAATAGGCTAGATACTAGTTTTCTACATGCAGTCCAAAAACTACCATGGGTCATTCTTATTGGAGATTAAAGGTTGTGGGCCCTTTTTTATAATGGATTCTTAGCACCTCTCTTCAGGAGGGTCATGCAACTTCAAGTGTATGGATGAGGACCTCTCATTTTTTGGAGGATTAGCTTCTTGCTTTGTGGAAGCGTATGCAGTGACCTTATGAGGGGTTGACTCTTCTAATGGCTTATTCTCTTTACTAGAAAGACTGGGAGGGGTCTGTTCTCTTGATATTGACCCTTCATTTTGTTCTTACCCTCATGGTCTCTTTCTAAAGGACCTGAGGTCATACTTCTTGTGGAGTTGAGCATGCATGAAATCCACGAACTGCCTGCAGTAATTGTCAATATCTTGATCCCCTAGAGGGATTTCCTTCTCTTCTTGCTCCTCTTGCAGGATGAGCTCATCCTCCACATCATCATATTAAGTGAGGAATTGATTCTCTTTACTATCTATGAGTTCCTTGGCTTGTTCCTCCAACTCCCCTTCCAATTATAGAAGAAGTTGGATGTGATCTTGTTATTCCTTCCTTTCCTGCTACAACAACTGTAGAGGGGGCTTCCGATACTAGGGATTAAACCCATGGATAGGAATCGTTTGGTTAGGATAAGGAGGGGAATTTTTTTCCTCCAACTCAAGCTTAACCGGCTTATTTGAGAGGTTCTTGATTAGTTATTCATTTCTTCAATTCTATACCCTTGAGATTCCCTCTCCTGATTTGAAGTAGAAGTGTTCTCCTTGTTCCTTTTTTCTGACTTCATGTTATGTCTTACCCGTAAATTTATGAGTAAAAGAAAATTTTTCTTCTACCTCCAATGCATTAGTCTGGATTTGATATAGAGAAGGTAGGCTCTACGATGAAATTAGTCCCATAGAAGGTAGGCTCTACGATGAAATTAGTCCCATAGAAGGTAGGCTCTACGATGAAATTACAACACTTTTAAAAGTAGGAAAGAAGGTGTGTGTCTGAAATTAGTGGGGTATATTCTATGGTAGCAATGATATTGAATTGATTAATAAAAAATGAACTATAGGAAACTATTCCTTGTATTCCAATTTTTGAATAAATTACCTACCACATAATATCTAAAATGGACAAAAGTGATGGAAAAAATCAAGGAAAATCGGATTCTCCCTATCCTCTTCATTTAGTCCTCTTTTAGGTACTCACCCACGGCATGAGGTGTGGTGGCACCTGATATCTGACACCTGATTGTGGGGTTATTTCGGTCTGTGTCGCTACCTTCTTTATTCCTCTTTTCCTTTTAGATGTACTTTGCCTATCTTGGATGAGAGCGTGTTTTCTTCGCCCATATTAATCTTTGCCTTATCCTTCCTAAGTCGCGCAAAAATACAATTTGTTTTGGCTATTTCTCCATATTTTTGGCCGAACTCTTGAGGAGTGTCCCCTGATGTAGCTGTATTACAGAATCAATGTAATATTTTTTTACAGTGACGACACTGATATATCACTGTAATTCTGACAGATTAGAACATCAGGCAAGGTTATTAACACGCTTGGAAGCCTTCACCTGGCAGTAAAGTTATGGATGTATTAAAATCAACACCGACTCAGGAGGAGCAGTCAATTGAACATGAGATTGATGATTTAA
The DNA here is from genome assembly GCA_034641835.2 of Pinus albicaulis. NCBI lineage: Eukaryota > Viridiplantae > Streptophyta > Pinopsida > Pinales > Pinaceae > Pinus > Pinus albicaulis. The sequence continues at coordinate 1,123,278,167 of CM076583.1, read as the reverse complement.
TCATCCAAAGTGCTTTTGGTAACAACAAGCTAGAAACCACGAGCTCCCAAGAATGCTGTAATAGAAATATACGCAGAAGACGACGCAAGAACAAGAAGAACTATTACAAACATAGGATGGAGATAAATGAAATTTATTTGGACTATGAAGACTTGCATAGGAGGGTGGCAAGCTTGCAGAAACGTGCTGTAATTGGACGGTGGATGTTTCCTAACAATAGTGATTTAGATAATCTTGTTTGAATTTGGCACAATTTATTTTTCTTATGTTGGTTTTTGTAGGCAAGCTGGCTTTCGTTTTGGTTGGATCCACAGTCATCATCAATATTGTGCACCTTTTGGAGTAGTCATGGGTTCACACTTGGCTTTCACAAGTGAGCCTGATCTGAAGACTAACATCTAAATGTCATAATTGTGCATCAGGAGAGCCGATTTCTTCTAGCTTTTTATTTCATAACATCATAGTTTTTATTCTCATAAGATGTAATGGCTTATAGCTTTCTACAGGGCCAACATTAGACACATCAAGTGAGCCTGTTTTTCTCTATGATTATTATGTTTTTTCTTCAATCCTGATGAGTTCAGAAATAGATGGCAACATTTCCTCTTATTAAGGGCTGATCTGTTGATTTTTCTTTATCTAGACTCACAATCTATTTGGGATGTTATGCACCCATTTTGTATGATCCCCACATACTGTTCTCACTTCAAGACTCCTCCTTTCTTAGAAGTTGTCACTTTGGAAACTGTTTCAGATCCAGTTTTCTTATCACCACATGATGGGAATGTAATGTTTTGTTAAATGCACTGTTAAATAAATGAATTTTCATTCCATGCTAAACAAGATACAAACATTATGGAATGATTGACATTTCTTCCAATGAAGTAGAATAACTCGATAAATTGTGTGATGGTTATTACTGTTGATCAGATGTTAAAGAAGAGAATTTCTAGCATATGCTTTATAAGACCAAGGGTAAATAGTGATTAACCCTCAAACCAAGTATTAGATTCATTTCTTTCCAATTTCTTGCTGCTATGTTCTTGCTAGTTATGATAGGTGCTGAGTTTATTTAAATTAATTATGAATCATCAGCCTTGATGACAAGCTAAAAATTTAAATTTCTGTAATTATTCAGTTTTCTTATTATTGAATCTTGCTTACTTCCAAAAACCTTGTTTGTAAACTTATTGGTCCTTTATATTTTAACCAAGACCTTTCTCACAAGTAGGAAGCCATTGTGAAGGGCAATTATTATAATTTTTTCATGTATCCATTCTCTCTGATTACTGTACTCCACTGTCTTTAGATAATAATTCAAAGCAAATTATAAGTGAAAATTTTGTCAACTTACTCACAAGTAGGAAGCCATTGTGAAGGGAAATTATTATAATTGTTTCATGTATCCATTCTCTCTTATTACTATACTCCACTGTCTTTAGATAATAATTCGAAGCAAATTATAAGTGAAAATTTTGTCAACTTACTGGAGGCTTCTAAATCTACATTTCATTGGTATTTTAGTGATCGTTTGAAGGATCCCTGTTCTTTGATTACTGTACTGATTGGCTATGGAATATGAGAAAGCTAGAGAATTAACACAATCTCAAAACTATGGAATATCACTTTTGGTGTCATCGACACTTTCTTGTATGTCTTATGGAAGAAAATTCCACACAAATCACCCTGTTACACATGCAAAATATTTGGGCATGAAGAATTTGATGATAATACCTGTAAGCTCAGTTAATTTGGTGTCATCAATGATCCAATGTTGGGTGGAATGGTTCAAAACTCTTTTCCATCCTATTTCTGCAAGTAATCTCTATATGAAAGAAAAGGGAAAGAACACAATGATTCTCTTTTGGAAAATGCACTACAAGCCTGGCTTTACCTCCCTTCACCTTTACATCCCAAACTACAAACTCTAGTTTCCGAAATTGAGATTCTTAACTTTTACATATCCCCATTGTTATAACTTCTTGTGTTGCAATCTTCAGTTATATCTCAAAGGAAGAAAGAGAAAGCACTGAAGATATATTCAATGAATAACTGTACTAGAAACAACAGCACTGCAGATTTTTCACAATTGCAATGGCAAGTTCCACTATATCTCTTCTATGGAGTGGCTACCATGCTACTTATAATATTTTTTTCTTCTCTGATTTTAGTTTGCTCTTTCTGGAAGTTATACCATCGGAATAACAGTGAGCTGCCTAGCAACAATGAGCTGAGAGATTATGTTGACCATTCAATTCAGCCCTCGAGTGGAATCGATTATAAGGAAGAAGTTGAGAAATTGGCACAGCTAGCATTGAACAATCACCAAGCTGAAACTTTAGCTATTTTTAATTGGTTTGAAGAGTTGGACATGGGAATGAAGGTATGAGACAGAACGAGAAGTGTTTTTTCTATCTCGTAGAATCTGGATCATATCCTAGTAATTAAGAAATGGTGTCTTACTAGAAGGACATGAAGAAAAAATTTCCATCTTAGAATCAACAATAGGACTTACATAATGCAACTGAGTAAATTAATCACCCTCTTGAATGGAATTTTGAGGTGGTCGCTGCTAATTGATATTTTGTGTATGAATGAGGTTATTAATTGGGCACTGACCACGTGACCTAACATAAATTTGAAATGGATTCAAATAGAGAAGAGATCAAGAGGGTGGACAACACCAGTTGGTTAGGGGGATTCAACATCTTCCAAAGCAAGTAGTGGATTTTCTAGAGGTTTGACCTTTAGTTTGCCTCTTTTTCCATGGTTCAAGTATATAATGACATAAATGTGATGGAATAATCTGAGCCAGCCCACGAGAGTTCCTCCCAAATGGAATAGATAAATTTTCTGTTGCATGGTTCTCATTTTTATTTTCTTGTTTCTCACCCTCCATTTCAGGGTCTTCGTTTTCAAGATCAACCTCTCTACTCTGAGAGCAAGGGGATTGTTGAACAACAAATGAGGTCTTTGAGATAATATACTTGTTGTCTACATAGATCTCATTGTGGCTTTTGATATATGTTTGGCATGAATATATATTTCCAATTGTCTTCCTTTTTAATACTTTTCCAAATATCATAGGATTGTCACCCTTGAATTTGGTCCCAATCTCAGGATCATAATTTTTTCTTCATAGAAGTTGCCTCTACAACATCTGTAATAAATTCCAGAGTTGGAAAATTTACTTTCCTTCTTTTCCGAGGAAAAATGAATCATCTATAAAATGTATGTCATATTTGCAAGTTTTAAGTGCCTCCAATCTATATCTAAATTCTAACTCATCGGGGCTCTTGTGTATTTTACTATTACTATTACTATAATATATAGAATGCTCCATATTATAGAAGAGTGTTGTTCCCCTATTTCAATTTATGCATTATGCCATTCCGTAACAATTAAATCATGCATGTAAATCATCAAGGGAATAAAAAATCCACACATTGAGGAGTTCAATTACCTTGACTAAAATAATCACCTGACAGAAGAAACAAATACCATCAATAAAACATAAGAGTAGTCCATTTCCTTATTTATTACCTTTCCATACTTGTTGGTAATAATGACAGATTATTCGTTCTAGTCATTACAACTCAAGCCTATGAACAATTATGTGATTTGGTTTCAAAAGTCCAAAGATTAAGATATTAAATCAGTGCAAAAAGAAGCAATTTAGGAGACCCCTCTACAAAAATTCCAAAATGAAGTTCAACAAGTTGGAGAAAAAATATTTATCATGTTTCTCAACATACAAATGTTTGCTTGCAAGGACATCCATAGTACCCAAACTCGAAGCCATATTTGAAGCTAAGCTCTGTCACTTATTTTCCGCTTGTTGGCCAGTTAGGGCTTTATCAGACACACATGATTCAAAATTCCACATGGTAAAAAATTATTGGATAGAGGATGACAGAGATAGATCTGCCCAATCAAACCCATCATAGGAACATCTTCAGTTTAAATATTACTATGCAACCTTATTTTTTCAAAAAATAAATCTTTACTTTCGCACTTAATAAACATGAGTATAACTATTAATTAAAGTGATAATTTCTTTGTTTTCTACAAAACTAAAGGGATAGATATTTTTAGCTTTATGTTTAATTTTTCCAACAAGCACTTTCTAGTCTAGTATAGAAAAGATGTTATAATGTTATGTTATATAAACGCTTTGATTTGGTCAAATTACCAACTATTTTTAAGTTCTAAATTTTGAAAACCCATTTTTTTCCATGAAATTCCTCTCTCTCATATAAATATAGTCTAATCCATCATAACTCTAAATCTATTAAGAATCAAAAGAGATCAACTTTCTCCTCAAATTTTGCATTAAAAAAGTTTGCACCTTGACGAATTTAATCTCTAGACACTTGATAAATACTAAGTCAAGATAAGTATTATTATGTCACTGCAAAGCAGTGACACATATGATCATATTTTTTCTATTATTAACATTGTAGAGAAAAATTTCACCCATTTTGGAAAGCCAGTGATATTTGTTGCTTTGGGGCATTAGGCCTCCAAAACCTGAAGTAAAGACCAAACATCATGACTCATTTGAACCACATTTGATGGGACATTCTTGAACCAGATTCATAATGTCCTGAAAATCCTTTCCTCTCTTATGCTCACGAAGATCCTTTAACATTATTACAACTTGGTATTGTTTCTACTGCCCCTTATACCACAAAAGTAAATGTTGAGGTAGTATTTTGCTATATTTAATGTCACATAAGGCAAATATTTTCCCTTCCCAGCACAACCATTTGGCCTATAAGATGGATTTGGCCTAATGATTAATAAATCTAATATCAAGAATTGTTTTTTCCATAACGGTTTCCAGGTTAATTTAGGGCATCCATGTGTCCTATTTTAGTGTTGCTATTATCCTCTAATTCCTCTCTTTCATTTTATAATATAAAAAGGACATTTTTCTTTTTAATATGACGTCATTCAAAAAATAAGTTAAAAAATAATTTATGGTTTAAGGTGGTCTATCTTCTTTAAATTCAAGTAATTTTACAATCCATGTGGCAAAAACCAATCCTTTTGTAAAAGTCTATTGTTAGAGCACTCGTTATTAAAAGTTGATCGCTAAAATTCTAATTTACTCATTTATGTAGTAATGGTAGTAATGAACAAATAATAAGACAAACACTAGTGGTCAAAATCAACTTCTTATCACAAAGATAAAAATCTGATCAATTTGAAGAAAACCACTTAAAATAATTTTAGAAATTAAAATAAATAAAAAATATTATATACATTAATAAGCTATAATTTATTAAAATCCAATGTTAAACATTTTTAAACGTTTTCGCCTCAATATTTTATTCAATATGCAATAGATTTGATGGATGTTTTCACACATAATTATTTTTTGCATTATATAGGTTATAAAATATCCATTACAAGCCATCCAATATTAAATAATTTGGATTTATACTTCATAGCATCATTTCAAAGCTATATGACTAGCTCTATGCATTCAACACAATATACAACGAAAAAATCTTGAACCCTCCTCTTGAGTTGACATAAAAAAACTCTACTCCTCCTTTGACATGATTTTGTGATGTATCTATATAACTTCACATTATATCCATTTCAGTTCTCTAATATAAATTAGTTGGATATTAGTTTGAATTTTGATTAGTTTAATTATATACATTTAATTATTGATAAAATTAGATAACATTAATTTATCAAAACAATTTTTATTATGTTATTTTTAAAGTTGTTGAAATTTAAAAAAATTATAAAATATAATTAAATTATAATTTCATCTTTAATTATTAATTTTTTACTTTGATTTTTTTTGTAAGTTTAGCAGAGCCTTTCTATTTTCCATTAATCAAAAAAGAGAAAAGTAGGTTATAATGAATAATGCTGGATAGCCTCAACCTGCTTATAAGAAACCAAGTCTGTTGGCCACCTTAAAGAGTTATAGGCCAACCAAAATTCATAAATTTTGACCCTAATTTTGTTTGCTATATCCAATTTACTATCCATTACATACAAGAACTTCAGAAATTAAATGCTACCTATAATATGCATGTCAAAATGACAAAAAAGAAAAGGATTTCATAAAACTCAATCATCAGATTGATCGATATGTGTCGAGTCCTTAAAATTGGAGTTAGACGTATCCACTTGATTCATACTTTTCAGTTGGCACTTCCTACGGCCTAGGAAGAAGTTATGGTGGTGTTGCAGAAGGTGGATTTCTTGGATATCCCTTCTCATTTAAGCTAAAATAGAGGCAGCTTTTGCATCCCCTCCAATTTCCTGAACATTGACTATGGCATTTGCCAGTCTATATTTCAATGTCCAATAAGTATGGATAGACTATTGAAATAATGACAGTCTACTTCTAGTATTACGTGGATCCATCAGAAACTCCATTTCTTCCTCTTGTATTTCACCCTCCTCTTTGGTTTCACAGTCACGCTCCCAACCTGAAATGAGTTATTTTACTTCAGAAGGAGTACCTGACATGTAGGTATCAAAAATATTTTCAATAATTTCTTCCCCTCCTGTTTGGGCCCTCTTTGGACTTACTCTTGTTCTTATTTCCTTTTTCCTATGCAAAATTTTTCACTACTTGACCTTTCACCATTCTGTCTTACAGGTGGAGTACCAATCGTTAGATTAACTAACACTATTGGGGCGAGTACGAAACCATGGCCAGAAAAACACCTATATATGATTTAAAAATACCTGTGAAGTGTAACATAATTTCAATAATTTATTCAGTTAAATAACAGAGGAAAAGATCCTGATTACTAAGAGTAGCATCCTCATTTTTAGCAGTGTAATGCATGTCATCATTCCTTACTCCAATCATCCGTAGAGCTATGAAGGTTGCAATATGAAGGCTAGGAGAGGCTATCATTTTCCAAAGAAACAGAAATTTCCTTAACTATTGCAAAAAATCATGCATGGATAGAGTGTTTCCATTCTCCTGCATCATGTGTACTAACACATGGAAGAGACTCCACTTAATAGGACTGAAACCCCACAGAATAGGACAAGAACCCCTAGAAATTGGACCGAAACCCAACAAAACAAATGGATTGACAACAATCCAACCCTTTCGAGACCAGACTTTAGTAGTTCCACCATTACAATTAGGGCCCAAACCCCTCCTCTTCGTAACATTGTAAAAAATCCGAATAGGCAAAACCCTGGATGGGGTATCTAACAAAGTGCTACCCGTGAAAATTTCATTGGAGGCCATACACTGAACTTCATAGGATTGGCAGGCTAAGCTATGAAGTTTACAGACAGGGCAGAAGGCCAGTCTAGTAATGGAGATGGGGAAATGAGTAATAGGATAAGAGATGAGGAAATTCAAGATGGGGAAAAAGAAACTAGAGCTGATAGGAGGCCATGCAGAGCCAATTGAAAGACATTCAGATTTAAATTGGGTAAAATAAGGGTCGAGGAAATGAGCGACCTTCGTAGAAACTGGGATGTTAACACCAAGCTCCTTAACAATAACTAGAATATACTAGAAAATAGAAAAATAAAAACCCTCAGCCCCCATACAGAAGAGGTAAGTAGGTTTAGAATAAAAAACACAGAAGAGGACAGTAAGAAAATTTTCATATACTCCCCAATCCTTAATACAACAATAGTTCAAAGGCTTAACGACTGTAAAATTCTGCATTAATTTCAGTAAGTTGTCCCAAAATCCACGTACATCAAACAAAACCCCCATAATTTTTCATATCTTTCATACGCAGAAAATAGAAATGAGGTGAAGACATGAATTATGTTTCCTATCGCAGCAATAGACATGATACAAGGCTGTGAACATACCCGAATAAGCACCACATAACCATCGTCCAGCCCTTCAACTACTCGCCGACTTCCTTTTCTAATCTCAACTTCACATTTAACTACCAGACCATATTACCACCTTGAACATTACCACCTTTAGCCTTCGTAACATTCCTTACATGCCAGCCCTGTTTCCAACACCCTTCTGACACCGTGAGTTTTCTACCACCCGCATTTAATTCCATCATTATTTGGCGTGGGTGGTAGTACCCACCATCATCTCCTCATGTCCACATCAACTATCCATGTGGTACGCACGAGCTCGTGCCACCTCGTCATTCGAATTAACCAGTTGGCACCCCGATCGGGGATCCCAAGTATCCTCGTTATCCCTATCAACAATTTCCTATAGAGATTGTAGCTTCTCCACCTATACCATTTTCGCTTGGTTGATGTCCATTTTTCACACCCCCGTGAGTACAACTCTAGTTCTCCAAGTAGTCAGTTGCTTCATTCCCTGATGTGTGAATATGTGATGAGATAAGGTAACCAATTCTTGGAAGAATATCATTTATTTCCTGAATTAGACGAGTTGTTCACCCGCTTCGACTAATTTTCGCCCAACCTGTCCCCTACTGCAACTTCTACAGAACACTTGTTACCATGGCTGAATCCCCCTCTACTATAGTCCTCTGATATTGTTCTCTTACAACTATCAAAATGCCTTGTTTTACCGCTGTGATTTTGGCTTCGTTATTTGTAGCGAATCCAAAATTAGTCACATAAATTCTACTTACTAAACCCTTTGAATCACGAAATATACCTCTTTCTCCTGCTTGACCCAAATTACCTTTAGAGGCCCCATCATAATTAAGATTAATAACCTCCTATTGTAGAGCATTGAATTAATCATGCGGATGTCTTCCCAAAGGTTTTTGTTTCCATGAGGTTGGGGCGAGCATTTGGGGTTTCAAGTTAAGCATAGCTAAAATCCTATCCTCATGCCCATTAGCTTTCCAGTCATCTTCATGCCATTTCTCGGTGAGGACAGTTTCTCTGATATTCTCGAGAACCACTTTCCATATCTCTTCAATTTGTCGATACTCATCTTTGAATGTTCTCCAATTTCTTTCTTTCCAGGCAACCCATATGAGAAATCCCATAAAGAGTTCCCACGCTATGTTAAGAACAAGGCTTTTATACCCTCCTTTTCTCCAGACTTCAATTGTATGCCTGAGGCTCTTGTTGTCCCTATCTGTTTATTGAAAGAGGGAGGAAAGGTTTTTCCACAAGGTCTCAGCGACAAAGAAGTTATTCAATAGGTGTTCCAATGTTTCTACTTTCTTCTTACACATAGTATATGTCAGTCGGCCAGGAACTTTAATTTCCTTACAATAGTTAAGGAAATTTCATTCTTCTTTTCTGAGATTATTTTCCACAAATCTCTACCCCATTGTATCCATATTTACCAGAGCTTAGCTCCTATAACTTGATTTAGAAAATATGGATCTCTTAACCCCAAGCCTCCAGTTCTTTTTATTTTCGTAAGCTTATCCCATGAAATGAGAACCCATTTACAGGCTTGTTGAGATCCTTGCCATAGGATGTTTTTAAATGTCTTAGCCATATCATTACAACAAATTTTAGGCGTTTCCAATCCAGCGAGTTGATAGATGGGAATGGATTGTAATACTGTTCTTAACATAACAACTCGACTCAGAGCATTAAGCACCCGAAATGCCTAATTTTGAAGTCGAGCTTATATGTGATTAATGAGATATTTCCACCCAGAGACCTGAAGAGAATTTAGATTGAGAGCGATTCCTAAATATTTCATAGGGAAGGATCCGATTTTGAATCCTAAGGTAGGCAATAGGAATCTTTGGGAGAGAATATTAGTATTAAATATAAACACATTTTATTTGTCATTATTGATAAGAGTTCCAGAGGCTTCCATGAAATCTTTAAGAATGGATAGAATTTCCTTAGATTCTTTTAGAGTGGCTTGACAGAAGAGCATAATGTCATCTACAAACTGTTGGTGCGAAAGTTTTAAACCTGCCCCCCAAAGATTAAGGCCTTTATGTTGACCTCCCTGGATCTTACTTTTAATATGTCAACCAAGGCCTTCTGCTGCAGTAATGAAAAGGAAGGCGGAAAGTGGATCCCCTTGTCTTAAACCCTAGGTAGCATTAAAGGGAGTTGAAGGAACTCCGTTAAGAAGAATAAAGTAATTAAGAGAAGAAATAAAAGGCATTATCCAATAGATCCATCTTAAATCAAATCCAAACACCTCGAGAATAGCTTTAAGATAATTCCACGACCTCCAGACAGGGCTCCTCTGCACGACAACAACAAATGGATTCGGTTTTGGAGGAGTATAGGGACATCTTCACCTCACCCACAGGGGTTCCTCTACACTGTCAGGTCAAGCACCCGACTGATCTGACCCCAGGTGCGCCGCTACCTAATGGACCGATCTATCGGCGCTCTGTTCTGGAGAATGATGAAATCAAGAGGCAGATTCAGGAGCTGTTGCAGAAAGGTCACATCAGACCAAGTTCATCGCCCTGTGGGAGCCCGATCATGTTGGTACAGAAGAAGGATGGGACGTGGAGACTTTGTATTGACTATCGGGCGCTGAACAAGATCACTGTCCGGAATAGGTACCCAATCCCATGGATTGATGACCTTCTGGACCAACTCAAAGGTGAAAAATATTTCAGCAAGATCGACCTGAAGTCTGGGTATCACCAGGTACCAATTGAACCCTCTGATGTGTGGAAGACTGCCTTCAAAGCCAAGGAAGGCCTTGTTGAATGGCTGGTCATGCCTTTCGGGTTGACGAATGCTCCTGCAACCTTCATGAGGATGATGGGCGACATCTTGCGGCCATTCACCAACTCATTTGTAGTGGTGTACTTGGATGACATTCTGATCTTCAACAAGACTTGGGAAGAGCACCTTCACCACATCTGACAAGTCCTCCAAACACCGCGGCAACACAAGTTGTGTGCCAATTTGGAGAAGTGCACGTTTGGCATGACCCAGGTTCAATATCTGGGATACATTATTGATGAAAGGGGGGTGCATGTGGATCCAGCCAAGATCCAAGTCATTCGGGATTGGCCAGCCCCAACCACTATAACAGAGCTTCACAGCTTTCTGGGTCTTGCTAATTTCTACCATAGATTCATGTTGGGATTCTCTCATATCACATGGCCCTTGAGTCAAGTCACCAAGGGAGGAGCGAGAGCAAAATTATTTTGGTCGAAACCTCAACAGAAGGTGTTCACAGAATTAAAAAATCGCCTCTGTTTTGCCCCAGTGCTCACATTACCAAACTTGCAACAGCCATTTGAGATCGAGACAAATGCCTCTGACTATGCTATTGGGGTAGTTCTTACTCAACAGGGACATCCAGTGGCATATCACAGTGAGACATTTTCTGAGACAACTCACAAGTATCCCACCTATGAAAAAGAAATGTATTACATTGTGCAAGCCTGTCGACACCTGGTTTCACCTCCATCTCAAGAAAGAACAAAGGGGATAAAGGCAAAAAGCCTCCGAAACCCTCCACCAATACAACCCCACCAATACTGCCTCGACCCAGCAAAACAACTTTGAAGTTCTGAGCAATCTTAACTCATTGGAGCACCCTATAGTCTCCCAGGCCCCCACTGATCAAGATCTGTCATTATTAAGTCAATATTTGATTACAACCAATGCCCCAAGCACAACCTCAAATTCAATCCACGCCCAGGCACCGCAACACAAACCAGAATCCTCTCCCATTCAGATTAATACCAGCCACACCTCACTGCAAACCCCTCAATGCACAGAAATGAAAACAGAGCAGCCATCCTCAACCACTTCAAACAATCCTCTGGAGGAGATCCTAGGTGATCTAGATCTCCAAAAGGTCAATGAGCAATGGTCCAAACTGGGAGTCGATGCCATTCCCCAAGAACACTTGGAGAAGATAGAAATGGCATACCTGCAGCTAGAATACATCAACCAAAATGCAGCCAAAAGGCAATGGGGAAATAGCAGCCAAATGGGCATTCAAGCCAACCTGGATTTGGATCAATACAAGCCACAAGGACCAAGAAGAAAAAGAGGGCGAAAATCCACAAGACACCAAATACAAGAACCAGGGAAACGCCTAATCAATGAAGGAAAAATCAGGGCCTTGGTCCTATCTGCTCCAAAGGTAGCTCAATGAAAATCACAACCTGGAACATCAGGGGGCTCAATGGCACCACCAAAAGAAGGATCCTGAAAAACCGCTTATTCTCGCTACACCCAGACATCATACTTCTTCAAGAATCCAAATGCTCTCCCAAAGGCACAGAGACACTCAAAAAACTCATTTCCAACAGTCATCACTGCAAAAACCAAAGTATAATTTGTTTTTGGTAATGTTGACCATGTCACTCAACCTCACATGGAAATATTTAATGGGTGAAACCTTGGTTTCACTCATGGTTTTTTATTTTCATCACCTACAAGAAGAGCTACATGGATGATATATATCTCCCATCGGTTGTGGCCCCACTATTGACATATGCTTCCTAACTTAGGTCAACACTACTACACAGTAAAAAACTTGGCATACTTCTTCCTTTTGGTCTGAAACACCTATATAACTGATTTTAGCCTCTACAAAATCCTATTAATCTTATGTAGGCCTCAACCAAACCTATACCTCTTCCTGCGCTAAAACTATTGAGCATCAAACAATCCCTGTATGTATCAAGCAATGATATTGTGATGAGTCCACAAAACAATTTGTACTACAACTATTTCAAACTTTTACTATCAAAAAATCCATGCACACATCAAACAATCATATTTTAATGATTCCATAAAACAATTTTCACTACAATGGTTGACCATCAAACAATCCATTTTGGCATCAAGCAATTGATAATTCCATCAAATGATCCATGTACACACCAAACAATCATATTGTGGTGAGTGTATGTTAACATCAAGGACCACACATGATCCCTTATGTCAATAGGAATTCTAAAGAGGATCACAAGAAATAAACAAACCATTTTTCTATGTCTACCAAGATTCCTAGATAAACCTTCTGAAGAAAGATAATAGTTCTCAAATGAGGTTATTAAGTAGGAGGTGGTTGGAGTTGCTCCTATTCCCTGTCATCCTTACGACCTTCATTTACATATCCAGTTCATTCCATAATTCTTCCTAGGATTTGGTCCTCATTCTCAAGGATGATGGGGTTGGATGTTGTCAAACCTACTTCCTCACCCCTTCACTAGTTTATTTCTCAATATCTTCTTAGTGCTACCCAAAACCTAATGAAAAACCCATTTACACTTTACTTCGAAATTTCCCTCAAAAATGATAATTGTGTGTAGGGTTCCTTCTTGAAATTCCCATTTTATTTCAATCAATTGAGCCACTATGGTCTTCATAAACCAATAGGTATGAACAGTCTTAAATAATATTGTTTCCCTTATATGAGAATAAACTAGGTTAGATTCCCAACCCTTCACTTATTCTAGGATCTAATCCTTTGATAAATTATTTATCCTTTGTCAAAGCCCCTTCTCTAATTCCTCCCTATATATTTAAGCTTTAGTTGAGAATTATTAGTACATATATATTTATTCATATATAGGATAAATATTGTAATTTTACACATCATTAGGATATGAAATTCAATTATATTATTATTTCTATATCCTTTAAGGTTGCCTTAGGCATATACAAGCATGATGTGATATATGCCCTCCAATGTTGGTGAGGTCATGGGTTTAACTCTATTAATCTATAAGGCGATTTGCTTGGATCATAGTTGTTGATTATTTAGCATTTTTACCACTTCAATGGTGGTGAAATATCCAAGGGTATCCCATGCTTGGTTATTATTTATAAAATATATTAATATTTTAATAAATATTTATTATTCCAATTACTTTTTTCATGTGTTCAACTTACAACTATGGTTATTGTTGTTCTTATTGCTACTACTATTATGATAACTATTAGTTTTATTATAACTATTTTTCTAATTATGTAGTCAATAGTATGATAATAATTATAACTATTGAAAACTATATTATATTTAATATCCATGTCGACTCGTATTAATGATATTTAAGAAACATTCACACAAGGTTGAAAACAACATGATGTCAATAAAATTATTCCACACATGTCTACTACAATATTTTCATGCTATAATAATAAAAATAGGGAGGGTTGGAGAACTCTCGGACGAGAGTTCAAAAACTCTCGGACGAGAATTGGAAAAACTCTCGGACGAGAGTTGGAGAAACTCTCGGACGAGAGTTGGAAAAACTCTCGGAGGAGAGTTGGAGAAACTCTCGGATGAGAGTTTTTCCAACTCTCATCCGAGAGTTTCTCCAACTCTCGTCTGAGAGTTTGCCCGAGATTTTTGTGACCACAACTCTCGGACGAGAAAATGCATAACTCTCGTTCGAGAAAATTTTAACTCATGTTAAACCCGACCAAACTCTCGTCCAAAATATTTAAAATCTCTCGGACGAGAATTTTGAAAACTTTCGGCCGAGAAATTTAGTTGTCTTTTTTCTCGGCTGAGAAATTAAAAATTTCTCCCGAATTCTAACCATCTGCCAAAAACTGCTTCCCAACTTCGTGATTTGACCCTTAAAGAAAGGTAAGTTTTGATCAGTGATCATAGGAACTTGTGATGGAAAGAAGTTTAGTCTTGGAATAATGAAGTGAGTGGCACATCAGATTACAAGTTGAAAGTGATATGATTATAGTATCTGAGTTACAAACTAAATAAACATAGAAGCACTTTTGAATAGTTTTGTTGATAGTATATATATATAAGCTTCGCACCAAAATTAGTAAGTATATAGAGAGAAATATTAGAATCGGTTTCAATAATATAGAACTACTTTTTCGAAAAGTATGAAATGACCCCTAAAATATAGAAAAGAAATGTTGATAGATTTTTAATCTCTTGTATCTAATGTACATAGGGGTTACTCAATATGGTGTGACTTACATAGCTGTAATATTGAATCATGTAATGATTCGCTAATTGGTTGATTGTATAACTTCCTCAATATTTGGAAGATTAAGTTTGATAAAAATCAAGATGACAGGAGAATTTTCATTTATGGAATGATTGTCGATGAAATGAGATGAATAGGAGTAGATGCAAGTGAGATCCCTTAGGAAATTTAGTAGAAAAATAAAAAATGATATACATACGTTAACGCCAAATGATATAGACATCTTCTACAAGATAAATCTCTTAACCCGGTCATTGTTGTTTTCATTCTTTCCTTTTAATGTTTTGTAATATATTATAAGATGGAAAATAATAGCATAGGAAATATGGTTGATAACATACATATGATAATGAATTTGTATATTGAATACTCTAAGGATTTTATTTTCCTTATGTGAATGGAAGGATTGACAATGGATATCGGTAGAAAAAAATGTGATGAGAAATAGGAACATGGCTTAGTAAGTATCTATGGAAATGTGGCATAAGAAAATTTTAAAACTATGATATAATGATGGTAGCCTCCTGGTAGAAACATTGCATATTCCTATTGACATCAGAAGGGAAGCATACCATCTAACAATGTTACCCTAGAAAATTATATAAGGAGCTTTAATATGACTTTTATTGACACAAATGAAGACTTGTCATATATATTATTAGAATCAACACATGCTTAAAAAATTGTTGTGTCTGGATAACCACACTAACATAATGTGTTGAGATAACTAACATGCAGAGAGATGTAAGAGGGAAGGACCACATAATTAATTGTACTTCAACTACAAGGGGGAGCACATGTTATCTCCAAGCACTGTAATTAATTAATTGCAGTATATGAAGGGATGTAAACCCAAGAAGTGAGTTGTGAAAACTCATAGGTAAGGTTTGTTAGAGATATATTCCTTCATCAACGATTTCCTATGGAAACCTAACTTATTTCGACACACAGGGGTAATGTAATGGTATCATAATAATTTGTGAAAGGTAAAATCATTGCAATGTGATTTGAAACCACAAGTTAGAGGGTATAATGTTATAATATGTGAGACTAGTATTTCTTGTCTAAATTTCAATGCTGATAATTATGTGGGAAATTTTAATCAAATACCACCTCACAACGTGATGAATTCCTTTGGATTTAATTTCACATATTGTGGGACCCATGTTGAGGACCCAAGTATGAATATATGATGTACATAAAACTTTCTTTGTTTTAATGATAATATTCATATTATCAGTTATGTAAATGACAGTGCAAAAAGGTTCTAAAGAGAATTTCACATGGCATACAATTATGGATAGTTGGAAACGCTAAGAAGCCTTGGGTTGATGGTGTTTATCTGTCCAGATGGGTTGATGGTATTTTCCTACCCATATTTCCTCTCCCTAGATATAGATTATATAAGTAAGAGAAAAGAGTTGGATAAGAGGGTGAGAGGGAAAAAATCCCGAGGAAAATTTGATCATTTTGGATTTGGTTGGAGGAGGCCCAAAGAGTGAGTTTTTTAGCTTTAATTCTGATCAAAATCAAGACGACAAGGGAATTTTCATTTATTGAATGATTGTTGGTGAAATCAGATGAATAGGAATAGATGCAAGTGATATCCCTTGAAATTTAGTAGGAATATAGTAAATTATATACATATGTTAAGGCCCAATGATATATTCATCTTCTACAAGAGAATTCTCTTAACCTAGCCATTGCTGTTTTTATGCTTTCATTTTAAATTTTTGTAATATAAAATAGGATGGAAAATAATAGCATAGTAAATATAGTTGATAACATACATATGATAATGAATGTGTATATTGAATACTCTGAGGATTTTATTGTCCTTATGTGAATGGAAGGATTGACAATGGATATCAATAGAAAAAAGTGTGATTATAAATAGGAATATGGCTAAGTAAGTAACTAGGGAAATGTGGCATAAGAAAATTTAAAAACTATGATATAATGATGGTAGTCTCTTGGTAGAAACATTACCTATGCCTATTGAGATCGAAAGGGAAGCATACCATCTCTCAATGTTACCCTAAAAAATTATATAAGGAGCTTTAATATGACTTTTATAGACACATATTAGGACTTGTCATATAGTTTATTAGAATCAACATATACTTAAAAAAAATTTGTGTCAGTATAACCACACTAACGTAATTTTTTGAGTGAATAGACATGCAGAGATATGTAAGAGGTAAGGACCACATAATTAATTGTACTTCAACTGCAAGGGGGAGCACATGTTATCTCCAAGCACTGTAATTAATAAATTGCAGTATATAAAGGGATGTAAACCCAAGAAGTGAGTTGTGAAAACTCATAGGTAAGGTGTGTAAGAGATATATTCCTTCCTTAATGATTTCCTATGGAAGACTAACTTATTTGGACACAGATGGGTAGAATAATGGTAGCATAAGAACTTGTGAAAGGTATAATCATTGCAATATGATTTGCAACCACAATGAGAAGGTATAATGTTACAATATGTGAAACTAGTATTGTTTGTCTAAAGTTGCATTTTGATAATTATGTGGGAAGTTTGAACCAAATACCACCTCATGATGTGATGAATTATTGTCGATTAATTTCACATATTTTGGGACCCATGCTGAGGGCCCAAGTATGAATACATGATGTACATAAATTTTCTTTTGTTTTAATGATAATATGCATATGATCAGTTGTGCAAATTACAGTGCAAAAAGGTTCTAAAGATAATTTCACATAGCATACAGTTATGGATAGTTGGAAAGGCTACGAGGCCTTGGGTTGATGGTGGTTATTTGTTCAAATGGGTTGATGGTAGTTTCCTACCCATATTTCCTCTCCCTACATATAGATTATATAAGTAAGGGAGAGGATTTGGATAAGAGGGTGAGATGGGGGAAATCTTGAGAAAAATTTCATCATTTTGGATTCGGCTGGAGGTGGCCCAAAGAGTGAGTTTTTTAGCTTTAAATTCCTCATAGACAAGACATTGTCAGAGGAATAGACAAAATTTTTCCAAGAGGAATCATGTATTAGACCTAGTATGGTCTCTGTCAGTGAACTATCTAGATGTGTAAATGATCAATCTAGTTGTAGGAACAAGCTCCCATTGGTTGGAAGCACATGATTTTTCAATTATAGTCCTCATAGAAGAAGTAAAATAATAGATGGGAAATGTGTTAAAAATATTTTTTCTATATAATTGTGTAAATATTTTATGTATATCTTTACAAGAAAGGAGCTTAGTGCTCGAAAATGAATTACTAGAAGTGTAATTTCCTTTATTGTATTACCAATGTTGTGAATGTCTTTAGGAGGACCTAAGACAATGTTCACATGGTACAATGATTTATCATTTTGATGGCAAGAGGGTTGGTGGTCTGAAATGTATAGTTGGAACAAATGGTGGGGTCATTGAAATTTGGCATAGCCATTTGGTAAGTAAAAAGGATTTATTTCCATTGTTGATTAATTTAAAATTGTGCTTCTAACTCACAAGCCAACTCACAAAAATACTATGCTTCTAATTTACAACATTATGAAACCAGCTCACAAAAATAGAAGAAAAGATAGATCAACGTCTTGAAAATTATCCACTTTGAAGGGGAAACCTCCTTTACATTACATAAATGAACAATTCTTGGATGATAGAATTGAAAAAACCTACTTTATATATATAGGAGTCTAAGGGGTCCCAATATAATCAGAGCCTACACAACAATAATAATGTAAGGGCACAACAATAACAATAGTGGGCTTCTATGGGGCACAATAATAACAATATGGGGACTACATTGGCATAACAATAACAATAAGGGGGTTACACTAACAATACCAATAACGGGTTATACTATTGTTATAGGGACCTAACATACCCCTCACCTTCAAAAAAGTCTTGTCCTTAATTCTTGAGTAGTTATGGATTCCTAGATATAAAAATTCTCATCCTCCCATTTGGAGTCTTTAACTGGTATGTTCTTCTAATTGATGAGATACTTTGAAATTGATCAATTTTGTAGTTGTCGAGTTATTTTTTCCATGAAAACTTCAGGTTCCAATATTATTTTTCCTTCCTCGTCAAGTTATGGAAATATTGTTTGACCTGGTATATTGTCACCTTATTTAAGGATGAAACATGGAAAATTGGGTGCATTAGAGAAGATCTCATAAGCTCCAATTTGTATGCCATAGCACTAATATTTTTCAACACCTTGGAAGGACCATACTACTTTGGTGATAATTTATTATCCTCCTTAGCTTGCTTGAGGAACATTTATTTTTATGGTTGTAGCCATAAAAATTCCCAGTCTCCTACATCAAAACTTATTTCATTGCGATGTTGATGTGCTTGTTGTTTCATTTAATTCTGCGCCAAAGTGAGGTTATCCTTTAAGAGTTAGAGAACTTGTTGTTGATTCTCGATGTCATATTCCACTGCTTGAACCTCCAGTGAGAATAATTGTGCAATCACAACTTGTTTTTATTTATTCATAATATTTTTCATGACATTAGAACTTATTATCTTTCCTGGTTTCCCTGCAATACCTCGTAATTCAACTTCATTTCCTTCCCAAAATAATTTGAAGAAAACTTATTGAAAATTAAAAGCTATAGTACCTAGGGATTGTAACATTGGATTCTTAGTACAACATCAGCACCACCCATTGGAGTATAAATCATTGGACTATTCAATACATATTCCCCCATGGTTAGCTTAATATTATGGCACTTTCTAGAGAAATTTAAAATTCCTTCATTTGAAACCATCACTTGACACTATGGTGTTGGATATAGGAAGCAATTCAATTCCTTGGCTATCTTATAATGAATAAAATTATGTGTACTACCTGAAACAATTAGTACTATTACCTTTTTCTTCTTGATATGTCCTTCAATATTGAGAGTTTGAGGAGTGGTAATTCATGTCAATGCATTACAATGTATCATCGGATTCATTTCTTCCTTCTCTAGGGTTGCTTCATGGTGTATATCCTTTTCTTTTGAATTTTCTTGTTCCTTTTCTTCCACCTCTTCACAATATATGTAAATTAATTTCTTATCAGCACATTTATGACCTTTACTGTATTTTTTATCACAACTCTAACATATCCCTTTTGCTCTTTTTTCCTCCAATTGTTGTGGTGTCAACCTTGTAGGTTGTGGAAGGCTAGGAGCAACAACATTTCCATCTTTATAGTTGTCATTGGTAGACTTAATTTTCGTCATAATTTTTCTTTCAAATTTTATTGCTACCCTGAATGCCTTCTCCAATGAATCAAGTTCCCAAAGGAGAACCTCATGTTGGATATTATCCTTTAAACTCCCTATGAAGACATCAATCCTATTCTCCTCTGGAATATCTTCTACTCTGATATTCAATTTATGGAAGTCGTAAATGTGCTCCATCATTGAACAATTTTGTTTGATATTTATCAATTCGATCAAGAAGGTGTTGCTATTTATATCCTCGTAATGAGCTATCATTTCCTCCATATAAATTGAACAAGCAACAAGTGGTCTACGAGAAAAAAGACATCGATACCATACAAACTGATTTTGTTCTAAATATAAATTTGCAATACATACCTTTTATGTGGGTTGCACATTATGGAGTTCAAGGTATTGCTCCATCTGTAGTATCCATGTTATTGGATCCTTTCATTCAAACTTCCTCATATCTATCTTTGGAATATGGTGGGTTTTTGATACAGCATTAGAGTTTATGAAATCATCATTAACATTTATTTTTTTCTCATCATGATTTTCCTCTATTACCTTTTCACCATTAGGAAGATTTTCTTATAGAAACTTTGTCAAACCTTAAAGTTTTGCTTCTATACCATCGATCTTAGCTTCCATGCCATCCTTGTTAGGTTCCCTGTCTACTTTTAAAGCATCAATGTCACCTTTTAGTTCATATTTGGTTTCTCTTTGTGAAGGAAAAACTTGTTCCATTTGGTCCACCAATTTTGATATATTAGCTACAACTCTTCCTCTTCATGCATCATAGTAAAGTTTTTTGAGGTCTTAATGGGTGTAGAATTATTTTTTGGATGCATTTTATAACCCAATACTGATATATATGCTTCAATATGCCCTTGGAATCACTTCACATTGATTTTTTCAATAAACAATTATGCAATTTATTTTTAAATATATGCACTTTTTTCTTGCTTTTAGGAGCTTGATATTGAAATGGTTCTAACTTTGTAATTTAGGATCTCCAATATCTAAACATAGGTCATGTGGTATCCCTCTGATTCTTCTTTCCAATGCCATAGGTTAGACCTATTTTGGATGCTTAAAGATAAATTTATGCCCAATATCCCACAATGATCTAATTATGGGTTTGTTCGATAGAGAAAAATTGTACGGTGTGCCACGTGTCATTGTTTTTATCTTAAGATCTAAAATAGATACACAAGAAACTACAGTCCATGCACTTTCATCCACTTTTTATAGAATTCAAATCTGATCTGTGAAACGAAAGTTATGACAATGTTCCCTCGGCCAGCTATTTGATATGAAATTCTAGAGCCCGTAAGAACCCTAACTTCCTCAGATCATACCTCTGAAAATATATTGAACCAAGATTTGAAATTTTTACACGAAGTTCCTTAGGATTTCGGCTCAAATTTATTTTTTCAGCTTCTGAAACCACGCAGAAAATGAATTATAGCTAAAATTCCAAGATGAGTTGTTTGAAGAAGTGAAACCCTAGAATCACAAGCTCTAATACCAAATGTTATGAAACTAGCTCAGAAAAATAGAAGAAAAGATAGATCAACGTCTTAAAAATTATCAACTTTGAGGGGGAAACCTCCTTTACATTACATAAATGAACAATTTTTGGATGATACAAATGAAAAAACCTTTATTTCTATATATAGGAGTCTAAGCAGTCCCAATATAATCAGAACTTACATAATAATAATAATAATGTAAGGGAACAACAATAAAAATAGTGGGATTCTATGGGGCACAATAATAACAACATGGGGACTACATGGGAACAAAAATAACAATAAGGCAGTTACACAATAACACAAATAAGGGTTTATACTAGTATTATAGGGACCTAACAAAATTCCTCATGAACATGACATTGTTAGAGGAATAGGCGGGATGTTGCTAAGAGGAATCATATATTAGACCTATTATGGTCTCTCTCAGTGAACTATCTAGATGTGTAAATGGATCAATCTAGTTGTAGGAACAAGTTCCTATTAGTTGGGAGGAGAATTTTTTTCCACTGTGGTTCTCATATAAGAAAAAGTAAACTAATTTAGATAAGTGATGTGTTAAAAATATTTTTTCTATATAATTGTGTAAATATTTTATGTACATCTTCACAAGAAAGGAGCTTAGTGCTCGAAAATGAATTACTAGAAGTGTAAGTTCTTTTATCGTGTTACCAATGTTGTGAATGTCTTTAGCATGAGATAAGACAATGTGCACATGGTACAATGATTTATCATTTTGATGATTAGAGGGTTGGTGTTCTGAAATGTATAGTGGGACCAAATGGTGGGGTCCTTGACATTTGGCAGAGACATATGGTAAGTAAAAAGGATTTATTGTCATTGTTTCTAAATTTACAATGATTCTTCTAACTCTCATCAAGTTTGGGTTATTGACTAGGAGGATTAATCCAAGTCGAGCCTCTATGCATTCTCAACGAGATAAACATTATGCTACAGAAGCAAGTAGTTACCTAGGCTAACAAGAACTTAAGCTGGAAGAGGCTACCTAGGAAGATAAGGATAAATATTTTATGCGCAAGGGTGTTGGCTCAAAGGGGCCTTGACCCAAGTTCAGAGTTAGCTACACACCAAAAAAACCCTCTATTACCAGCCCTTTTGGCAACAACCAGCAGCGTAGATCATAGTCTCACTCGAGGAAATATTGGGGGATATCAAAACCATGTTCCTACATGTAGAGGGACACTCGAGTGTGGATCTACTGCTAAAATTCTATTTATGATTATTATAAAATGCACAAATGCATCTATCTACTATAACATCTTATACTTCATTCATCAATCAATATTTTTGCATAGTATGTCTTTATCAATAAAACACAACATAATGCATATAAATAAATTCACAATATAGATAATGAACAAATTCACACAAGTAAACATAGAGATGCCTTTGGAACTCTTTCATTTTATTATGATAAGTCCTATACTACATACATTTATTCAACCTACGCACACGATTGCAGTTTTTCTGTGCACAAAGTTGCAGACACTTCAAGGCCTCCATGCACATAGCTACGGAGCCTTCCCTTAGGACCAAAATAAACTTAGAAATATATATTCAATACTTCGCACCCATGACCAATTCCTGAATTACTTCAAAATAGCATTACATTTGTTTATATAGCATTTACATCGACTCAAAACCATGGTCCACATACCATGGGCAGACAAAATAATACACTAAAACTCAAAATCCATTATAAAATAAAGGGATTCGACCCACCCTTAAGCTTGACTCCATTCCTGAATCTTCAGAGTCTTTTGACCCAAAATGGACCAAGTTGGCCCATGCCCAATATGCCCCCAACACTCACATGTGACTCGTCTCGAGTCACTCAATTGGTGCACCCCAAACCTTACCTTCAATACTGGTGTAGGTGTTATTATATTACTGAAGTATTTGTACCATTTGTTTCTCCTCGTTACGACTTCCTCCAAAATATTTTATGTCGTTGGCCCAACTGCCTTGTGCAACACATATTTCTGCCTCCAATGCAACTCCTTAAGCTTTTCATCCACTTTCTGTGAAACCTGGATAGCCTCTTCCTACCATGGTTGAGTCCTTATGGTGATCAATTGCTCTCTCTTTCACAGATCCTCGATCTGGCTCTGTATATTTTTCCCTTCACTCATCCGAGTGAGTTGCTGCATGGGTGCTAAAGTCCTACCAATTTCTCAGATCTTGTCCAAATTCTCATGCATTTCATGTACCTCCTCTTCAATTTTATGAGTTTTGGGATTCTCCTGCAGTGAGATCCAAATCTCCATGGTGTCATCTAACAGCTTGCCATATTCCTTGACTGTGGTGAAGGTGCCTTCCAATGTGGTTTTAAGCTTCTCTTCCTACTACTCTTGTACCTCCAGTAGTGTGGTTGGTTGCAGCCTAAGTTGTAGCTCAGTGATATGTACGTCGTACTAAAAATTAAGCTTCTGCATTTTGTTCTTTGACTCCTTGATTATGAGGGTGAGCTTCACAACTTATCTATTGGGGCTTCCTCTGCGCGGACCTTGATGTACATAATCTCACTGCAAGTTTTTCCTATGGCATCCTCCAACTGCTTGTGTTGTTTTCACTTCTCCTTCCTCTCCCTGATTACCCAATCCAGTTCCTTCATTATATTTTTGTTGTCTTGTTCCAACTACCTAGTTATGTGTAAAGCATGATTTTATGGCCCATTCGTCTCATCTATGACACTTTGGTGGAAGTCGTGCAGTGTCTGTGTGGGCAGTTCAATAATATTCAAGTTGATATTGTCCCAACCTTTCACTCACTCT
This sequence comes from Pinus albicaulis, assembly GCA_034641835.2. Classification (NCBI taxonomy): domain Eukaryota; kingdom Viridiplantae; phylum Streptophyta; class Pinopsida; order Pinales; family Pinaceae; genus Pinus; species Pinus albicaulis. Next base: position 1,123,253,801 of record CM076583.1, on the reverse strand, counting down.
TGATCCTCTGAAGCTTTAAACTACAGTGCTCCTTCGGGTACGTCCAAAATCCAAACACCAAAATTTTTTTCCAATCAGCGCTTGGGCTGCACCTGTTCGCTCATATATGTTGATTGAATGGTTTATCGTTCTTATGGTCTTGTTTTTTCCAGCAATTTAAGCTCCTGCATGCCTTGTTTCACTTTTTTCAATGCTACTTTGTACTAATATTCAATCCAGTTCAATGTATCTTTTTTGATATGTAGCACCTTATCGCTAATTTCATCGATGTCCCCTTTAGTGAGGGTCATTGGCTCAATGTGCGTGGATCTACCTTGCATGTTGATTCTTTTGTGTAGCTAGCGTATATGTTGTAGGTACCCTTTTCCTTAAAATAAATGGGGAATCCTATAGTTATTTGTCTCTTGGAGGGTCTTAGCCACCTTTTTCTTGCTCAGTTCCTTCAGATTCCTCTCCGTCCTTCTTTGTTTCTTTATTTGTGTCTTTTCCAAATTGTGTATATTTTCCATTGGTACCTTCATGTTCTATCTCATTTTCTCCACTAGGTGGATCTGGAAAATCTATCAGTGAGTTCCTTTTGACTTACACAATGTCAAGTTCGGTGACCAAGTATGGAAAAGGGTACCATACTTATTCTAGATCATGTTTCACCTTGATGTATATTCTATGAAAATAGAATTTGAAGTCTGCAATTCCCTAGTAGTTTGCAAACAAAATAGGTGACATCCTGGGATGTTGACTCACCACTATGTGTAAATTTATCTCCATTAACACCCATAACATTTTATTCTTCGTTGTGCACTTTGGTTCCTTACAAAACTAGAGCGAGACGCTCCTTGCACCCTCACGCACATCCAACTCAACAATAGGGCATTGTGACTCTTCTGGTTCCATCCAAGCCATTAGTGCAATGATCATCAGCAACCACGCATAATGGAATGTCTTCACTTGTTACCATTCTTCATGGAAGTCATCTAAAAATTCTTTGCATAAGTAGTCTACCCAATTAAACAGGACCCCCTTACTACACTACACGGCCAAAGAGACCACTAATGTTGTTACTTCATTTTCTCATCATTTTCACATGATTTTCCCTCCAAGTATGTGTGCGGTGAAGTGCACCCCTTGGTCATTGAGAGAATTGATGTTTTAGCCCCTTGACTTATTGATCATTCTATATTGCATCTTCTTATCATTAACATCTACCATATCCTAAATCTTACCCACAAACTCCTCAGCAAGTTTCTTTCCCTGGTATGGCAGCATGGTTATTCTTCGGATCAACATTTCATTTATTGGTATCCTCACTCGTAGCCAAAGGGATCTATCATGCACCAAAGAAAGTAGGTGACAAACACAAATGGTATTGATATTACTTCGTCCAAAGTGTAGAACGTTCATCATATTTAACAGTCGGGAGCTCTTTAATCCTTTAGCCCACTGGTGTGGCTCCAATATGGTGATTTTATTCTTTGGGTAATAAAATTGATTTAGGTATCTGCTAGGCTCAAATATGCATACTTTCATCGATCATTAAAATCCCAGTCTTCCATATAGATTTATACCACTTTTGCTAATGCTTCTCCTTCAAAAGGTACATCTTCAGGAAACAGTGGTGTGAATACACTTGACTTCACATTATCATAGTATTTCACATTCTTAGCACTCGAATTTCTTGGCAGTATATATGGGGATAGCATAGAGATAGCTTCTACATCATCTACCTCAATGTCTTCTAGTATCTCTACTTTTAGAGCCTGAGTTTCTTCTTCGTTGTCCTAAATCTCCATCAGCTTCTTCTGTTACTTACCCTAGAATTTCTTGGTCCTCTCTTCCTTGGGAAAAAAAATTGTGACAACTATATAACACCAGGGGTCGCAACTGGTCTCTTTACCTAATTTTTATTTTTTTGTGCTTCTTCTACGGTTGGTTGCTTCCATGGCGAATGTGGACCTACGACACTCAGTGTCGTAGCCTCCATGACCTCTACTACTCCCTTCCTTAGGAATTCCATATAAATATCATCAAACCTCTCTCATACATACAGTGAATAACTTTTTTCTCACTTAGGTGCAAATTCACAATTTGAAATCTCAGGAAGCAAAGTGTCAAAATGTCTCACGGTAGCTTGATTTTAAACAAAATTTTAATTTCATACCCCATGATTTTCTTCATATTTGGCTCATTTAATGCAGATATGGTGCTATATTCAACCTGTTGTGCTCAATAAATATGCCTTCCCCGCTCCTTTTAACGCACACTTTCCTTTCAGATCATATTTTTCCTTCCAACGGTCATATTTGTGGTGAAATTTGATGATCCTTCTTTCGTGTCTCGGCAATTCCTCCCTTATCGTAGTTCCTTAGGACTTTAGCCTGCCTGTGAGTATCATGCATTAATCTTCCTTGAGTGTGTCTCTTCCAGACTTCTCCATACTCCTGACTCTCACACAATGCTCTTTCTTTGGCGAAGCCTATTTCTCTAGAGTAGTTTATGGTCCAATGCCCACTTTCAACTAGAGGTGGCACTAATAATTTCCCTTTTTCATTATTTAGTGTGAGGTTCCAGAGACAGAGTCTTCCCTGTATATCTTCAATCTGCTACCATCCACTCTTCCTTGCATCAGCTGGCCATCTGAATTTTTGAGTTCAATTGTGCCTCCATTTGAGACGTTCCTGATGACATATGGTCCCAATCAATTTGTTTGGAACTTTCCTAGGAACTTAACAATTTTTCAATCATACAATAGTACAAGGTCTCCTTCTTGGAATGTATTTTTCTTGATATTCTGGTCATGCCAAGATTTCTCCCTTGATTTCTGCACTTGCTGATGATAATCTGCAATAAACCTGTCTTCTTCAAGAGTAAGAAATTTCTCCATCCTTTCCTCCATTGTATCATGGTCTTCCATTTATGTGAAATTTGAAATTCTCAAAATAGGCACAATATGCTCCATAAGCATGACTTCTTCTTGTCCATATACCAACCTAAAATGTGTTTGTCCTATCATCTTCTTGCATGTTGTCCCATATGCCCATAATACCACTGGAATTCTCAAGTCCCAGTCATTTCTATTGACATTACACACTTTTGTGAGTGCATTCTCTAGAACCTTACTGAAATCTTTGAATGTATCGTTCAGCCTAAGATGATAGGGTGTACTCTTTTTATGGTACACTTGAAATTATTCAGCGAGAACCTCAATAGTCTGATGCGAGAAATGTGAACCCTTGTCACTCATCAAGATCTTGGACACCCAAATATGGCCAAATATACTCAAATATGAACATCGCATAAGTATTTGTGTTGAAATACTTCATTAGATTTAGCACAGCCCACCTTGTCAAATAATTTGTAGCAGTGATTATATACCTTGTGCTAATCTTCTTTCTTGGTTGATTAATAGGTTTGATAAATTCAATAGACCACTTACCAAATTATTTCAACATCACTTGTGGATTCAATGGCATTTCATCACTCCTAGATGGTCTTCCTGTTCTTTGACATGCATCACAACCTCGACAAAACTCCTTTGCATCCTTATGCAATGTGGACCACCATAAAACAAATCTCAAAGTATTCTGTAGTGGCCTTCACTTCATAATTTCCTCTTGCAACTCCTCCGTGATTTTTTGCCAAAATACTCTACCTTTTATGCTGAGAGACATATTGACATAGTATTTCATCTTGTCCCATGTTGTAAAAATTTCCTACAATCAATGAAAAATCATCTAGCTTTACTACGGGCTCCTTCTTTTTCTGTGTACTGTACTCTGTGGGCACCATTCATGTAGCCAAAAAATTAATAATATCTGCGATGTGATCTTCTGCAACCCTGATTGTGAATAATTTCACATTCGATAAGTTATCCTCAATTCTTGTCAGTTCCTATCCTGTTTATAGGGCCTTGATAGATGATGAGGCCCAACATTCAATATTATTGGCTTTTCAATAAATTAAAATTCGTACTCCTAAAACAACAACAAACACCAACATATCTTTGCTCCTAAAACAGGCTTATTCACCAAATACTTCATCGTAAAGTGATTAGTGAACATCTTGAAGTACACTCCCAACAAATAATTCCTAAACTTTTGTAATGCATAGGCCATAGCCAACCCTTCTCTCTCCATCATGGAATAGTTCTTCTCTGCCTTGGATAGTTTCATTCTTGCAAAAGCTATGGGGTGATCAGTTTCTCCTTCTCCTGGATGTGTCAAGACTATACCCAATGCTATACCAAAGGCATTGACATGTAAATTAAATTCCTTATTCCAGTCCTGGAAAATTAGAATATGTGCAGTTACCATTTTCTCCTTCAGTATGTCGAGGCTTTTTTGGGAATTCTCCTTCCCAGTGAAAAGTAACATATTTCTACATTACTCTTTCCATCAGCACAATTATCTGCACATAAGCCTTTCTAAACTTCCTATAGTAGCTAGTATGTCTAAGTGTTGTGTGTAGTTGCTTCATTGTCTTAGGTGGGTCCAGGTTCACAATAGTCACAATCTTCTAAGAGTCCACCATGAGTCCCTACTTAAAAAAACAATTCCCCAATAGTATACCAAAATTTACACAAAAGATGTAATTACTCAAATTCAATGATACTTGATATTGTCTATACATATCCAGCATCAATATCAAGCTTGAAACATGCTTCTTCAATAGCCCAAAGATAGTCCAATCATAAAAGTAAACCTCCAAATATTTGTGTATATACTCCTTGAAAGTTGTGACTATAACTCTAGAAAATATGGTAGGAGAATTCTTCAAACCAAAAGGAATTTTGGTATACTGGTAACAACCCCACTCCATAGAAAAATTTGTCTTATGTCTGTCTTCCGGAAAAATTCTTATCTGATGGTAACCTAAAAAGCCATCTGTGAAATATTAAGCCTCTTGTCCTCCTACATTGTCCAATACTTCTTCTATGAATGATGTGGGAAAGGGATCATGCAAGAATGCACCATTCAAATTTCTTAGGTCCACACATATTTTGATCTCACCCTTTGTTTTCTTTTCATGAACTACCATAGGACTTACCCACTTCAAATCTTCAACCAGTTCAGTGATGCCTGCCTTGATCATATTTACTAATTGTTCCTTCACTTTCTCCTTGTATTTCAGATTCAACCTATAAAGTCTTTGATTTACTGTCTTTACATTAGGTTTCACAGTAATCCTCACAAATCCTAGGTATCCTACTATACCATGCAATTCAGGAAACTTCATGGGGAAGAATTCTTGAAATTCGTGCAACAACCCTGCAACCTTGCTAATTGTGTCTTCATCCCAATAATCTCTAATCAGTGCAAATTTTGGCTCTTCCTCTGACTCGATATTCACCTTCTTCGTCTTCATAGACTACGTTATGTCAAGGATTTCAAATTTTAGTCCAACAACTTCTCTATGACCTTCTAAGTCTGGGATATCAATATTGTGTGGATCCTCATCATCCGCTATTGTTGTCACATTATAAGATTCAAGTGCATGGTTCAACTGCGTGGTCCAATTGGGCTGCTTCCAAGTTAGCGCAATTGTAGCCTTAAAAATCCCCACTCTGACAGCCTAGAGGGCTTCATCTATGCATGGACATCCATCTTTAAAACTAAATCTCAGCAGGAACCCTTCAACCAAATATGTATAGTTCGTCATTTGCAATTTTGTCTCAAGATACCAATTCATAGGTATTAGGTCCAATGTGTGAAAGAACACATATACCCACTTTGGTTCTTGATCTTGTCCCCAAATCGAAGTCCACTGAAAAATATGCTCCTAGAGGTCATTGTTGCCATTATATTTTACTTTTATTCGGGTATTTACTTGGCCAAATCTGATCTTCATCAGTCTGCGATACTCTTTCCAGCTTTAGATATTTTCTTTATGAGTGCCCCACCATCTAGAAAGTGTATATCTCAAGGCTACATCCAATGCTTGGAACCTTTGTTCTTCCATAACTTCTCTTTCAAATTCATCAAAAAATAGACTTACATCTCCTATCCCATCATAATAAGGAAAATTTCATACCTTTGAAGTTATTTAGTGAAGTGATCTTGTAATTTTGTTTCATCGTCTTTTAGAGACTTCATGCAACTTGTTATGCTATTTTTCCAGTTCTTCGTCAGAGTCATGAATACACAAACTATCTTGTTCCTAGCTTAGCCTTCCATCTCAAGTTGGATTTATCCAATATTGCTCAGCCATTATCTTATAAATGTTGTCAATATCTGCGTCAAGGTACTCATCACGAACAGGCTCTATATAGAACACTCTTTCTAATGGCTCTAGAGGAACAATGACCCTCAGATCACCCTTTTCAAGAACCATCTATCTCCTTTTCAGATTGATTATTGTGTTATTATCAAAATCCCGATCCAACTAAAGTAGTGATGTATATGGATTTCTTTCATCTAAAATTTAAATTACTTTAAAATCTATAATAGTGTGCACTCCCTCAATATATGCTACAATTCCAAATAGCCTTCCCGTAGGGATTATCTTCTATTGGTTGGTCATCTGTAACTAGATCGGAGACAATTGAAACTTCATTTTTTTATTCGCTCCAAAGTTCTATTAGGTAACACATTGGCATCGGATCCCAAATCTAGGATTACCTGATCTATGGCATATTCCCCAAACTGCGCAGTTAGCCTCATTTTCCTTCCTGCTCTATTCTTATGTCGATTAACTTGTTTACTCTGTGATTCTCACTTCATGGTTCTTCTTTACTAGAGCAACAGTGTATCAGTTCCTAGAGTCCTTGAAAGTCCTTCTTTTCTTTCAACAACTTCATGTAGGTCTGTAAAAATGATATTAATATAGTTGGATCAAATTCTTTCAGCTGAGTATTTACTTCAGCACTATCCTTCCTCGGTATCAATTTTTGCAGTGGCTGCGTGTTAGATGTGGAAGCTGCAGGGTCGATGAATATTTTTCTTCGAGTCCATGAATCTCTCCTTTTCCCTCTACATATTGAAACTAGGGGCCTTTTCTGTGGTCTTCCTCACCCATGTATCTTCCATCAACCTCATACCTTCAGATACATCATCTCTTGTCACTGCACCACCTCTGGCTACTATGTTGATGCACAAGTCATCTTCCCTTTGTTCAATGGTCATCATATACAAATTTTGTGTGAGTTGTTGGTTTCTTTTCTCCTGCATATTTTTCATAAGGATCAGACATTATTCTATCACATGATCAAAAAATTTACAATACTTATTGGTTGAGTTTGGATTCTTACAATTCCTCATGAAGTGGACATATTCTCCGCAAATATAACAGATAAGCTAGCCACATCCTTGACCATGGCCTCCTCCTCGCCCTCATTTGTGCGCTTGGAATCCTCCTCCACCAGCATGTTTTCCTTCATCTTCATGTGCACTTGCTTCATCTTGCATTCTACAGGCACTTGAAATTTGATCCATCATCAAATCAAAACTGCAACAATTCTTGTCCTCATGCCCCACTCATCTAGAGAAGTTACAAAATATTTTTTTTTAACTGCACATACTTCTACAAAAAATAGTACTCTTTTCTGTGATGTTGACCTGCAATCTTACATATGCCTCACCATATGCTTGATCCTGGGTTCAATGGATTAGATGCTCCACTATTAAGGCATTCTCTAAACATAGGGCATTGATTCTTATAATGGCCTTCTTACTTACACTTTATGCACCATATGTCTCTGCAAATTTTTGGCCCGAATTCCTTACCCTTCTTCAGAACTTACAGTTGCAAGGTCAGGTTTGCTAGTTGTGTCTGATTCTGTTGTACTCATGTATGAGTATCTCCCACTGCTGAAGCTTCCAGCATCATCGCAATTTCCATAGCTTTGGCCTATGTTGATATATTTTTTTGTGTCAAAGGAAACCTGATATGTGGTAATAGCGCAACTATAAACCACTTCTTATGCTTCTCCTCAGGGATTTTAAAGCTTAATTGTCCCATTAACACTTTGAACCATTGATCTGATTCCCAAACAGACTCATTTGTAAATTTCTTGATCTCCTTTAGTTCAGTAATACACTACGATTGTGAATTTGGCTTCTTAAATTCTGCAGTCAGTGATTTCTTTGTATCATCTAGTGAAGCACCCTGATTCATCCTGGAATACTTTATGTGCCATGTCAGCGCTATTTATTGTAGCACAGTGAAAATATGCGCCTTTTTTATATCTTTGTCGATGATCTATCTTTCTTTCCATACAACTTCAGCTACAAACCAAAATTGCTCAGCATCCTCTAATATGAGTCCTCTAAAGATCGGTAGCTTGATATCATTAGCCATGATTCCTGGGGGTGGTGGAGGTTGAGTTGGAGGTGGAGGGAAAGTACCGGGATGGGGATGGGAGGTGAGGGGAGTAGTGGGATGGGGAATCCAACAAGTGCCATGATTATTATCAACTCCTAAATATGATGCACCTCTAGGGGTTTTGGGGTTACTTCTTTCTTCTTTTCTCTTAGATTCACTCAACAATGGACTATAATCAATCTCAATTAAGTTTTTGTAATCTACCCTGTGTCACTTTCCACTTCCTGTAGATCCATACTTACTTCTTCCAAAGATTAATATGATTGCATCTGTAGTACACCCTTTTCACATAACAACATTTTAATCCACATGTTCAAATAATTAGATACTTACCTCACAAAAACTTAAAAAATATTCACTCAGCTTTGTTATAAGATAAATATGTGTCTATCGGGAACTCATTATTAAATCCTCCCAAAATATTGTCGATCCAAAAATCAACGACACTTGATATTTTTTTATTAGTATCTTTGAGTCACTGTAAAAATTCAAGGTTCCACAGATTAGGCTCGTCATTGTTAAAACAGGTCTTGTTCTTAATTGGCCTTCATAACCATGCATGTAGCTCATTTGCAAACCTCGTGAATAAAATCTCGTGTTGTTCTAAGAAAAGATACCTCTGCAACCAAGCTTCTTTTCTAGTTGTGGATTTTTGTTTTCTTGAACTGCGAACTCTCGCTCTTTTAAATCTACCCAGTCTTGTATTTCCTTGCTTTTCGAATGCCACATACACATATCCCTCAATGAGATCCTAGTCTTAGAAACAAAATGATTTTTTGGCTCAGAGGAGTCTTGACCTAGGTTCAGGTTTAGTTGTCACCAACAAAACCATATATTACCGTCGCTTTTGACAATGATCTTCAATGTAGATGGCAGTCTCACCGAAGGAAATATTAGAGAATTTAAGAACTAGGTTCCTACATCCATAGGGACATTGGAGTGTGTATCTACTGTTAATTTTATTTATGCTTATTTAAACTATGTGGATGCATCTATCTACTTTAACATCTTATACATCATTCATCAATCAATACTTGTGTGAACTGCACCTTTATCATTAAAACACAACATAGAGCATATAAATAACTTCACAATACATATAATGAACAGATTCACACATGTAAACACAAAGATTCCTTCAAAAATATTTCCTTTTATTATGATAATTCTCTTTAGTACATACACTTATTTGACCTATGCACATAGCTATAGGTGGTCTGCGCACAAAGATGCAGACTCTTCAAGGCCTTCACACACACAGTTGTGGAGCCTTCCCTTGGGCCCAAAATAGACTTAAAAAAATATATTCAAAAATCATTTCTAATAAAAAATTCATGGATTACTTGGACACAACATTACCTTTGTTTATATAGCATTTACATCGACTCAAAACCATGGTACACATACCATGGGAAGACAAAATATTACACTAAAACACAAAAACCATTACAAAATAAGGGGTTTCGACGACCTCAAAGACCCTAAACTCTGCGCTGTAAATATATCTTTGTTGTTCTGCACACTCCACTCCTCAAGTTGCAGAGTCTTTTGATCCAAAATGGACCAAGTTTGGCCATGCCCAACAGAGGAATATTCCAACCTCTTTTGAAGGCTAGGAAACACTAAGGACTATGTTTCACTCAAGGTGGGGAAGGAGTAACACCCCTTAGTGAAAAGTAAACATTTAAAATAATTGTACTGCAAAGCCTTGGTAAATCATGGGCTATGTGGAAAGACCAGTGCAAAAATTTAATTTTTAAAGCTTAATTTAATTTTATATAAAAAGTGGTTATGGAAAGTCTTGACATTCATGGGGAAAATACACTAAATGAAAAATATTCAGTCACTAGATAGTTAGATGACAATTACTTCCTTCCCTAGAGATAAATCATCTTATTTGGGAAAAGAAAAAAAAGAGGTGGGAGAGAGTACCTAAGGCATCTAAGAAGGGAGAAGAATAAACTGGTACCTTCAAGAAGATGTTGTTAAGGTAAGGTCAAACCCTGCTAGTTAGTGTATTTGTGAGATGGTTGGTAGCTAGTGGAAACAGTAAGAAATACTTGTTAGTTTGTGACTTCTAGGGCTGGACTTGTATAGCCTTGACTCCCTTGGACAATCCTCTCTAGATCACTAACAATCAACTATTCTTGGAGTGAAAAACTAGCTCGAGGGGAGAGTTGGACATAATTTTCATTCTCGTTGGTTGGGAGGAGTGTTCTTTCCTCTATGAATTTTCCTAGCAACAAAAAAAAAAAGATAAGTACATTTAATTTTATATAACTTACATTATCTCTATAAATGATGAAGGATAATTGTTTCTTTTGAGAACTTGTCATTTATATAAGTGTAAAGTGAATGGAATGGATATCTGTAGTTATGATGGTAAATGTTTTTAACATATTATTTTCTAACAAATATCATCTAGGGACTATAACAATGAGGTATAAGGGTAAATAATTGTTAATGTTAACATGAGAATGATTTACATAGATCATATGCAGTTGGTCTAAACTATAAACTATATGAACTAGGGTTAATTTTTGTTAGCAAGCAAGAGTGGCCTTCTAGAATAGACCTTGTTCTATATGATTAGTGTAATTTATTCCCAACTATGTATAGCAGGTCATAGAGGAACTAGGTCCCACCTAACAATGGAACCATAATAATAATAATAATAATAATAATAATAATAATAATAATATTCACAATGTACTGAACAAGAAACTGGAAATGAAACTAGAAATTAAACAAGTATCTATTTAAGGAAAAAAGAGAAAAAAAATGAAATCAAAATCCAAATGCAACATAATATAGAAGTTTGGTTGGAAGCATTTATGTAAACGGACTTGTTTGTCAAGATCCATAAAATTGAAGGAAACAAACCCTGCATGGAAAGGTACATACGTTTAGTATTAACTAGAAAGGAAACTAACCAAGGTATTAAAGATATTTGTTCACAGAACCTTAAAAATAAAATATCACCTTCTAGTTCTTAATGTAACCCTCGAAGTCGAGTGGTTAAACATGTAATTCAATAAAATACCAAGCATGATAACAATTCAAATATATTACTATATACAAAGTGATCTCCATGATATACATAAAAGGACATAACAATCCTATCATAATTGATACACCAAAATACACAAAAGTTTGAATAGGCATCGACAGAGAAAAGCCAAACCCTACATCTACTACCTAATATAGATGAATCCTATAGAAGCGAAATATGTGTGCAAAGAGATGAAAGATATATATATATATATCTGTGTGTGTGTGTGTGTGTGTGTGTGTGTGTGTTCATTTTATTACATCAAAGCCAGGTGTTAACAAGTCGAAAGCATAAGATGAATAAGGAGGAAACTATCTTTATAATCAGTAACTGTTAAAACTTATAAATACAATTGTATAAAATATGAACCCTAACTGGGTGAAAAATTTATTGGGGCTGAATGGCCAAATTGTCATATATTAATATCTAAGGGAGGTTTTGGCTGAATGGCCAGCTTAAATTAAACACACAAAATCTAGGTCAAAGTGGTCTTCAAGAAGTAACATCAATCTCCTATAAACATTTAAACAAGGGCATATTATGATAGGTAAATGGAGGGGGGAAACCCCAAGCATATTAAATAGTTTATCGTAAAAACCAAAGAAAATGTTGGAAGAATCCACATGACAAGTGAACCTGCCATGCGCTTGATCTTGACCAATTCATATAGGGTTAAGGTTAGACCTCCAACAAAGAAGGGATGAAGATAACCCGAGTTAATAATAAAGGAAAGAGCTAAATTTCTACAATTACTTGTACCATTGATGTTTCTGAATCCCAAACTTACAAGTAGTAAAACTCTATTAGGGTTAGCAATTTTGGGCGGGGGAAACAAAAGAAAAACAAAAATTCAAGACGATAATTGTAAAGGGATTCAACATACTTAACATAGATTCCTTGGTGAATAATTAATGCATGAAAAATCTTATAGGTGACTCTAGAACCCAGAAATTCATGAACAAGGGAAATAGTTTATATCCCATCCCTCGCCAAACCAAAGGGAAATGGAAATCCCATGAAATTGTCATCCCTACATCTAAAGATAGTGGCAAATAAATAAATAAAGGGACCCCACTATTAAATAATAAGAAAAAGAGAAAAAATATATAGTATATTACCTCCTAGTTGTAGAAAATTGGTGCCCAAGGTTCAAGTCTCCATAGCTGAGTTTCGCTAGAAGCTTAGAGACTAGAATGAGGTGCAATTGCGACAAGGGAAAGGGGGTGGTTACACCCATAATGGACTCCAGAATTTGGGACCACCAGATTCCATACCTTATTGATCTAGGGACAAAATAGAGCCACCTCAATAATGTAAAATACACCACTTCACATAACAATTGTCCAGAAGGAGGGTACGCCATAAAAATGGTATTAAGGTTATTTAATGAGATTATTAAACTGATGGAATGTGAAGGACTTGACGCATGAAGTCAAAAATTTATACATTTTTGTTTCAATATAACCAAATAATTACAAATATCAATGTAAAATATTGGCTCTATCACTCGTTTATTTATGCAACACCGTGGGTACAAATTTGAGACAGGGTGTCATCAATGATGTAGGAAACAAGTTTGAGAATAATTAATAAATTGTATAAATTAATGGAAATTTACTACTAATTATGAAATCAAACTTAAATCAAGAGATTACAAATTTCCTCAACTATTCTATGGAATGTAAATTTCCATTTAGAAACACATGCAATGAGATGAAACCATAAAAATTACAAGAACACAATGATTTATAGGGGAACACAACTAAAAAAAAAACCTTCATTGTTTTTCAATAATCATATGAGAATGAAAAACTATTACAATGTCATTAGAGAAATTTTGAGGTCGAAAATGGACCTCCTAAGAAAAATGTACAACCCAAATAAAATTTATAAGAACTAATAGTAGTCAAGATGATGATGTCAACCATGGAGGTTAATTCACAATTTTTGGGGTAAAAAATTAAAAAGATTAAAAAATAATAAAATAATAAAACTACTTTTTCAACTTGTATTTCGAACTTATCTCCCTAAGGGTTTACTCAAATTTTGACCAGGCGTACTTGTTGGATGCAAAATTTAATTCCTCATCTAAGGATTACCCATGTTGCATATGTTTTATGGACCATGCTATACGAAAAAAGAGAAATACATAAAAAACGTGATTTCAATCACGTTTTTAATGTATTTCTCATTCTTCGTGTATTAGGGTCCATTGAAAGTATGCAACGTGGGTAACCCTTGGATGAATATTATGCATCCAACGACTGTTCCCACTTGAAATTTGAGTATACCCATAGGGGAGATAAGTTGAAAAAGTAGTTTTTTCTTTTCTCCCTCTAGAATTTGATGATGTAATATAATAGTATTTTATTATTTTCACTATTATTTTATAATTTTCTTAGGAGGCCCATTTTAGACCAAAAAAATCCTCTAATCCTTGCTTCGAATTTGAATCACACCTTGGATTGTAAACATGTTCTCTTACTGATTGTCCTTCTCTGCCCAACACTTAAACAATTCAAGGTCCCAACTTCCTCCTATTTCTCTGTGCATTCTTGGAGGAAATTGCCTCCTAAAAGATAGGAATTCTGATATATTTTTTTGAAATTCCTAAGTAATTATTCACCTTCTTATCAAGCCCATACAGTGAACTAGTATACAATTGATAATTATGATGTTCCTTTTCTCCACTCCAACTAGTCAATTTGAATTACATGCATGTCTGGGATATTTTTACCTGATTGAGTAGTCTAACTGAGAGATAACTAAGTTAACAAAAAATTATACTACTCAACTGACCTTTAACTGACTCAACTAGGCACTTGAGCTCAATTAATTGAATCAAATTGAAAGTTACTGAAGTAGATTGCTAAATTTTAGTAATCACTAGATGCACAACACTACTTCTAGCCTATAACTCGAATTTACTAAGTAAATTAGTAGACAAATTCATGTCATATAATTTAACTGCAATCCAGTTGATCTTGTTAATGTGGAAAATCAAATTACTAAATTTTACTAATGCACAAGTTAAATTTAGCCTAGCTTGTTACACTTTCTAACACTCCCTATTTGCAAGAAACAAATTTTGCACCACCCCTATTGTACACATGTGGAATTTGAATTTACCTCTTGAAAGTTCATTTTTAAATATATTTTCATCCTACACCTTAGTTGGAATGTATTGTAGCATCATAATTCTCCTCTACACATAATCTCGTAATTGATGGTACCTGATATCAATGTTCTTGAACCTATCATTAAATACTAGATTCTTGGGGAGTTTGATACAACTCTCATTATCACAATAAATCACTGTCATATCCATCTCCTGACTCGAAATACCTACAAGTATTTTCCTCATCCATATGGCATCATATGCTTCTTGAATTTCATCCATGTATTCATCCTATGGTAAGCTGAGTGAGATAGACCTCTGTTTCCTGCCATTCTAGGAAATAGTTGTAGACCCAACACTAAAGATAGCACATGAAGTACTTTTCATTTCTGATGGACTCCCTGACCAAATTTCATCAGTGAATCCTTGGAGCCTCACTCCCTCTATCCTCCTGTACCATAACCCATACTCATTTATGCCTCTAAGTTACCTCAAAACATGGCTTGTTGCCTTCCAAATACATGTTGGTAGGCCTTACCATGGCTTGACTCAACTGATTAAATGCATAGCATATGTCAATCCTTGTGTTCACAAGGTACATCAAGGATCTGTTAGGTTGTCTGTAGATGGTAGCATCTACTGCCTCTCTCGAAGAAGTGCTCTCCTTCCTTGAGTTTCTAGTGACCATAGCCTTGTATTTATCCATGTGAAACTTTTGAACTATTTCATAGGCATACCTTCCCTAACTCACAAACATCTCACCAACACCATGCCATACTTATGTCCCAAGGAAGTAAAGCATCGATCCCATATCTTTCATCTGAAGTTCTCTTGCAAGGTCCTCCTTACTAGACCGTATCAACTACTCATCCCCTCTAAGTATCAAGCCATAAACATAAAATACCAAGATAAGAAACTTTACATCTACCACAATGTGATATATATTGGCATCTGCTTCACTTTTGGTGAAGCCAAATCCACTAAGATATGTGTTGATATGAGTGTATCATGCTTGAGGCGCCTGTTTGAGACCAAAAAGGGCTCTCCTGAGTCTGCACACATGTGTCTCCCTATCATATGTCTTATGGCTGCACTATGTAAATTTATTCCTCAACAATGGCATTAAGGAAGGAAAAATTCACATCCATTTGATATATCTTCATCCCCATCTGTGCAACCAATGATAGAATGGCTCTAATTGAGGAATATCTTGCAATTGGCACAAATGTTTCCATATATTCCACTCGCTCTACTTGAGAGAAGCCTTTGGTCACAAATCTAGCCTTGTTGTTCTCGATGCACCCATAATATGTATGCTTCATTTGGTAGATCCATCTAGATCCATCCACTGACTTTTTCTCTAGTCCATAAACCAACTCTCATATATTTTTCTTCATGATGGAGTCATACTCCTTCACCATGGCATCTGCCCACACTAGCTGAGAAACTATGTCCTCAAATGAATAAGGACTTCTCTCAATGAGTTCTATTATGAGATTCATATACCCAGTGTACTTGTTTGGTGACCCCCTTTGCCTGCGATGAGATGTAGGAGCTCCTAAATACTCCTGTGCATCCTGTATCAATATGTCATCTTCTCTGGTTCTCTTCCTCCCCTCTTTGGAATATTTTGGTTGAGTGTGTGCCTCCACTCGGCCTCCTATCTACCCCTCCACATGTGGTTGCTCCACAACATCTTGAATCTCTACATGAGGCTCCTCCTTAGGAACTAGAAGCTCCTCCTCCTACGGGATACTCAACTCTCACTCTAGAGAGCATATCATATCCTTCTCCTCATCAAATTTGATATGTTTCCTCACTAATGTCATGTTAAGTGAGGGAAAATAAATTCTGTAATTATGGGGTATGTCTTTGTATCTTCAAAGACTCCCATTTTAGTTGTAAGATCTGTTAGGTAAAGAGGGTAAAAGTCCTAAAAGAAAAATCAAAGGACTCAAAGAAAAGATAAAAATATATATATATATATAAAATGAACCCCAAGAAAATAGAGATAAAATAGATCCTGAAAGTGATGAAAATTCAAATTCCACTAATTTTTACTTTAATTTGCAAAATAATATTGTGTGCAACTTGTCAAAAATGCCACAATCCATGAACATAAAACTGTTTAATCTTGATCTTTCATGTTTTAAATTTCATGTTGATAGATAGAGAATAAAGATCTAACCAAACAATTTAATATTGGTAGATCAGTAATTAGATAGAGAATAATAAATGAGCTCAATAGTTTAATCTGAGCCATTGGAAGTAATAATGTTAAAAATAGATAGTTTCTTGTTAAAATAAAAATAAAAAAGGGCCTGCAAACTCAAATGCACCAAAATGAATGAAGAAAAAATGTTAGGGTAGATGATGGGTAGGTAGAAGTAGTTTTCATAAGGCATGGATAGCATAAATTAATCATTTCATATTTACTAACTTCCCTATAAACTCATTCCCTGCGAAAAAATATCCCCTCCCCTTCATATTTATCTTTTTCCCCTTACTTCACTCATTTTCCCTACATAAATACACTTTCCCTAGTTTAAAAGACATTTATCCTTTGGAAATTAATTTTACCCTTACTAATTTCTCTTTCATTTCAAAAACCCCATAAAATACACTTATTCTAAATATAAATGATTAAATTTATATGTTGGGTCCCACTACGAAACATCCCTCCCCGATATTAGATTTTACATAAAAACTTAGTGTATTTTATGAACCCGCATCATATTCATTTAACCCCATGTTAACTTTATTTTATTAACTCTCGTATATACATTATCCTGTATTATATTAATTCCCCTCCTGTATATACATTATCCGATATTATATTAACTCCCCTTTATATATATTTCCCCAACCCATATTTTATTTATAACCTATAGTTTTAATTTGCCTGCATTTGATATGCCCTCAGCCTACCTTATACCTCCAATAAATATTAAACCCTTCACATATCCCATTGCATAAACTATTCTTGGGCCCCATGCCTATCAAATCCCCGACAGAACCCTCTCATTTTCCCATCCGTCAGATCTAGATTGACCAGATCTAATGGCCAGTAACCCTTTTTGCATCCTTGAATGCCCGATCTTTAACACCGCCAAGACCTTGTGAAATGAGTTGTTTTTGGAGCCTCACTCCCTAATACGTGGCAAAATTTCATTGCATCACATCCTCCAAAATAATACCGCCCAACCACTTTTACTGATGCGAAAAGCACTGAGTTGTATACTTGCCTGTTGCGAAAACCGCTTTCATTTGAAATTAACCCCACACATTTAATTTTTAATAACGGTTGGTTAGAAAACTCATATAGCCTCCCTTTGCAAGCCTTTTCACCTTTTCTATTATTGATTGCAAAAAGAGAGCATTGTCGACCTATTTTAGAGCAAACAAATCATTGTCGACCTCATTTCAAACCCTTTTTTACCAGAATTCAAGACCATTTTCTGCTACAGCCAGTGCAGAATCTATTTGAAGCATTATAAAGATCATCGAAGCCTCAGAAAGCCTACGTTACCCCATAAAACCCTCCTGCATACCTTTGCTTCGTTCTCCAAGTATTCCTAAAGAGCCAAGGCCATTTTTTAAGAAAAAATAAATTAATTCAATCATTTGAACCAGTGTAGGAGCTTCACAAACCATATAAATCCCTTGTTTCCATATCAAACCCTTCTACAGATTGTAAATAATATTTTCACAATATTTTTAAAGGTTTGAGCTTGTTTCTTAAATCTAAAGGAGTAATTAATTGATAAATCAAACAAATAATGGCTTCTGAAGGCATTGTAATAGTAAATCCCCTACAACCTCCAATTGTGGATGTAGAATTAAAATTAGTGACCCTGTCACTGAGTTTAACCTTCTTGAGCTCCACTGTTGGAGCCATGAAAAATCAATTGACCAAGCTAATGAGGTTTTAATTTGGGATTCTAATTCTCCCAAGTGCATTATCCCAAAGATCTTCTAGTGTCCAGAGGTGATTAGAATTTTCAAAACTTGTTATTTCCCTGATCAAAGAGCCATTATAACCCCTGGAAAATAAATCTTATTCACTATCATAGTTGAATCAATAAATCGGACGTTGCATGTTCAACCTAGACCTGGTGAAACCCCTCTATATATGGAGACCCTTACATAGTTATATTTGAATCTGGACTTCCCCAAGAGGTTCCAGATATCATTCACTTCCTCATCAGCAAAAGCTCCCAAAACTAGCCCTCCTTATCCAACAGCTATATTCTCTAAGAGAACCATGTATATCATCATAATGCTATCAGGGATTCTGGGTTATTTTACTGGTGAGCATGTTGATGCTTCCATTCTTCAGTTAACTTCCCAAAAAAAACAAATGGAAAATCAGATGGACAAATTACTACATGAGAAAAAGGGCAGCTCAGAAGCAGTCCCTCTCATTGTTATTCCTATAGTCACTACAATTGTTCCTTCTACATTAGCAGAATAATTTCCCCCTTGAGTTCCAATAGCTACAACACTTCCTGTTACATCAGCAACTACTTCAGCTACAGAGTCATCTAAAACAGAAGCATGACCGACTGATGAGGTAGGTAAACTAGCTAAAGGAATGCAGCAAATGTCTATCCAGACTAATGAAATCAATAAACTAAAGAACAACTAAAAATTATGGATGATGAGAAGAAAATAGTTCATATTATGCACAACAATGAAGTACAAAAGACAAATAGGTTGAATGAGAAATTGAAGAAGTTAGAGAAAGAACTAACACTGAAAGAACCAATGGCACAAGCCAAGAAGCAGTTATGGGCCAACATCATTGAATCTGTCAATGATATTTGATCGTCCATTCAGGTTATTTATGAGCAAAAATATTTAATCAAAGAAGCGGGTGAAGCCATCTAGAAAATCAAAGAAGAACTTGGTAAGAAGCCAGAAGAGTCTAATGAAATCATAAAGTTTCGTAATTCCAAGAGTAAGCAGGAATTAAAAGAGATTGAAATTATTGACATGAAAAAAACTATCCTAGAACTTAGGAAGGTGATTTCTAAAAGGAAGTTGATGATATAGCTAGAGGAAAAATGTCAATACATGGAGATTGCCATAACCAGGTTCATAATGAAGTTTGATATTCTTCGACAGAAAGGCTTGTCAAATCCTCAAGTTTTCAATGAAATATTGATGAAACAAGAAGAATATGATAATAAAATCAGAGAAATGGCTAAGGAACATGCAAACAATTCAACCATGCAAGGAATTCCAACAGGGAAAGTACTCTACAAAATTTTTGAGTTCCTCTTTTACCTAAAACATGAGGTAAAACATCCATTCATTAACGATCCTATATTTTCAAAATATACAGAGGTTGATGATATATTTTGAATGATGGTAAAAATCAAGTTAACAGATGCAAAGAATTCGGAAAATTTGACTGATTTACCATGAAAGTAAAGTAGTAAACATAGAAGTTAAAATTTAAAGTGAAAAACAACAGTGACAGTTAAAGAGTATTAGAGTTTAAAGTGTATCAAATGAAAGTCAGGTTGAAAGTCAAAACAGAAATGACAAAGTAGATTTAGAGACTGCCAATGTAAAGGACACTCAACAGCAGCCTTTGTTGAGAAAACCATCAAAGACAAATTAGTAGAAGCTCAAAAGATAGCAAACAGAAAATTCAATAAAAGCAGGGACAGGTTGCATTAGTTAGATAGTTGTCTCTTTCTTCTTTCATGAAGATATTTATTTTTCGTTGAGTAATTCCTAAGACAGTTTAGGATATTTTTTATTAGTTTTTGTATAAATATTTCACATTTTGAAGTATTGAGGGTGGATTGTGGATTGCTAAACATTTCTATAGATGTACTGATCTGAACTAAAGGGCTCTTTGTACCATTTTCAAGTCAACATACTGGATTGAGTAATAACGAGATTATAATATAGGATTGATGTGTTGGGCCAATTCAGTGTAGTACTCTCAATTGTTCTTTGTTATTATTTGAAGTTTTCATATACTTGCATGTTTTCTAAATCTTAATGTATAACAGGAATGTTATTTCATAATATGTTTAAAAACACTCTTTCATGAACTGTTATTTCATTTTAATGTTTTCTACTGATATCCAAAATAGGGAATTCTTAATTTCTCCCTAGTTTCGATTGACCTCTTTCATTTACCTCATTATCTGGATCTAAAAACCCTTAATTTCTCTCTCATCCCAATTGAAACCATCTCATCGTCCGGCCTAAATATCTGAAGTAACTCGACTATCTTTCCATGTGAACACTTCCCTTTAGAACCTTGATTCTGCTCTGATTACTTGACACTTTGACTCCATTAGCCCAATGGAATACATACCTACATATATCCATCTAAATAAGTGATTCCACCACCAAACCAAACCCAAAATCAAATCCCATGTAAACTTACATAACTAGCCTAAAAGCAACAAAGATAAATCATATAGAGAGAGCCCTCTCTGAGCATTAGGAAGGCTATATCCTAAGGCTTAAAAGTAGGTTTTTGGTTACCTCTAATATTCTTTAAACCAAAAAGAATAAAGCTAACAACCCTGAGAATTATTGGAGTGATAACAAGACCAATTTTATTCCATCTATCCTTGGAGACATGAAAATACACAGTAGCTCCAAAATTTCAAAAATTAGGTACATCTAGTTTCCTCCCAAATAAAACTTCTTCAGGTGTGATTATGCCAAGTGGTCAATGATGGCTATTACTCTACAAATAAACTGCAGTGTTGCATGCTTTTGGACATATATGCAATGGAAACCCTTAATAATGCAGCATCTCTTTTTTCTCTCATTATGTCTTTTTTTTCCCTTTCAACCACCCCATTTTGTTATGGGTTATGGGGTTCTATCAATTCTCTTATAATACACTGTTTGGCACAAAATTCCTTGAAGGTGCAAGAAAGAAAATCTCTGCCATTGTCACTTCTCAAATCTTTCAATTTCTGACTAGTCTCCTTTTCAACCAACGACTTTGATTTCAACGAATTTTTAGAAAATTTTATCCTTATTCTGCATGAAGAAGATCCAAAATTTTCTAGAAAATTCATCAACAAAAATCACATAATACTTATGTTTTGATTTAGAGCCCATAGAAAATGGTCCACATACACGAGAGTTGACTCACTCAAAGATTACTCCCTCTTTGTTATCTTACCCCTAGAAGGTATATTTAACATAATTCCCCAATGTGCATCCCTTGCAGACATCATGTTCGTCAAGGGCACATTTCCAGATACCGATGGTAATATACTACATGATTTTTAAGGTCCCATGGTGTAAGTGTCCCATGCACTTGTGCCAAAGTTCTCGACCAACTCTATTCTACACCTTTTCTTCCTTTCTATTGAGTGTAGTGCAAGTTCCCAACTCAAGTTTGTAGAAATGTTTCACTCTAACTCCAATATGTTTCACTTACCCAGTAGCTACATGTCTCATAAAATATTTCCCCTTACTGAAGACAACACCATAGCCTCTATCCTCCAACATATCTACAGATATCAAGTTCTTCTTCAGCTTAGGTACATACATAACATATTTCAAATGAATATGGGAGCCTCACTCCCTCTTAAAGGCTATAATTCCAATTCCTTTGGTACTATACCTCAAATCATCCCCAAGTTCTATGTGCATATGGATATCGTTCTCCTCTAGGCTACTGAATAATTCTTCACATACCATCATATGGAACAAGGAACCTGAATCTAGATACCACACACTCCCTATTACAATGCTCTCCATGCATGTAATCAGGGTGAAGTATCATTTGAATTGTGAGGCAAGTGCTTCACCTATTTCTCCTTATTAAGGCTTATTTTTAGGATTTTTTTGTATACACTTTGTTACATAGTAACCATATTCATGGTAGTGAAAACATTTTGTATTGCTTAATCCCTTCTTATTGCCATTTTTTAGCTCAGACTTTGGATTTCTTTGGGCCTTCATTTCCTTGACCTTCTTTCCCTTACCAAACTAAGAAAAATTATCTTCCTCCTCAGATTTGGATGTTACTCCATCTCTAGTGTTCCTCTCAATTTCTTCTTGCACTAAATCGGACCAAAGTCTCTCCCGATTTGGAAAATTTTCCCTTGCATTTACAGAGTCCAGGTAGTTGTGCCAGGATTCTGGAAAAACTAGGATAGCTAGGCTCACTATTTCTAAAGAGGGAATATTTTCTCCAAATCCTCTAAGCTCATATTGACACTATGTGAACCTGGAGAGGTAATGTGGAATGGTTTCACCTTTCTGCATGTGGGCATAATAAGCTTGTCCCACAATGCTAATTTCCTCACATCACTACAATTTTTAATAACTAAATGAGGGTATTCCACATAAATAATAGAGACTCATTTCCATGTAAATTTGAGATTATGTTGACTCTCACACCTTACAGGATGATCCTCTTGGATTTATCGATATCCTTCTTCCACTGGGCTAATTGTTATGCATTTGATATTTTTGGTTTTGGAATGTCTGTTTTGGTGTATTCCAACACTCCACTATCATTGAGAATTTCTTCCATCATGTCCTTACAAGCTATGAAATTTGAGCTTCCCTCTAGTGCATACTCCAACCTCAACCCGTCGAAAGACATTTTATTGCACGCAAGACAAACTTCTTCGCTGATATGCAAATTGAAATCTTTGAAGGAGAAGATATATTGACTAGTTTCTAGTTTGATTTCTGCTCTGATACCATGTAGATATTACTAGAAATTCGCTACTACTTATGAAAGTGAACTCAAATCAAGGGATTAAAAATTTCCTCAATTATTTTCCAGAATGGAAAACACAATTTTCAAACACATGCAAGCATAAAAATTGTAATAAAAGAATGATTTATAGGGTAATACAACTAGGAGAAACCCCTCCCTACTTTTCATTAATCAAATGAGAATGAGAAACTATTACAATATATTTCTTTGAATCTGAAGCACACCCTACACTATAAACCTATTCCCTTGCTCAATGTCCTTCTATGGCCAGCACTTAGTCAATTCAAGCCCCAACTTCCTCCTATTTCCTTGTACAAGCCTAGAGAAAATTAGTTCCTAAAATATAGGATTTTTATCCTATTTCCTTCTGTAGTTCCCAAGGAATGATTCACCTTCTTAATTTCCAAACCTATACACTCAACTAGTATACAATTGATAATTGCAATGTGCCTTTTCCTCCACTCTATATTGTCAATTCAAATTCCATGCATGTGTGGGCTACTTTTAGTTGATTGACTAGCTTAACTCAGAGATCACTGAGTTAACAACAATTATACTACTCAACTAGCCTTCAACTAGCTCAACTAGGTACTTGAGCTCAGTTAACTGAGGAAAACTGAAAATAACTAAACTAGATTGCTAAATTTTAGAAATCACTATATTCACAACTCTACTTTTAGCCTATAACTTAAATTGACTGAGTAAACTAGTGTGAAAAAGTCTTGTCACACAAGTTAATTTCAATCCAAACCATCTTGATGTGGGAAATTGAATTACTAAATTTGACTAAGGCACAAGTCAATTTTATCCTTTCTTGCTACACTCTCTAACAAAATAACAAAAAAGTATTACATGTGTAAGTTGAATACAACCATAAAAAAATGCCTTAAAAAGGGTAATACTGTGCAAAATAATTAATATCAATGGTGATATAAATCTATTTTACGATTAAGCTGAAATACAATAATTGGTTGAGAGTTAATATATATATATATATATATTTGTATGGATATTACATTAAGATGGATCTATAATAGTGTATATTTCAGTATAATTTTTTTAAATATTATCTAGATTGAAATCATCTTTTACCTATATCTATATATATATATATATATATATATATATATATATATATATATATATATCGATTACATTTTTTCTTCCTTAAAGTTTTTCTTTTGTAAATAAATGTTGTTATATTAAATTGATACCATATTACATAGTATCAAAATCCTTTTGTCATTGTTTGCAATAATAGAAACTAGAGCATCCCAAATTTCCTTATGATAATGTATTTTATCCGAAATTTCTATATACTAATGTTGAAATGGCACCAATAAATGGCACCCAAAGGGGGCTTCTGATTTAATGACAACTTGTATTAGTTAACTAAGTCAAAATGACTGAGTTAGCTTATGAAATTCGAGTTGAGGGTCTGATAGGATGCATGTGGGGTTGTCCCATGGTTTAAGGGTGACCAGTTACAGTTATTTGTGAGGTGTAATTAGTTAACACAATTAATTGAGTTAAAATCAATTTAACTAGTTCTAACTTAGAGATGAGCTAGTGATAGGTCTAGTGAATCAAAATCTGTTTTAATTCACAAGTAGTGATCAATCAGTTAATTTTTAATTCCCTATAAATAGTTGTTGCATGTCAGTCATAAGGAAGGCCCAGTTTAGAGTGAGGTTAAAGGGATGATGACTATTAGTTGTATAAGTAGAAAAATGTACATGTTAGTTATAGAGTCATATGGAGGCCAAGGATGCATTGCGCAATCAATTAGAAGGAATTTCCTATTTAATAGGGTGACAATTCCTCCAAGAATGCATGAGCAAGGAATACTAAGAAGAGGTTGAGAATTGGTTAAGTAATTGACTAATTTTTCCTAAATCAAAGTGAGACAGTTGGCAGAGTGCAAGAATTTCTTGAAGAGAGAAAGCATCGTATTGTTTCATGATATTGATTATCTACAATATACAAATAGTGGTGTTTTAGGTAGTGTGATTTCCACAGATACATCTTGTGTTGTGCGAGTGATTATCTCTTTCTCTTAATTTTTATGTGATTGTGCGATCGTGTTTTGTTTCTCCAAATTGTAGAAGGATTTAATATTTTATTTTAGTACATTACAGGATCAGATTGAACCCCTTGGTTATATTTTCTACATGGTATCAGAGTGCCAAGAATCACAGCAAGAAGAGAAGAATTTTTTTTGCTTTGATTACGTTCAAATTTGCAGATTTATTCTTCAGGATCCAGATGCAAATAAAGGTGTCTTTCAATGGTTTGAGACTCGAATATGCACTCGAGGGAAATTTGAATTACATAGCATGGAAGGACGGGATAGAGGTAGTGATCAATGAAAATATACTAAAGGATTTCATAGATATTGATATCCCTCATCCCACAACAACAGATGATCAACTTCCTGGTGCATGGAAGAAGAATGTAGCAAAGGGAAGAAGGATCTTGTTAGAGAGAGTTCGAGATCATATTGTCTCGAGTCTCCATAGGAAGGTGACTCCATATGCTATATGGAAGGCCTTGAAATATCTGTATCAGAATAGCAGCAACCATAGGAAGCTGGTGTTGAAAGACAATACCGGGAAGATCAAAATGGAGAAGGGCGACACGATCCAAAAATACTTGACAAAGTTCAATCAGTGTCGAGATGAGATTGGAAGTGTTGGGATAATTGTTTCTTCAGATGATTTGGTGAGCCTAGCTCTTCTAGGCCTTCCCAAGAGCTAGAATATTTACCTGGACTCTATGAATGGGAGTGAGAAAATACCAGATTGGGAGTGATTATTGTTAGATTTGGCACAAGAATAAATTTTGTGAAGCACCAGAGATGGATCATCATCAAAGACTGTTGATGAGGAGAACTATGCCTTGGATGCAAAGGTGAAGAAAGGGAAAGGGAAGGTGTCCCATTCCAAATCTGAGTCCAGAAAGGCAGGAAAGAAGCGAGGGTTTTCAATGGTAAAATGTTTCAACTGTCCCATCCTCCATCCCTTTAGATGAAAAAACCTAGTTCTATCATTCCCCTATTTTCTCTCAATTGAGACATCGTTCTACGAAAGCAAATTGTTGCCGAAAGGGCTGGTAATAGTGGGCTTTGTTGGACTGCACAACCACTTCGAACTTGGGTCTAGGCCCCATCAAGCCAACAAATGGTTCTATTACCGAGACTGGAATCTGACTATAGGATAGCTTGATGTGGAATATATCTAAGAAACAGATCAAATATTGGGTAAGTCTAAAAGAATGTGAATTTTTTGTGCAAGAAAACAAAAACCCGCCCATCTATACTAAACATTCGTTACAGAAGTATATCTATATAGATCAGTAGGAGATACTTTTTGTGTCATTTTGGTGAGCTATACAAGTGGATCTCAAGGATAGTTGTGTAGATGGGTTGGTTCACTAATAAGTTAAGTCTGTGTACCGTAGATCTGATTGAGAAGCTGAAAAAGGCTGAGAACAAGAATGTGACAATTTTTTATTATTGGATTGACAGTATCCTTGGAGGGTTAATGACTGAGTTAGCAATTGATACTTTTATGTTTTATAGTGAATCAAAGCGTAAGTTCTTCAAAGGTCTTAGAGGTAAGTACCCAAATTCACTAAAGTTTCAGATTAGAATGCTATTTTTTGAAAAGGGTATACTATGAATGCGCTCAGATTGATGTGTGAAGAATGAGAACCTAGTGCTACATGAAGTGGGAAAATGTTTAGGACCGGTTTGGGAACATAGGTTGAAAATGAGTATAGTCCATTGTTTGGGTCTAAATAAAGAGAAAGAAACCCCATTACCCCGAGAATTCTGAGATCTGAGAAAACAAGATCAATGTGGAGATCCTCGAGCCTTCCACCCCCATCATAACTACATTCCATTTTGTTCCTCCGCCTCCACCTCCCCCATTCACTGTGGCCCAACCCTCGAAGGTGCTTTTGTTCAAGGGAATAGATGATCCTGAATAGTTATGGTTTTTGGTAGAAGCGATATGGATTTTGTAGAATGTTATAGATGAAAACATGAAGAAATCGCAGTTGGTTACCGCACTGCAAGATAGAGCATTATCTTGGTACATGAAATATGTTAAGAAAAAATAAAATTCTTCTTTGGCCGAGACAAATACCGCATTTCACGTTGAATTCAAAAAACCAAAGTCGCAATCCCATTATATCACAGAGATCAAGGAGATTAAGCAGCTAACTACTGAGATCGTATGGGAGGTAGATAAACGATTTAAGACGCTGTTGAGCTAAATTACATTTAATATCAGTTATGAGCAACATAAATAATGGTTCATCATTACGTTGTTGCCTCATCTCATATTTCCTTTGTCCCAATAGAATATTGCTACTCAAATGGAAGCATTGGAGATAGTGATGAAGCTGGAAGCTTCATTGATAGTCGATACAAGCACAATGGTGTTGCATATTCAATCTCAGTTGGTGAGCTTGCATATGGAGCTATAGGATATAAATAATAGAAAGGAGGTTTTCTCTAATATAAGTTCTAAATTCTGGTGTATCAAGTGTAAATCATAGGATCACTGTAAAGAGTAGTGCCCTATTTATAGAGAATATTTGAATGTTGGGCTTCCAATTCCATTAAATCATGTATCGATCGCAAGGCCAAGTGTATGACCCGATATAGAGTGTAGCTTATGAAAACTTGTGGGCCAAAATTCCACGGACTATTTTCACTTGTTGCAAAAATTTATCAGATCATTGAAGCAATTGTTCTGCAATTTCTATAGTTTGGTGGGACATGATGAGAAAAATTGTAAGAGCTCTATGATCTGATGATGTAGAACTGTCCTGGTGCATATCAAATTTAGGTAGATGTTCGCAACGCTTCGGGTTCACCGACTGTGTGAGGAGGATTCCAAGGTCGAGGGCATGCTCGAGGAGGAGACATAGGTTGTGGACGAGGCCAAATGATATGGTACAACTATGAACAGGCTGGACAGTTTTCGAGGAATTGTTAGAATCCTACAATAGCTTCTTGTAAGTATTGTCAAGAATTTGCTAATAAAATTGAATATTGTCCCACTTTGTTAGCTAAAATGTAGGAGAAGCTCAACTAGTAGCTAGCTCAAAATATACGAATGCTGAGGGTTGAACCACTCCAGGTACATCCAAGAGTTAACATAGTAACGCATAGTGGTGTGAATATCGAAGGAGACTGAGAAGAAGGAAGAAAAACTGGGATGGAAACCTTGGTAAAGAAGCTTGAAGCTAAGAATCTTTGATTTAATGTGTAGCACGAGAAAGAGACTTTCACGGAAGCAAGGAATAAATCTATGACTCTTAAAGCTTCACCACCTACCCTAGAGAGATAGTATTTTCCATTGGAGAACAAGCCAGAGGAGAATGTCGAAGTAAAGGAAGTTGATCAGTATATCTTGGCATCCTTATTGCAGACTTGTATGAAATTTATAAGGGACGAGAGGGTTGTAGAAGGTTTGTAGGAACTGATAGATAACTGTAGTAGCAAGGAAAGGCTATAGCTGGAACAACACGCAGTAAACAAAGTATACAATAAAAATAAGAGAAGCAACTGGGAGATGTTTTTTACTACAAAAATCATAGATTATGAGATGGATAAAGTCGTTTTGGATCTAGGATAATATTCCAACATTCTACCAAAGAAGACCTGCCATCGGATGGGAAGGCCTAAGCTACAATGGTCACCAATTCAACTGAGGATGGTGAATCAGCAGAAGATCATTCCTATGGGGCGATTGCTGGGAATTAGTGTATATATTTATGGAGCTAGCATGTTGGTCGACATCGAAGTGATTGAGGTCGTTGATGGTAGTAATCCATATCCTGCGCTGTTAGGATTTGACCGACCTTATGACATGGATGTTATAATCAACTTGAACAAGAGGCATATGTTCTTTGAAAAGAATGGTACCCAAATTTTTGTGTCGTTAGATCCTTCCGAAGGTGCATGCTATACAGATTATGTCCAGCATGAGTATGGGGATGTTGACATTTATCAGATATATAAGATTACTGTGCAGGGTGAAGACTAGATCAATCTGATTACATATGGTAGAATTTGTTGGGAGTGTGATAGCTCATGTGTTTTAGATTCCTATGAAGAGTTGTAGAATTGGCAGAATCATTTGCATGAAGTAACCACTAAGCATTGTAACAGTGTTACCAAATCTCTGCATTGTGTCATGTCAGAAGAGTGTGACTTGCCTTTTTATGATCGAATGGGAAATGTTTTCTTATTTTTGGAGAAATTCGAGAAAAAGGTGCATGAGGACCAAAGATATGAAGCTTTGGACTTTGCATTAAGTTCTACTCTAGCTCGATGGTGGGGTGCACAGAGGTTAAGTTTGAGAGGATGGAAGGATTTTTGAAATATGATAGGATGATATTTGGTCAGGTTGATATGAATATCGTGAAGAAGTATGATGGTTAGAATGATCCTCTCAAGCACTTGGCTCGTTGGACTGAATCTTGGGGTATCGAACATCAGACATAATGGGTGCATATGTTCTTTCATTCCTTAGATACGATACCTCAACAATGGTATCTTAAAACAGAGTTGTGCCATGGAATCGTGGATTGTGATGAGATGATATATGTGTTATTATTAACATATAGCTTCGCTTATGGTTGGGAATGCATTAATGGGGCTCTTCAAGAACTAAAAGTAGGAGTATTTTGCATTACCAAGGGGCCAAGGAATTTGGTAAAACGTAATTGGACATACCCGAACAACAAGCTTGTGTTGGGGGAGGATATTTTTAGGTACTGAGAAGACTAGACATAAAAGGATTTTGGTGAAAGATGGCTTCATCACAGTCATAGTACTGCACAATAGTCTGAAGGTAGGCACAGTTGTAGGTTACTACACCGCAGGAGGCAGGACTTCGCTTAGGGGGTGAGCATCATGAAGTTCATCTAAAATGTGACCATTGGAATAGTACAAGTTGCATTAGAGAATTTTTGAGCTCTAAAATGGGCCTCCTAAGAAAAATTTGCAACCAAAAAAAAATTTATAAGAACCAATAGGATTCAAGATGATGATGTCAACCATGGGCGATGATTTACAATTTTTTGGGTAGAAAAGTAAAAAGATAAAAAATAATAATAATAAAACTACTTTTTCAACTTGTATTTTCAACTTATCTCCTTAAGTTTTTACTCAAATTTAGAGAGATATTACTCGTTAGATGAAAATTTTAATTCCTCATATAAGGAGTACCCATGTTTCATACTTTCGATGGACCCTGCTACATGAAGAATGAGAAATACATGAAAAACATGATTGCAATCACGTTTTTTAATGCATTTATCATTTTTCATGTATTAGTGTCCATCGAAAGTATGCAACATTGGTACTCCTTGGATGAGGAATCAAATTATACATCTAATGAGTGTTCCCACTCGAAATTTAAGTAAACACATAAGGAGATAAGTTGAAAATAAGAATTGAAAATGTAGATTTTCTTTTTTCCCTCTACAATTTGATGATGTAATCAAATCTGATTTTATTATTTCCACTTTCCTTAGGAGACCCATTTTAGACTTCAAAATTTCCCTAATGATTGGACAATCTCTTGGTCATTAAAAGGAGCAGGAGGGATGCAACTAATGGGCATATCTAGGTGTATTTGCCTCCAAATCGACATTTATGAGGAGTATCTGAAGGCGATCATGTGATTTGAATTCAAAATTTTCTATAAATAAGGGATATTTCTCCCCATTCGAATACTTTGTGAGCCAAATGTCAGAATTTAGAGCTGATGTCTGTAAGATAGCCGACTGAGTTGTTGTATGTCGGAGTACATTTTCACAACATTGATCAAGGTAGGGCTCAGCTACACAATCCAACTAGGAGAAGATCCCATCATGACAGCCACACTGCCAGTAACATCCATAGGGTCAAGGTCACCCAGAGGGAAGAAACCAATCCTAAGGTAGTCACCCTAAAATAAAATCTCGAAGGAACAATGGAGTAAGGGAGGTCAGGATTTGTAGAAAAATGCCATGGAGATAGAACAACATGACGATGAAGTAGAAGAATTCCCAGAGGAGATTAATGTTGAGGAGGTTGAGCCTATCTCTAGACTCCCTCCATATATTTTTCCCTGGAAGTCGGAGGCTAAGAATTTGGCGAAAGACCCTGACATAGTGAAGTAGAAGGTTGTTACACCATTGATTCCCAATGAGATGCTGGTGGAAGGAGTTTTACTGGCCAAGATGCCATAGTTTTAGTCGAGCAGATAATTGTGCCAATCGGCCTATAAAGGAGGAATAACGCGATTGGAGCTAATGAAATGGGTGAAGGGCATCCAAGGGATCGGGATCCTCAAAAATTTATATGTACCACACTTCGGGTGAAATACTATCAACACTATTTGTGTGTGCCAATTGCTAGCCTTAATGCATGATGACTGTTTATGGTTTGGGAAGAATATCCCCATTATTGAGATGCTCATAAGGAGAATTACAACCCTTCCTTTCCTTGGGTCAAACCCCGCGGAGGCTTTTGTGGGAAAAATCCAAGATAACCAGCTCATGGATAAGATGAAGAACAACTATGAGATAACTAAGGGAACCCATGATTATTTAATAAACTCTATTTTGGATAAAACTGTGCACTTCGTCATGCACATTCTTGCGGGGAATATTATGAGGAAAATTCACAGAGAGGATGCTTCCATGCCTATCATAGCCTTAGCTTTGAAGTGTGCCAAAAGCCTTGTCTATAACTCGGCGGGATACTTATGTGTTGAATTCCTCGCCGATTGTAGAGAAACTCAAGGAGAAGGAAAATAGTTCCACTATGCATGGATTTTTATTATCATTGCATTGATCGAGTGGAGAGAACCCGAGGAGATGTAGTTCAACAACGTGAACCTTGATCTATGTGAAGCAACCATATATGCTTCACTATGGCATTCAGCAAAGCCATTGAGGGTTATGGCTAATAATTGCTTTTGGGTAGGATTTGAGATGATCTTACGGATAGTGATTAACCAAAAGCCCCAGTTATCACCAATCATTGTGGATAAATATTAATAAGTAGTAGAGTTCAAAGTGAAATTCCATCATATACACATATAGGTGAAGAAGGACCTCGCTAGGGTCTGGTACGAGCTGGCATACCTAGTCGAGAAAGAATATATTCAGGCCATAATCAGTCGCTGCCGACTGATTGGTTAACTCCACTCCCTGAAGGCACATCGCAGGCAGGAACAAGTGGGGTGAAGCCCACTAAGATAAGAGGAAAGAAGGACATGAATGTCACATTCATGACTGAGAAAGAACCTGATACAAAGATTATGGATGCAGGAGGGGATGATATTCTTGGCAGTAATCTCGGCACAAATCCAGCTTCCCCCTTTACCACCAAGCGAAGATAGCCATAGAAGGGTGGCATGTGAAACAAGTCGAATTCTGATAAGTCCGCTGGCCCATAAGCCATGGTCCTTACTGAAGGGTACCATGATGAAATTGGGGATACCGTGAAGCATTCCATTGAGCACTTATGGGGTAGTATCAAAGAACAATATAAGAAAGTGTTAGCGGATTTACACAAGGGCTTATAGGACTTGCAGGTGCAAAAGGGAACTGTCATGGTGAGCGTGAGTGGATTGCAAGTGAGTGTGGTTCAACCAAGCAGAGCACAGGTCGGTACCAGCATAGTTGTACATGTGTTAGCGCTCACGCCTTACACACGCACGGTGCCTATCCTTGCCTACACACTAATTTTTGACATGGCAGAACAACTAAGGAGGGTGGCCCTCTAGAAGAATAAAATGTTGAATCTCATTACGATGCCACTACACGCTTTGCATGAAATCCACCATGGAAATAATGGGGAACTAAATATCAAAGAACAGTGGGCCTTCTTGATCATTCAGGATGTTTTGAAGGAATGAAAAAATTTGGTTGAGGGAAAGTCGGTTGTTGACTAAGAGTGCACAGTTGAGGCAAAAAAATGACAAAAGATGGATGAGGATATCTCTAAAATGTGTAGCAAGATTCTAGAGCTCTAGATTCACGCTACAATTGCACTAGAATAGAAAGTGGCCAAACTAGCCAACACAGTTAAGGACTCCAACACTAAGGTTGACGAAGTGCGCTTGGAAATGAATATGCATTTGCAATTGCCACTATGCCAAAATTCTACAAGTAGCATGCAGCAGATCTAAAATCTACATCAAAATAGGTTGATTCCCACATACAAAAGTGTGTGCATGTCTTTGGGGAATTTTTTGATGTATGGGCTTCACTGCAGGAGGACCCTTAGGAACAAAATCTACAGGACGAAGTGTGTGAGAATCTGGAACAAATGGATTAGATTAAGGTCAATGCTAAGACCTTAGCACCGATGTAGTAGCTTACCCATCTCCAAGAGGGTGAATTCTTACAAGACTAGGTTTATGAGCTGTGCAAGGAGGAGCAGCTACTTATAGATAGAATGAAAGCATGGGAATTTGAGTTTTTCCAGCTCTTCCAAATGTTGGAAAATAATTTGAAGACATTGCACACAACGCAGTGAGGATTCAAGAAAAAGGAAGCTAAGAAGTTTACAGATACACTTCTTGGAGAGATTAAGGAGTTTGAAAAGAAGTGGGCCAAATCAGTACCCAATTTGAAGGATTTCTTAAGAAGAAACAAAGCAAAGATAGACAACACACCAGCTTTGTGACTCGGGACAAGGCACAATTTTGTGTTGGGGGTGTTGGGTGTGGAGCCTGATTTCATCATGATTTAGAGGTTTTTGTTTCAGTTAGAAGTATACCCCAGGAATACTGTACACCCCTCCACACGGGGGGGGTGTGGGGGGGGGCGGGGGGCTTTCCCCCCCACGGGGGTCTAAGGGGGGCGATCCCCCTCAGCTGAGGGGTCCACGAGCCAGGAGTGGTTTCGGGGGCAGCACCCCTGAAACTAAAAACATATGTAAATTTTCCATGTGAAATATTGTAATTTCGTAGTCAATCTGGACTATTCATTAGGCAGATGATTTGAAAGTAGAATTTATGTTTAATGTATGGTTTTTTTCCCTATAAGGCAACCCCTCGTTTTGTATGAGGTTATTGTATTGTGGCTGGGTATTGTATGTGTATTATGAGCGAGAAACAGAAAGGGGGATTGTGAGAGAGAGTAGATGATATTACAATGGATCTACTGTAGGTCGTGTCTCTTAATCTTGTTGTATAATATAAAGGAACGACTAGATATTTGGGGTGGACATAGCCCAAATTTGGTGAACCATGTATATCTATGTCTCTCTTGTTTTATATGTTTTATGTGTTTATGTTTCCACGTATTTTATGTGTTCCATTTCTCTGTAATATATAATTTCTAAAAACTGGTATCTGAACCGAAGTTCTATTTGGCTGATAAAATCGCAGGAACGAAGGGTTCCTAGTTTGAGTCAGAGCAATGGAGGAAGATGGTATGTTTAGGGTCGAGAAATTTAACAGCAAAAACTACTAGCTGTGGAAGATGCAGATGGAATATTATCTATATCATAAATATATTTACCTACCATTGAGCAGAAAAACAAAGAATTTGTTGAGTATGACAAACGCAGAATGGGAGATTCCCAATAGAAAGGCACTTGGAACAATACGGCTATGCCTCGCAGCGTCGATAGCCTTTAGTATTTCAAAGGAAACAACAACATAGGGTTTAATTAAGGCATTGGCGAAACTATATGAAAAACCCTCAACCTCAAATAAGGTATTTCTTATGAAATGTTTATTTCATATGAAGATGTCAGATGGTGGATCTGTTGCTGACCATTTAAATGAATTTAATACGGCTACCAGCCAGTTAGGTTCTGTAGGGGTAAACATTGATGATGAACTTAGGGCTCTACTATTTCTGTTCTCATTGTCAGAAAGTTGGAATTGTTTATTTATGGCCATTAGTAGCTCTATATCTGGATATAGTACTTTAAAGTTTGATGATGTTGTTGGTGTTATCCTTAGCGAGGAAATGCAAGGGAAAATCTCCAGTGAGATATCAGGTAATGCTTTGAGTGTAGAGACTAGGGGAAGAAAAATGGAAAGAGGAAAGAGCTCAACATATCGCACTAAATCAACGAAAGTTAGATCCAAGTCCAGATCAGGGATAGTGTGCTAGAAATGTGGAAAGAAAGGACACCTGAAGAAAGACTGTAAATCTTGGAAGGGAAAAGAAAAAGATGCACAAAAAGAAAAAAATCATGAAGCAAATGTGACAAGTGATGTGTTACAAGATGCTTTGATTCTTTCTTTATAAAATTTTATTGATTCCTGGGTGGTAGATTCAGGGGCCTCATTCCATGCCACACCCAATAAGATATATTTTCATGAATATGTTCAAGGGGATTTTGGATAGGTTTGTGTGGGTGATGATAAACCCTGTAAAATCATTTGAATGGGTAAAGTTCTTGTAAAACAGTAGAATGGAAACCAATGGTTATTAAAGGAGGTAAGGTGCATTTCAAATCTGAAGAAAATTCTGATTTCAATAGGGGAGTTAGGCGGTGAAGGTTTTGTGACAACTTTCATAGATAAAACTTGGAAGGTCACTAAAGGAGCCCTGGTAATAGAAAAAGGTGAAAAGGTTGGTACATTGTATTTATGCAATGGTATTTCTAACTTTATTAATGCTTTAACTTCCAAAGGAATAGATTCAGTATTATGGAATCATAAGCTCATACACATGAGTGAGAAGGGGATGAAGATTCCTCACTCAAGAAATTTTTTGACAGGTTTGAAGAATATTGATTTGGATTTCTGTGAGAATTGTATTTATGGAAAAAAGAAGAGAGTCAGATTTCTTAGATTTGGGAAAGAAAAGAAGAGTGAAAAATTAGAGCTTGTGCATATAGATGTATGGGGACATGCTCAGGTATCATCTCTCAGTGGCTCTCATTATTATGTTACTTTTATTAATGATTCAACTAGAAAAACTTGGATTTATTATATTCAGAATAAATCTGTTGTATTTGATACTTTCAAGAAATGGAAAGATTTGGTTGAGATTGAGACAAGAAAGAAGTTGAAGTGTATGATATCGGAAAATGGAGGTGAATATTGCAGCAAATATTTTTGATAGGTGCTATTCAGAGCATGGAATTCGTAGAGAGAAGACAGTTCCAAGAACACCACAAGAAAATGGTGTGTCAGAAAGGATGAACAGAACAATAATGGAGTGTGCAAGGTGCATGACATTGCATGCATGATTTCCTTTACAATTTTAGGCAGATGATGTAGCTATTGTTGTTTATCTAATAAATACAGGACCTTCAAGTTCCTTGGATGGTGGTATTCCAGAGGAGGCATGGACAGGTAAAAAGGTAAACTACTCTATTTTAAAGCCTTTTGGTTGTGAAGCCTTTGTCCATATTAATTAAGAAAATAGAACAAAGCTTGACACAAAATCAAATAAATGTACCTTTATTGGATATGGTGTTCATTGTTTTGGTTATCACTTATATCATTATGAAAATCAAATAATAATTAGGAGCATAGATGTAATATTCAATGAAAAGTTCTTATATAAGAATCAATTGCAGGAAAAGAAACAAGAAAAATAAAACAAAGAATACACAGTTCTTGATGAGATCATAGAAAAGTTAAAGGTGCCTAAAAATAATAATAATCAATAGCCATAACGACAACAATCAGTACAATAGCAACATGCACCTCAAACACCTGAAATTGGTGTCAAAATATCCACCAGAATAAGTATACCCCTTGAACAATACTCTCCTTCATTATATTATTTATTGTTGATTGATTTTGGTGAACCTGAATGTTATGAAGAAGCAATGCAGGTCGAAACCAGGAAGAAGTGGGAGCTAGCCATGAAAGAAGTGATGGACTCCTTAATACATAACTAGACTTGGAACTTACTCAGGTTTCCTACAGGTAAAAAAACATTGCAGATTAAATGGGTTTACAGGTTGAAGGAAGAAGAAGGAAAACAAAGGTACAAAACTAGACTTGTGGTGAAGGGGCTTGCATAGAAGAAAGGTATTAACTTTGATGAAATATTTTCTCCTGTTGTTAAAATGACCTAAATCAGAACTATTTTAAGTCTTGTAACAATGGAAGATCATCGTCTTGAACAGTTATATGTAAAGACAACCTTTCTCCATGGAGATTTGGAGGAAGAGATCTATATGCAGTAACCACAAGGATATGAGGTGATCCAAAATATTTTGTTTGAGATGTGTGAAAGAATTACATGTGAAAATTGTAGCTTTAAACAAGAAAATTTAAAAGCATAAACGTAAAAAGAGAGAAGTAATTAACATCATGCTAGAAGACACAGAGTTGATATCGGAGTTCGTCTAGGAGGGACTACATCTCTAGGCTCTGCTCAAATAGTGGGAAGGCCCTCTTTCATTAAATGTAAAAAATGAAAGTACAAGTACAAAATGAGAAATTACACCCTTATACCTACCTAATCTGAAAGTGGCTGAAAATTGCAAACTTTTGATGATGGAATGGGTAGCACCATTGGATTTGTGGCATCGGGTAGTGCAGAATCCATATAAAACTTGCCTTAATATGACAAAGTGAAAATCTGACCCATTTGGAAAATGGCTCAGATCATGGTTCCGCCCCCCTCTTGCACACTGCTCAGGGTTCCGTTGCCTTGGTTTCCATGCTCGCTCCTATCTGCCCTGGGCGCACTACAGAAACAAAGGTTTATATGCTATATTGCTGGGCAGATAAACCAAATGGTTATGATCCACATTAGGTGGGAGGAGGTCTGGTGGTCAAACTCTGGCCCCTCTGTAATTAGATGGAAGTTTG
Organism: Pinus albicaulis; assembly: GCA_034641835.2. NCBI lineage: Eukaryota > Viridiplantae > Streptophyta > Pinopsida > Pinales > Pinaceae > Pinus > Pinus albicaulis. Next base: position 1,123,215,777 of record CM076583.1, on the reverse strand, counting down.
TATTTTTAAAAAACTACATATATATTTAAAAAAACCCATGCATTAATCTGAGGGGGGGGGGGGTGGCAGACCCGCATCGGGCGGCCCACTGCCGATTCTCGTCGGCACTGACATATGGTGGCATATTTTTGTATGGGTGGCAATGGGGTTCACAACCCCTGCCACCATTTATATTTTTCATTACCGTATAGTGTGGAGGTGATGGGGTCATGGCCACCGACCCCATTAATTAAAATTTTGATTTGTTGAAATGTGGATCCGTAGGGGGGTAGGGCGGGGGTCATGGATTGCCTTACCCATTTTTTAATAATTTTTTTAATCTATTAAAACAAACCTGTAATTTTCAAAACTTATAGAAATTGACTGAAGGAGACATTTTAACCATCCCACAAATTCACCTGGAATTTGGCCTAGGTTGGCCAGAATCCGGTGGCGATTTTCTAGAAAAATTGTTGCCTCCTTAATCTGCCTCACCACAAACTCAACCCTCAAACTTTGACTGCTCCTAACTCCTTCATATGGACTCGGATTTGAGTTTTGTCTGCGTCATTGGAATCAAAAAGACGAGATATACAACTTGAAATTAATTTTTCCACATTCTAGATACTTTTATTTTTGAGCGCTTGTACTCAAGCCACTTGCACGTGGTATTTGATCCACCTAGATCATTCCTCCCCACTGAAGAGCTTTTGGACACCAAAAGCATTAACACTCTCAACACACTATTTGTGTCCTTTCCAAACCACACTTTCAATCCTCTGTACGTGAAACTAGTACATCATTTGGAATCATGCACACCACACATGACTCAACCACCCCTCCTTGCCAAGAGTTTATAGCGCACACTCATTGGCCAAGGATTACATAAAAGAAAAACAAAACAATAAATATCTCAACTACTCATAAAGAAGGGCCAAAATATCATCGTTGTGTTTTGAAGTGATGGGAAACACACCATCATGTTTACATTTAATTGCAACGTATGATTTAAAAATGTGGCCATCACACTATGACCCCTAAAAGAACCATATTTTACTTTACAAGTTTAATGGATCATCCCCTTTTGTAGGATCTTCCTGTGGAAGAGCTTCGAGGACCGAACTCTGTAGGCTTCTGGGGTTCATTCTGGTTGTGATGATTCTTCCTCCTCCATTCCTTTCATGTCGTCTTGGAACACCTCCTCCCAATGTGCCTCCAAGAAGTGTCGATGAATCCATCACTATCGTTGAGGTGTGAGGAGGTGCTCTCATTATCATTTTTTGGTGGGTCATTGGTTTCTTTGGAAATTTCTCCCACTTCTTTCCTAGTGTATCCGAGCTCTGCATGACACAGAAATTCCTCAACTTTGACGGGGTTTACGATGCCTTGGCCATTTACGCTGAGGCCCTTTCCTTGATACCCCATCTTCTTCAACAATTTGGACCCAATCCCTGTAGTAATTCTTTCAAAAGAAGCGAATTCATCATCATGAAAAATACATGAAATTGAAGGGTTGCTTTTTACCTCGGGTTGGTTATGTCGCAATTTTTCAAAGGCCTCATCCTTAGCTTGTAACTAGCATAGTAACCTTTGTTTTTCTTCCCTTTCTTCCTGTAGCAGCCTTCTTAGCTCAACATTTTTTCTTGGATTCCTTGGTTAATCTCTTCAAGTTCTTGGAACTCCGCCGTAGTAAGTGTCCTTTTCTTCTTTGGTACAATATCTGCTAATATTTTTTTTTCATCGACTGAATCAGAGCCCAAGTCTATGGGTCCTTCTGCCATGCTCCCAAAAGCTACAAGCTTCATTTCATCACCTAAATCAAACCCCAGGTCAATTGGTCGACCTCATACAAATCCTGCAGCTGCGACCTTTTCATCTTCCTCAGATCCAGAATCTTTAGAACCTTGGTTTTGTTATATGGTGGTGGTGGTCTTTTGCTTCCCTTTTTTTTCATTTCTCTTAGGTCTTCACTCAGGGTGAAGCTTCCAATAGTTTTCTTCGTCATGTCCCTCATTTTCACAATCTGTGCAAGAGGGATTTTCTCCCCTTCTTTTGGCTACAGCAGTCCTTTTTAGGCAATCACTTTTCTCATGTTCCCCCCTGCTTTCTATGTGCATGGCCTTCACACTGGCCTCATCGATGGTAGGATGTTAAAACAAAAATAATGAATGTCTTATGTAACTATGTAAAGATCCAATGTACTTAGTTACAACTTCAAGAGAATCTAATGAAATGGCCAAACTTAGTGCTTGTTTTCTAAATTCCTCGATAAAGCTTTGCACGTTTCGTCCTTTACCTTGCCTTAGGTATTGCCACTCCATTAAGGATTTTGTCTTATAACCCAAGGGATAGAATTGATCTATAAGTGTAGCAATGAAATTTGACCATCAGGAAAGAAGGTTACCCGAATTAATTTTGCCTTGAAGTTTTCTCTCCCACTAGATGAGAGTTGTGCCACTCAATTGAAGAGAAGCCAACTACATATTTTCCTCATCCTCCACAATTTGCTGAATCTTGCAGTAGATTTCAAGCTGCCTAATCCAATTGTTAATTTTATCTGCATCACTTTCACCATTATACGTGGGTAGATAAAATTTGACATCTAAATTAAAGAAAGTTTTATTAGATGCATTTCCTGAATATTTATGATGATGGTGAGAAGAGGAGGAAGCACTTTCATTTCCGGAAGGAGGTGGGTCTCCTACACCATCTCCATGCGCTAAACCTTATCCTTATCAAACATTCTCCCCTATTTTCTCTAACTTCTCAAGTCTAGAGAACAATTTCTCAACCCGATCTTCCATGGTGCAGAAGGTCTTGTGAAAGTTTAGCTCCGCTTCATTTCTATCCTCACCACTCATGTTCCTTCTCTAATGTGCTTGTCCCACTTCAGAATCAAAATATTGTAGTGTCTATTTGCCTCTTCTTAGCATGTTACTAGTTAGCATAAAATCATTTAATTCACATCTACAAACACTTGCTCTGATGCCACTTGATCCAAAATATTTTCTTTGAGATGTGTGAAATAATTACATGTGAAAATTGCAGCTTTAAACAAGAAAATTTAAAGGCATAAACGTAAAAAGAGAGAAGAAATTAACATCATTCAAGAAGACACATAGTTGATATCAGAATTTTTCCAGGAGGGACTACGTATCCGGGCCATGTTCAAATACTGGCGAGGCCCTCCTTCATTAAATGGAAAAAATAAAAGTACAAGTACAAAATGAGGAATTACACCCTTATACCTGCCTAATTTGAAAGTGGCTGAAAATTGTAGACTTCTGACGATGAAATGGGAAACACCTTTAGATTTGTGGCGTTTAGTAATGGAGAACCCATATAAAACTTGCCTTAATAAGACAAAATGAAAATATGACCCCTCTGGAAAATGGCTTAGATCATGGTTCTGCCCCCCTCCTGCACACTGCTCAGGGTTCCACTGTCTTGGTTTCCATGCCTGATCCTGTCTTCCTTAGGCGCACTGCAGAAATGAAGGTTTATATGCTATATTGTTGGGTGGATAAATCAAGTCTAGCCATTGGCTGAATGGTTATGATCCACATTAGGTCGGAGGAGGTCGGGTGGTCAAATCCTGGCGCCTTCATAATTAGGCAGAAGTTTTTTTATTAAAAAATCGCATATCTGTTTTAAATAACCCATGCATTAATTTGAGGGGGGGGGGGGGGGGCGTGGACCCGCATTAGGCGGCTGACCCCCGATTCCTGCTGGCACTGTCATATGGTGGCACATTGTTGTATGGGTGGCGGTGGGGTTCACAACCCCCACCACTGTTTATAGTTTCCGTTACCGTATGGTGTGGGGATGGCAGGGTCACGGTCACCGAACCCCTTAATTAAAATTTTGATTTGTTCAAATTCATATCCGTAGGGGGGTAGGGCAGTGGTCATTGCCCACCTTACCCATTTTTTAATATTATTTATTTAAAAAAGCCCGTCATTTTTAAAACTTTTGAAATTGAAGGAAATATACATTTTAACCATCTGAAAAATTCACCTGGAATCCAGCTTGGGTTGGTTGGAATCCGGTGGATGGGTTCTAGCAAAATTGTTGCCTTATTAAGTTGCCACATCACCAAGTCAACCCTCAAACTTTGACTGCTCCTAACTCCTTCATACAAACTTGAAATTGAATGTTGTCTACGTTGTTGGAATCAGAAAGATGAGATATACAACTTGAAATTAAGTTTTCCACATTCCAAATACTTTGATTTTTGAGACCTTGTATTCAAGCCACTTGTACCTGGACCTGTTCGATCCGCCTAGATCATGAGGTCTAAGGGAAGGAAAAATTATTGTGCAGGTTAAAGAAGGGCTTGTATGGCTTAAAACAGGCTCCAAGGCACTGGCATCTAAAATTTGATAGGTTTATGTCTGAAAAAGGTTATACTAGATGTCACTTTGATCATTATGTTTATCTGAAAAAAGAAAAATGATGGCAGCTATATTATAATGTTATTGTATGTATATGAAATTCTTGTTGCAGGGTCTAACATGTAGGAAATAAACATGCCCAAAAGAAAATTGGAAAATTCATTTGCAATGAAGGATTTGGGAGCTGCAACACAAATCCTTGGTATGAGAATAACTAGAGATAGGATAAATCGCAAACTAACATTGTCTTAGAATGAGTACATACAAAAGGTGTTGAAAATATTTAACATGCAGAATGAAAAACCAATTAGTACACCTTTGGATATCCATTTCAAACTTAGTAAGGAGATTCACCCAAAGACCCAAGAAGAAATGGATTATATGTCTAAATCTCTATATGAATCATCAGTTGGAAGCTCAATGTATGCAATGGTATGCACAAGGTCTGATATTTGACATGTAGTGGGAGTTGTAAGGAGGTACATGAACAATCCAGGAAAATAACATTGGATGGCAGTGAAATGGATTCTCATATATTTGAGAGGTACCACAAATCAAGAATTTTGCTTTGGTGGTTCAAAAATTTCTCTACAGGGATATATTGATGTAGATATAGTAGGTGATAGAGATAATAGGAGGGGCAATACAAGGTATGTATTTACTGTAGGTGGAATAAATATCAGTTGGGTTTCAAAAATGAAAAGTGTTGTTGCACTTTCAACAACAGAAGTAGAGTATGTTTCTACTATAGAGGCTAGTAAAAAATTGATTTGGTTACAAAGGTATATGGATGAATTGGGTAAGAAGCAAGAGATGGGAAATTTATACAGTGACAACCAAACTGACATTCATCTTGCAAAGAACTCAGCATTTCATTCTAGGACTAAACACCTACAATTTAAGTACCATTTCATATGATCAGTATTGGAACATGGACATTTGAAGCTGGAAAAGGTACACAGTAGCCAGAATCCTGCAGATATTTTAACAAAAGTTGTAACCAGGGAGAAACTGATATTTGACTCAGTTTCAATTAGTATTCAAGTATGATGATGAAGATGAGAAAAAACCAGGTTGAAAGTGGATTCATTGTCCAACAAATGAAGTTGTAATATTCCCAATTAGCCAGGAGCTAATTGGAATATTCAATTTTGTTTTATTGCTTTGTTTAAAGAATAAGAGGGTAAAGGAGGTCCATAATTCTCCTTAATAATGAATAAATCAATGAAAAATGTGAAAAATAAAAATCTTGGTAGCTTAATTAAAGCACCCTTGGTGTGAAAGGGGCTCGATCACATTGATTGGGTCAACCTTGACCAAATCAACAGTGTTTTCATGGAGTGACCATCAATGAGGGACAACGATGTTTTAGATGGAGATGCTTTGTGCAAATGTAGTGATATTTTTAGATGGGGCTTAGGGTTTGCAAGATCATATCTTATTTAAGGAAGATGACGGTAGTCATATTCATTAGGTTTGGGTTTATCATATTTCTAAATATACGGTCGATTGAGACATATATCTTTCTCTTGTTGTTTAGCTGAGATAGAGTGTTGTTTAGCACAAAGTGTTCCTGATCTGGAATCGCACCTCTTCGATTGAGGAGCTCTTGGAGGAGTCTTGTACTACATTTTCCACTATCAGGCTTAAGGCCAAGCTTCATCTTACTTTTACAGTGCAAATCTTGTTGAGGGTTTGGTTGTTTTTGCAAGTTGCAGCAAGTGGGGATCAGATCTCTAGATCTAGGCCATCTCATTGCTCATTTTCAGTGGAGGAAGCTTCCTTTCCATTTGAGGACAATATTGAAGGCCATTGAGAATATTTTCAGATCTTGGGATCAGGCCAATCATATATGTATCCTTACAACACATTTTTACTTCCAGATCTACGTTATTTCTGTAGGAGGAGTTGCAGGGTGGTTTAGCACCCCATTTGGAGAGTTGATTTTCAAGTGAAGGGGATCTGCCTTTCACTTTGAGGATCTATTGGAGGAGGCTATTTTATTGATCATATCAGATCAACCATACTTTCCAGATCTTTATTTTTTAGTATATCTGCAGTCTTATATCTCAGATATACAACTTGTACTTGGTGTTTTGCTGAAAACCCTGAAGGGGTTCCCTAGAGGAGCTTGTATAGTTCTCGGATCTGATATAGATCTACCTTTTGAGGCATGAATCAGCCCTATATCTGATGTATAATATTTTTTGGTAGAAGAGCCAATAAAATAATGTTGTAAGGGTTTTCAAGCTTTTCTATATAGTTGTAGCACCTCATATTGAGGTATTTTTTTCATTGGAGGCTTGTATTTCTTGTTATGCATCTTATGGCCCATTTCTTATGTACATTTTGCTACTGTAATAACATAGGAAAGGTCTCCATATTGGCCTCTTGCTTTCTAAATGATGATCTTCAATATTGTTCGAAAATTTTGCACTATATTCTTGCTTTTCCCATTTGGGAATATTACAGTGGTATCATAGCATAATCTTGGCACAGTCTGTGCATTTTGAAAAGCCAATATGTCATCTGAAGAAGGAGAGTGTCTTACTGATATAGAGAGGAGGTATCAAAGACGAAGCCACAAATAATTTGATTATACAAATGAAAAAGAAGACAAGGGTAAAAACCCTTTATCTTTAGGTGAAGATGAAGAGGAGTTCCCTAAGATCCTTCTTAGAGCCATGAAAGACATTGCCAGAGAGATCAAAGAGATGAGAATGGAAATATTCAAGGAATCCGCTAAAGGATTTCATCATGGTGAAGGCCCTGGCATGTCTCACCACTAGAAATATCAACCAGTGCATCAACCACAAGTTTTCTAGTGCTCTACCATGCCTACATTTTTTTCTATGTGAAATGAAGGGTTTCAAGAGAATGAATCCCTTGAAGACTATTTTATGGAGTATGAATCTCAAACTTAGAGATTGAAGGATCACTTGAGTTTTCAGGAGTTTTGTCAAATAAAATATAATAGAAGACCAAGGCATATGATTGACACCATACTATGGGAAGATTATTTTTACCCAATCTTGATGGGTCAGCCAAGTGTGCTGCCAAATATTGGGTAGAAGAACTTGACATCTACTTTTAGTTGAACAAATTTCCTGAAATCGAGGAAATTAATATTGCAGTGCTACACCTTGAGGGTGAAGCACATGACCAATGGTTCCATGGCTTGTCTACATTGGGGCGTACCAATGTAACTGCATATTCAGAGTTCACTAGAAGGCTAGTGGAAATATTTGATAGAAGAGATCTTGAAGCACCATTCATGAGCCTTGCAAAGCTAAAATAATTAGGTAATCCAAAAACTTACATCTCTGAATTTTTAAGACTTTCTGTTATGGTTCGTGATTTATCTACAGTAAGAAGGGTGTACATGCTTATTGATGGGTTAGATGAACCTCTTCATGGGTTGGTTAAGTCTACCAAGCCCACTACCCTACAAGATGTCGTTAAAAGGGCTAGAGACCTTCAAGATTCCTTGCCAAAATCAAAGGCAACATTTCAGCATAAGCCCACCTTTCCATCAAAGGGAAAAGAAGAAAAGGTTGCTCCTTCAAAGGAGATTCAATATAAAAAACCTCTTGATGATGATGTCTAGAAATATCTAAGGAGAAGGAAGCTTTGCTTCACATGCTAAGAAGCTTGGGCACCTAGACATAGATGTGCAGCTAGAAAGGCACATTACATAGAGGTCTTCTCAGATGATGAGGAGGAAGAAGAAGACGAACCAAGAAGAGGTCACAATGCTGACACTACAAGAGATGAACCAACACCATCAAGAGATGAGAATGGAGCATTTGCTCCTATTGGAGGGGCTCTTACATCATTGAGAGGAGTACCTAAGTAACTGACCTTAAGAGTTCAAGGTTCCGTCTTGAATTATAGGGTTTCTATTTTGGTTGATAGTGGGGCTACCCACAATTTTATTGATGCCCAAATAGTGCAAAGGAGGGAAACACCCACTGATGCTTTTGAGGGATTTTTTGTTTTGGTCCCAGGAGATAGAAATATCTAATGCATGCATTATGTTCCATCATTATCAATGACCATGAGAACATATACATTGACTAATTACTTATTTTTGCTTGACATACCTGAAACCAATGTGATATTGGGTGTTCAATGGTTGATTACTTTGGGGAAAGTCACCACTGATTGGGAGACTTTGCAGATTGAATGGGTGGACAAAAAGAGTGGAAAAAATCAAATGATCAGAGGCACGCATACATATCCCTCACATACAACTTCCACATACAAATCAGAGATGGATTTGCACCGTGGAAGCAAGGACTTTATAGTCCCATCTATTATGCTTATGAGATTGCTGCATGGGACACTATTATTTAGTGGTAAACCACCTAGGAGGCCACCTGATTAAGATTTGGTGAGAGATGTCTCACAACATGGTGTTCCAAGAATATATCCAGTAGGGATGGGAGCAGTAGAAGACCATGATACAGCGTTGGGAATCTTGGGTGGGCTGAAAGAGGAGGGAGACATTCTCCCAACATCATCATTACCCACTCTCATTTCAGATTCTACGCTGTGGGAGGAGAAGCATGGAAGGAATGACCTTCCAACATGTACCTTTGACATGGGAGATGTCAAGGAGGAAATCAACCATATGACATACATTCCTTTTGATAGATCATCAGTGCTATCACTATTGGCTCAGAGGGTCCTGACCTAGGTTCGGAGGTTTAATGTTTTCCAACAAACCCCTATACTACTGGTCATTTAGGCAGTGACCTGCTTGTGCAGGCCAAAGTCTCAACTGAAGCAGTATGGGAGGGTGCTGGAACCAACTTTCCACACCCTGAGAGAGAGTAGGTAGGTCAAGCAGAGCTGTGTTTCCAGCTTATCAAGCTTCGCATTTAACATATCTAGTTACAGGCTTAAATGACAGAGCTCAGATCTAATGATTACCTTCGCATCCACATGTGTAATACCAATATATTAGTACAGAAAATATAATCACAGTAATTAACATATCATAGATTCATATAAGATAAACAAGGATACTTTTGCAACTATCAAACATATATTTTCACAGCTTAATCATACAACCCAAGTTCACATAAACTATAACAAAACAGATCTAGATCACATCAGATATCAATAGTACTTCGCATATATATTAATACCAGAATCTCCTTAAAATCCCAAAATACCACCTGGGCACACAGCTATTAGGGTCCGCACACAGCAGGACTAAGGAGATCCGTGCACATAGCCAGCAAGAGTCCTTCCCAAAACAACCCAACAACAGATCTAACAATTTTTGCTTAACATCAATATCTATTCTTTCCTTCCTATGACTCAAAAAAGGTTTATCTATTTATACTGATTTAGCCTACGTATCCAATGGTCCACAAATCATGGTTTTCAGACTCTTAGTCTACCCTTGACTCGTCACAATGCATTAGGGGCTTTGACCCACCCCAAAACCCCTGCGTTAGACTAAATATTACAAAAATATACAAAAATGGACAAAATTCACAGCTTTAGGAGAACCTGCTCCAACAGGCCCCCAACACAATCTTGTGACTCGTCTTGAGTCGCTGTGATGGTGGGGTCTCCATCTATGCCTACAATAATCTGATTGCCTCAGCTAATGGGGGTAGCACGCCTTCACTCTGAGCAGCAGCATTATGTGCAATGTCGACCAACTTTTATGAAATCGGGCCTTCAGTCGTGGTGGTGACACTCTCTGGAGTCTGGTTCAGCTGCTTAACCACGACATCAAAATCTTGTGAAAGCTTGAGGGCCTCAGCAGCCCAAGGCTTCAGGCGGTTTCCGATGGCCTTCTTCTTCTACCGAATGTCATCAATATCAGCTTGGAAGGCACGACTGGTGTGCAGCCATGTCAAATGCTGAGCAGGGACTAAAGTGGGCAAGGTGGCTTCTAACGTCTCGAACTCTTCTTCTTTCTATCGCACATCCTAGTTGATGCCATGCAGGATCAGGTCGCGCTAGATCTCCATCCATAGCTGAATGGTTTTTTCTAATAATTGGGCACCCTGGATGATTTTCCCTGTAATGGCATTCATAGCTGCGGTGACCAGCACAGTTCGCTGGGCTTGTACCTCTGGAGGTGTTTTAGGCTGTAACTTAGCCTGCAGGTCAGCAATTTGCTGCTCCATCCATGTCTTAACAACCTAAACTTCCTCCTGGAAGGCCTTATGTGCTGCAACCTTAGCTTGAGGGGTGGCTGTGGCCAGGATCTCTGCGGTAACATCTGCGCAAAGTTGGCGAATCACATTTTCGAGCTCTTTTTGCTTCGCAGTGGAGAGGCACACTTCAACATTCTTTGCATCAATTGTCTATTCAGCCATTCCAATTTTTTGGTGCACTTGTTGGTCTCGATGGTGAATTTCCTGAAATAAAAAGGTGTGGAGACCCTACTGTTAGCCACCTATAAATTTTTTGTCCAGAAAACAGGTGGCTAAATATGTTTCTGAGTCTTCAAGAGATACATTTCCTCTGAAAACATATCACTCTTGAAGCGTCCATGTGTTGTTTATCTTTTGAAGATCCCTCACTACTATTTCCATTCAGAGATCCTCACTATTCGTGAAAGAAATTTTCTCATAAAAAGCCTTCATTTGCTCCATTTATCCCTGCAAATTCCCCATTTTCACCTCTTTTTCCCTTCACAAATTTTCCCCAAAAAACCCTCAAAATTCCCTCCTTGGTCCTCAAAACCATCAAATTCCCCTTTTAAAACCTTGTGAATCCCTTCATTTGGTTGAAAAACCCCTTTTTCCCTCTACCGAAACCCACTGTTTAGCCTAAAAGACTCTGTTTTTTGGCCTAAGAACCCACTTTTTACCTTATAATAGGCTTAAGCCCCTTTCAGCCTGACCCTTAGCCCCTTTTCCACATACGATCAGTGCCAGGACCAGTCGCTAAGCCCTCAGGCACTTATCGCAATCGAAAGTTTGTTGTGAGTGATTTTCCTTTGTTAATTAAAAATTCTCTGATGCGATTATCATTCTTTCTATCGACCTCTGTTGTGATATCAATCGTTGATCTGTATAAATCTAATGACTAGTGCTTAGGTCTCACCACGCCCATCATACCTTTCATTACCCTGCTGACTATATACAGACCGTTGATTTCCCTTTTAATCCGACGACCCTCGCATGATTGTTGATCGCGAAGTCTTAATGTGCCACCCTCTGCCCCCTCCGATTCGTGATTTTTCGATTCAATCTTGGTCGTTGAATCCACAAGAACCAATGGTCAGGATTCATCACGCCTTTGTTCACAGAGCCCATCATCGCCCCGCCAATTTTAATCTGGATCGTTGAATCCACAAGAACCAATGGCCCAGATATAATCGCGATCCGCCTCATTTTCCCTCCGTCATTCCCCTCTAATCAAATCTCCACTGTTAATCTCTTTCATGATCCAATGGTCCACGTGTAATCACAACATCAAACCTTGGAGTTTGTGCCCCCCTTCCTTTCTCCGATGCGATTAGATCTCCACCGTCAATCGCTTTAGATCCAATGGCTCTCATTCTCCCCGCCCTTTCACTTTTCCCTCTTCCTCTGCGGTCTCTTTTAGATCTCAGCCGTTCGTTCCATAGATCCAATGGTTTGCATTTAAACCACCGCTGAATTTTCCCCATTGTACCGAACGTGCACCTTTCCATATCGCGCGCTATCCTACACCGTCAGATCTTCCCGCCGTTAATCCAATGGTTATGGTGCATATCACATTATTTTGGTGTCTGAAGTTTAATGGTTCAAATTTACGAGATGAAAGCGGGTTTGAGAAGGAAATGTGTCTGGTAGCGACGCATATCACGTTATTTTGGAGGAGTTTCAAAACGACCTTGTAGTTGCGCAAAACTAGTGGTTTTTTTCTAAAAACCACCTCTCCCTTATATAATCCTTCATTCAATCTCGATCATCCATTGGATCTGGATCAATGTTTTATGTTACATTGCGTCTTCATTCATATCTCTTCCAGTGGAGCTTCCAAAGAGTTTTACCAGAAGATCTCCACCGTTGATCTCTCTCCGAGATCCAACGGTCCACATTCATTTTTCCTCCACCATCCCTGTCCCACCATCCAATTACCTCGATTTCATTCATTTTCATCTTTTTCCTTCTTATTCACCCAAAAGCTAAACTTTGGTGTTTTACACTAAAGGTTAATTTATTTCGCCTAACCTCTACAACAGCTCCACCGATGAATCCCGACCGTCGATCAGCATCTCCCAGTCTAATCCAACGGTCCAGATTCCTCCATGCACCAGGCCTCCATCAGACCAGTTTATCCTCCATTCTGCATGGTTTTCAGCCATTTTTCGCCTGCATCCATGAGCCTCCATAGCATCCACCTCCACTCCCAGGGATTTTTCTTAACAAATTTTATTGTTTTTTGTAGGGTTACAGATGGTGAAAACCATTCTTTCCCACAGTCACTATCATGGTGACATGGAGTTCAGAGAAAGCTTATTCAGAGCTAGGGATCACAGGAAAGACTCCTGAGGGGGTTTTTAAACACATGTTTTATCCAAATCAGAGTTATTAACTTTGTTTCAGACCCTCTAGTGCCATGAAAACTTGCAGTATTCACAGAGGTAGTCAACAGATGTGGCAAACAGTATCAGTGAAAGTTTAAAGGGGTTTAAAGCCATTATTGAAAATTAAATTCTTTAATCCAGTGTTTAGAGGGAGAATGTACAGATTGAAGACCTTATGAATGATCCAGAAGGCCTAATAAGGCATAAATCACATGAAACAAGCCATATCAGTGTTCCACATCAGTAGAATGTTCTTTCCCAAGAAAGGATGAGTTCCCATAATGTTTTTTATTCTCCATCAATGTTCCTGAGAAGATCACAACCTTGAATAAGATTGTCAGAGCATTAGTTACGCAGTATGGCAGGCCTCAAGTCATTTATCTGCCTTACTAGTTCCAGATTACTACAGAGTACAAACAGCCGAAAAGTACATCAAAGAACATACCTATGAAGTTATAATCAGCCTATCGAAGACCACTATTTCATCCAGGAGTACTGAAAGTCAATGCAGGGATATTAAAATAGAATGGGCCTAGAGCACTCTTCTTCCTCTTTTTTAATGTTTCATTTAAGTTTCTATCTTCCTCTTCTGCTTCTCTTTCACCTATAAGAACTCAACAAAAATACATTTTAAGGTTGTTGTTTGGAGAACCGTGGAGTGCAAGTTGTTTCTTTGAGATAGAGTTCTATGTATTTTAGTTGTAAAATAGGCTGAGGAGATGATTTTGGACGGAATATCAAGCTATTGGACAATGATTTATGTGACTGGTGTTGCTCTTTAATATGACAAGCAAGTTCATTGGATCCTGATTTAAAGCAGTAGTGATGTGTTCTATCTTTGTAAATGTTATCTCTCTGTTATTCATCATATTTCATTTCTCTAATAAGAATCAGTAATCTGGTTTAGGATATACCCCTGCATGGTACCCTAATGCTTCCCACTCTTCTTATCTTGGATGTTTTTTACTAAGTGTGTAATCTAGGAATAGATTCAAGATAATTTAACCAGTATAGTAGTTGGTTTTATCCATGCTTGCTGATGTGTGAATTGAAGAGTCTGTTCTTAGATATTCTTGTCTAGTTTTAACTAAAATAATTGGGATACTGGGAGGTTTAGAGTTGGTTCTATCTCACTAGGGTCCTTTTCCAACAGTTTTCCTTTCTAATATCCCTTAAGTTGAATGTCAAAATCATTGAAAGTTAAAAGTCTTTCTCTGATCTTAGGCTTCACTTCATGCCAAAATATTTAATGTTTTCTATTGTCTGAAGAGTTAGCCTTGTTAGGAGTTGATCATATATGCTTAAGGCATGCCCTATCCCTAGATTTTCTCTTAAGTGGTCACCTTGGAAGGTTTCCTTGTCATTCACCTTCATTCCTTATCATTTCATCCCATACTATCATCTTTAAATATCCTCTGTTTTATATGACTAGCCCATTTGAAAGCCTTGGATATTGAATTGTAAGTAAACCCTTTTATGACTCCATTTCCCAATGGTCTTGAGTTTTCCTTGAATTATCATCCCATTGCCAAAAATCCTTCTTTTCTCACTCTTTGTCTTACATTAAACCCTCTTTCATGTTTTCCCAACAACCAAATGAACAAACAAACAAGACAACCACCCTTGTGCCCTATAACTAGCCTAACACCTTAAATTTGAACCTTCAAAGATATATTATCCTTTACCTTTATAGAGAGATCCCTCTTTGGACCTAGGAGGGCTAGATCCTGAGATCCCAAAATGGTTTGATGTTGTCTAGTCTTTTGGTATTTCCAAACCTACCAAAACACAGGAACCCAACACCTGCAAGGCCTCATGAGGTAACCTAGCTAAATTCAGCTAGACTTCTGTACTGGCCTGGACTTGCATTCCCAAGTTGGGTGGATTGATCACAAGGGCTGCGCGAGGTAGAGAACATAGGCGACTTTTGTCTGTAACTATTGTTGTGCTGCTGGAGGATGAGGGCGTGTGTACATGGGTCACACTAGTCTGAAATGTGTCTATATTCAGCTATAGTGCATGGATCTTAGCCTGGATTGTGTTGATCGCAGCTTTCTGCTATTCTTCTAAGGCTACCCATCTATCTTCCATGGCTAGAGTGACTGCATCCACAATTTTCTTAATGTCTTCGTCAGTCAACATGACTGTCTCGTCTCATTCCGTTCGTTGAGATATCTGCTTCTTTTAGGGCCCTTTGACAGGCTAGAATATTCGCTTCATGCCTCAAGTGGAGGCAGGTCCCCCTACATCCAGTTCTTATGTACCTAGGTCTGGCTTCGAACCTACCTGTGTCTCCGTATCAGTGTCCTTCTCAGTGGTCTGCTTCTACTGCACATCCTTTTGTGCTGCTACGCACATGTCTTTCCTAGTACTCTTGCTGGGTCCTCCGGTATCCTTGATGACAGTAGGTGGGATTAATTTTTGTGTGTTGGTTCCTTCAGAGCTCTTCACGTCGATTTTGAAACTGATCTTCCAGTTAGGAGGCCAGAGCGCAATGACATTGTCGATTTCTTAGTCTACCACCATATAATGGAGCGAGGTCCGGGCTTTGTCCTTGCATGCTCGGATTTGGACATTGTGTATGGTGATCTGAAATTTCGAAATGACTTTGGATCTATCATATACCACTGGAGACAACCGTGGTTGGGAATTAATGGCTTCTGCCAAGCTACTCTAAAAGAGGACCCAGAATACTTGGTTGTCCTCAAGACGCTGCGCATGCTTCGAATCACATAAATTTGTATATCGGGCTCCTTCGCACATGTCATGGGTGAGTTCTAGCAGGACTGATTCCTCCAGATCCTCCCAGGCTATCAATGCGATGAGAAGTAGCAACCACGAATGATAGAATTCCCATCCATGCTCCTAAGATTTGCGGACATTGGCCAAAAATTCATTACACAAATATTGCGATCAGTTGAAACAAACCCCTTTCTCACACTGGCCTGCGAGCTGAATTACATATGTGGGGATGGAGGTGACCTAACATTTCCGCATCATTTTACATGCCAATAACATGGTACCCATCTGTGTAGCGGGATCACTGATGGTTTTTATCATGAAGCCACGAGTATTCTGCTCCACATGATATTTTTGTCACACATACTCAACAGTTTCCCCTTCATACTTCTTGCCAACGCACTTGAGAGGGTTTGGCCCTTTCATAGGATCAAGACCAATGATTTGATGGATGAGCACGACATCAATAAGGATTCGATCCTTGATCCATAAACACTCGTCATGGACCAGTGCGAGCAACTGACGCACGAGGCAGTCCGTGACATTGTAATGGTCGAAATGCGGCATCTTCAGCAGGTTGAGTAGCCTAGACCCTACCACTCTGCGTACCCAGCTTACAGGGAAAATTTTGATCCCATCATCCTCTTGAACTCCCTCCAGATATAGCTCGGGCGCCAATTCAGGGAAGGCCTCCAAATTGGCCAAGTCATGATCGTTAAATTTAATTTCATGCAGTTTTCCAAAAGGTTCACCAATGACAGGGACCTCACTCGGGGTTAGCGGCATCTGCAAGTAGGTGATCAGACCATCAAGGTTCTTCAACGTGCGTGTTGAAGGCCTATGTGGCCGAATGAATGGAGGTAACCAATTGATGGGCTTTACTACCTGAACCTCTTCCTACGCCACCCGTGCCTGGGGCATCACTCACAGGGACTTTACATTTCGCGGGGAAGTACAAGGCTTCCCTCCAGCCAATTTTGTGGGTTTTGAGGGATTTCCTAAGACCTATGCTTTTTCCTTCCCCTTCGTCATGACTGGGGTGGAGAAAACTTCTACAGACTCAGACTCAATCTCCACCACTTCCTCAGTGCTTTTTTCTACCAAGATTACTGGTTCTGAGGGTTCAAAAGGATTCGTAGCTATCATCTTGACACGAGAGACAAACTTGGGATTGCTATTGTTAGAGGGAGTAGGTTGTTGTTGGGCAGTGAAAGAGGTATGAAATTATTGTGTATTTACTCATTCTTTACCATAAATATACTCCTGTTTTCCTTGGAACGGTAATTTATCATAGGAATTACAATAGAATTGGAAAGGTTCATGATTAATACGAAAATATGACTAAAGGCTACTTTTTGATTGAAAAACAGGAATTCGGAGAGGTGAGCAGCTGTAACAAAGGCAGGGTTGAGAACAATCTAACTGCTGCTCCATCAGCGTTGAATCATATCCAGCCAAAGGCAAGGAGATCTGAACGGATAGCCCAGAAAGGACAGGGAACAACTCGGCCTCAGTCAGCACAAACAGACAAGATGACTAAACACAGAGGAGTGAATCCCTCAGGATATTTCGATCCTGAGGGATCGCTGTTCAAACTTATCTTGTTCCTTGATTGGTCCATCGAGGTTTGATATATAAAGCCACGTCCTTTAGTGACAAGGGGATGGATTTTTGTTGAAGTAAAGAATTGGTCGAAAGACTTTACATTTTCTCTGTTCTATTAACTCTCTGTTTTGAGAGAAAGCTTTCTATAAAAATTTATGGTGGTTTAATACAAAGCACGCGTTTTATCTACCTTCTGCAGTTCTGAATTAGCCTAGCAGTA
This sequence comes from Pinus albicaulis, assembly GCA_034641835.2. Classification (NCBI taxonomy): domain Eukaryota; kingdom Viridiplantae; phylum Streptophyta; class Pinopsida; order Pinales; family Pinaceae; genus Pinus; species Pinus albicaulis. The sequence goes on along the minus strand of CM076583.1, from coordinate 1,123,198,292 downwards.
TTTCACTGGCGTTAAGGGCCCAGCTCTGGTGGAAAAACTTCGCTGTTTTTATTTTAATCTTTTCTCATTATCGTGTGGAGTGCGCTTAATTTTTGTTCTAATTACAGAATTGGTTTATTGTTGATCGGATTAAATACAGAGTCATTGTTGTTTCATTTCTTTACAAGAAGCATAATTCGCAGTTCGATTATCTTGTTATTACTATAAAGCTTCGCTGACTTGTATCTGATTTGAATTGTTGTTCCTTTAGTTTATAATCTGTTATAACTGATTGTTGTGTGGTGAGAAGCTGTCGACAGAATTGAAGCATAGAAATCTAGTGCCTTGAATATGTTAGAATTGTAATTGTTGTTCATTTCACGTTGTTGTTCCATTTCTGTTCATTACTTATTCATAGTCTTTGATTAGCAAATAGATGAGTTGTAGTTACATGTTGTTGTTCCTTTTCATATTGTGTTTCTTTTAAGTTGCTTTCATTGAATCTGCTTTCGTTTCAATTACTTTAAGATCTCCAACTGTAGAGGATAGAGGCTTTTGCTTCCAAGTCCCAAGATTGGTCATCTTGCATCGATTTCTAAGGGAAAGAGTTACTGCTACTACATCCTTGATTGATGTTCTGCAAGATTGAACTAGTTTAATATTTCCATTCATGTCACTATAATTAGGTTTCTTTCCAAGCATTTGTTACTTTTGTTTTGTACTACATCTTCACAGCATTTCTCTTAGACAATTGTAGCCTCAGACAGAGTACACTCTTGAAATAAAAAGACACTCCCGGATTGATGATTAATTAGACTAATTAGGTGTTCAAAAGATACCTTTTTATGACCCAACATTTTGGCACCGTTGCCGGGAGAGTGTGTGCCATCTTAAATGAGTAATGCACAGCTGATTTTCTTCTGCTTGCAGAGAATTGGGTATTAAAGACGGAAGGTAAGAACCTACGCACTAGGCAAGAAACACACTTGCTTGCAGCCCGCTTCACAGCAGAAGTAGGTAGGCTTCTTTCTTTAGGTAGGAATGAAGGTTTGTTTCTTTGAATGAATAAATCAACTAAGCGAAACAAAATTCCTCCTAAAACTAAAAAACTTAAGTGACCAATGACCCTTGGGCGCACAACCTTTATTGACGAAATCCTTAAAAGAACTAAATATCAGCCATCAGTAGGATTTAAAAGAACTACTTCTAGACAGCCTAATAGTTCCCTTCAGGCTACAGAGTCACCATCTAAAGCCTTTGTTGAGATACACAGTCAAACAGAGGGAATTGAGCAAGATTCCCAAGAAATTGAGAATCCTTGCAGAATTTTCCTTCAAGAAGGGAACGCTAGCAATCTCCGAGAAGGAGAAGGGGAAACGGGAGAAATCAAAAACTTGAAATCCCCTAAGTAAACTGCCCAAACAATAAGCAGCCCAGATAAGGGAAGTGTTGTTCAACTTATTCAGAACCAAGGTCCTGAATCACCTCAAACAGTAGGTCGACAGGAAATACTTATTATCCCAAACAAAGGGAGTGTTGTCAAAGCCATTCCTACCCCTACTCGTCAACCTAGAAATTCCTTGGAAATCCCAGAGGGGTATTGGCATATCTTCGATCAAATGGCCCAGAATCAAAATCAGAATTAGCAGCAGACCTCTACGCTGCAATATCATATAGTAGATACTACTGTCAATGCACCCATGAAAGCTATTCCTCTTCAACATACTCCCACATTTCACGGCTTAAAATCAGAAGACCCAGATGCGTTTTTATTCGAATTTGATGTGCTATGCAGAGGATGCGATTACACCATCGATGCCCAAAAACTAAAACTATTCCCTTCTACATTAAAAGGGGTAGCCCTACGATGGTTTATGGGATTAGGTGGGGGTGTCATAACTGATTGGGATCATATGAAGGCTGCATTTTTAAAGAAATATCAAGATTATTGTAGGTCTCGGGAATTAAAAGATGAGATATTCCAAATGACAGCAAAACCAAATGAGACCTTGGAAGAGTATGTGGAATGGTTTCAATATAATCTTCAGAGATCCCCTTATGCATCTTTACCCTTACCTGATAATGTTTTGAAACCCACATTAATTAGGGGAATGAAAGATCAATGGGTTGAAACATTGAATATTATGGGAAAAGGTGATATATATCAGGAAATTTATCCTAACATCATTGATTTGTGTATCAGGAGTTCGAGGGGCAATACAAGGTTGAAATCAGTAGAACGTGATATAATCAGAAGAGAAAATAAGACCTCTAATGAAGGTGTGACTCGTGCAAAGATTGGAAATCTGCTAGAAGACTTTAAGACATACATACTTGGGACTCTAACAACACAGTTAGATATTATGCAAGCCAAACAGAAACAAGAAAAAGCAGAGAAAAAATTGGCAATATTCTATCGCAGATGTAGAAAGAAGCACAGCCACAAAGAATGTCCGTTGGATTTGATTAAAGTCTGCGCCATTTGCACGAAATATCACCCTAAAGAAGGATGTCCTTCGCTTCCTGGCCTAAAAGCAGTTTATAAGGAGGCAGAAGAGGAATCAGAAGTGGTATGTATGCTCAATCAGCGCCGAAAATGGCAGCCACGACCATCAGGTATGCCAAATGATCCATTTTCTTTTCAACCTCCTCAATATAATGCTCAACAATATAGTGGGATGTGGCAGAATCAACCATCTTTTCCTAATTGGTCACAATAGCCATTTCCTCCCACATCTTGGCCAAATCAAACAAATCAGAATAATTTTCCTAGCTTTCCTTTCTACCTACCTTTCTGGCCTACACAATGGTCCCCCTCTACTTCCCAGAATCACGCCTGGCAGTCAAACTAGAAAAAACCAATAAATCAGCCAGCTGGATCAATTCCTCTCTCTCAACCTACACTGCTAACTCCTTATACAAACCCCCAGACCAATTTAAGACCACAACTCCCAGCCCAACCCAACCCAAACCTAAACAATAGGCCAGTTTAGTCTGTCCAAATAATGGAACCCCCAGAAGTAGAAACTGAACTAAGGGAGTGTAATGATCTTCAATTAAGTTCTGGGCGCATAGTTGAAACAGAGAGAAACAATGATATCCACAGTGAAGATCCGTTACCTGTAGAACAAATAGTACAAAGTGAGAAGGAAGTCCAGCAACAAAATCAACAACAAGTAATAACTTCCTCTCCACCATTCCCAGAACGATTAATTATACCTCATCCATTAGAACAACCTAATTTTGATCTTCTGGGAGAATTAAAAAATTTGTGTATAAAAATCCCTCTCCTCCCAGCTATTCAAGATATTCCTATATATGCAAAAACTATTAAGGAATTATGCATAAAGAAGCCAAAGAGGAGAAAAACAACCAATCCTACTGTCCAAATAGTCGGTACCTTATCTGACTTATTATAAGGGATGGAAACACCCATCAAATATGAAGACCCAGAAAATCCTATAGTGACAGTGCAGATCAATGGCCAATCATTTCAAAATGCCTTAGTTGAATTGGGGGCAGCAATCAACATTTTAACAACCACCACCTGTCAAAAACTTGGAATTACATCACTGGAACCAACAAAAACCTTGTTGGAATTGGCTGACCGATCAGTAGTCAAACCAGAAGGTATACTACAAGATGTAATGGTATTTGTAGATTCCTGGGAATACCTTGCTAACTTCCTGGTTATCAATCCAAAGAATCGACTAGATGGACATCCGTTAATTTTAGGTAGACCTTGGTTGGCAACTGTCGATGCTTATATTGGATGCTGACAAGGAAACATGAAAATTACAAGGGGAAACTATGTCAAGAATCTAGCCCTATATCCCCTAACCCAGCCAAGTCTATCAATAATCAAAACAATAAAACCACCTACATCATATCTTATGGAGAATATGAGATCACCTCTAACCATAGAAAATGCTCTTGATTTTAAAGATCAAATATAGGATGATATCATTAATAATTTTATTAATAAGTCACAAACTAGATCTCATTTGCAATGTCACATGATCAAAGTAGCATTCGATAATAATGAAGAAGAAGATCCTTTCAAAGATATTCCTGATCAAATTATACCTACTGCTTCTGTGAGCAATAGCAAGGTTGTAGAAATTGAGCTGGGAAAAGCTTTAAATATTAATAAAAATATCACTGTTGAACAAGAAGAGAAATTGGTCCAATTATTACGAAAATACAAAGCAGTCTTTGCATGGGATTACCCCGATATGAAAGGAATTGATCCTCAATTGTGTACTCACCACATTTACATTGAAAAAGATGCAAGACCCATTCGCCAACCTCAAAGGAGACTAAATCCTCACCTTCAAGATATTGTGAAAGCTTAATTACAAAAACTATTGGATGTTAATTTCATCTACCCAATATCTGATAGCAAGTGGGTCTCCCCATTAATGGTAGTACCAAAAAAGAACGGAAAGTGAAGGATATGTGTATATTACCGAGAAATTAATAAGGCAACACAGAAATACCACTTTCCCCTTCCTTTCATTGACCAGGTGTTAGACACATTGGCAGGGAAGAAATTCTTCTCTTTCCTCGATGGCTTCAGTGGGTACAACCAAATCCAGATTGCCCCTGAAGATCTGGACAAAACTACTTTTACCTGTCCATGGGGGACATTTTCTTGCCGATTCCTACCTTTTGGCCTATGTAATGCTCCTGCTACATTCCAAAGGGAAATTCTCAGCATTTTTGCAGACTTAATAAATGAAGGCCTCGAAGTATATATGGATGATTTCACACCCTATGGGGATGACTTTGAGCTTGCATTGGAAAACTTAGAAAAAGTATTGCAAAGATGTATTGACACTAGGCTTTGCTTAAGCAATGAAAAGTGTCTTATGATGATGACTGAAGGAGTTATCTTAGGTCATTATATTTCAGCAGCTGGAATTCAAGTAGACCCGGCTAAAATTCAAATACTCTTGTTAATTCCTACACCTACTACACAAACAGAGGTATGTAGCTTTCTTGGATTTTCTGGTTACTATAGAAGATTTATAGAACATTATTCTCGAATAGCTGCACCTTTATATGCACTGACTGGAAATTTTGATTTCACTTGGACAGATAAATGTGACAATGCCTTTAATGATCTAAAGAAGCTTGTTTCAACAGCCCCAGTGCTGAGGGGCCCAAATTGGAATTTGTCGTTCGAAATTTCATCTTATGCCTCAGACACAGCAATTGGAGCAGTACTTGGGCAGGAGGAAGACAAGAAGCCATATGCAATTTACTATATTAGCAAAAATCTATCCCCTACTGAATTAAATTATACTGTGACTGAGAAAGAATTTTTAGTTGTAGTTCATGCTATAAACAAATTTAGGCATTACATAATTTGGTATCCTGTAGTATTATATACTTATCACTCTACCATTAAATTTTTAGCAAATAAACCTGTTACAAATGGAAGAGTGACAAGATGGTTGATTTTACTGCAAGAATTTGACATCACAATCAGAGATCAACCTAGGAAAGAGAACCCTGTAGCTGAATTTCTGTCAAGAATGCCAAAGCCAATAGATATAGAAATAGTTGAAGACCACTTTCCAGATGAACATCTCTTCGCTGTTACTATCAGAACACCGTGGTATGCTGATATAGCAAACTATTTGGCAATAGGTAAATTACCTAAACATCTTTCCCTTAATGAGCGTAAGCAAATAATACACCGTAGTACCCGCTTCTCCTGGATTGGAGGCCACCTATTTCATACAGGTGCAGATATGCAAATAAGGAGATGCATTAGGGAGGATGAGGTATTTGACATCTTGAAAGCATGCCATGATGGACAGTGTGGCGGACATTTTGCAGATCGTAGAACTGCCCATAAAGTTTTACGAACAGGCTATTATTGGCCTACTATCTTTAAAGATGCTAAAAAAAATTTGCAGGCCTATGATAGCTGCCAAAGGGTAGGTCACCCTAGGCAATCTGATGAAATGCCTCTGAACCCTCAACTAGTGATCGAACCGTTTGAACGTTGGGCTCTTGACTTTGTTGGTCCTATTAGCCCCCCATCAAACCAGAAAACATATATCCTAGTTGCAACTGAGTATGTCACCAAATGGGTTGAGGAAGAAGCTCTTTCAAAAGCTACAGAGGACTCTGTAATACAATTTCTTTTCCAAATCTTCGTGCGTTATGGTCTCCCAAGAGACATAATCACAGATGGAGGACCACAGTTTGTAGGTAACAAATTAGCTGAAACATTGCAAAACTACCATGTTCAGCACAATATTATGACTCCATATCACCCACAAGCCAATGGCCAAGTAGAGATCATGAACAAAGTAATGGAATCTATATTGACAAAAATAGTTGCCTCTCATAGACGGGATTGGACCTACAAATTTCCAGAAGCATTTTGGGCATATCGAACAATGTGGAGACCTACCACAGGATATTCACCATACCAATTGGTATTCGGAAAGGAACCCATCTTTCCTATAGAATTCGAAATTCAAACATTGCAAACAACTCAAAAGGTGGGTCTAAATTTAAATGAAGCCCAGGCTAAAAGACTACAACAAGTTAATGAGCTAGATGAAATTAGGCTCTCTGCTCTTCAGCACACAACATTAATTCAGCAACAGATAGCCAAATGGCATGATGCCCATATCAAAGAAAAGATCTTCCACGAAGGATACTGGGCACTCCTATATGATTCTAGGTTTCTGGATTTCCCAGGAAAACTCCAGACACGATGGCTTGGACCCTATGAAATACAAAAAATGCATGATAATGACGCTGTTACATTAGTTACCATTGACGGATCTGGACATTCCTTTAAGGTAAATGGTCATCGAGTACAATTGTATCATAAACCGCTTACCCAGGAATCCTTTCACTAACAGTTACGGGAAGATTCTACCATGGAAATTCTCGCTGAAGGGGAGAACTCCTCCTCGACATCAGTTTGATAAATCATCTTCTTTTTACTTTTTGTACATCAAGCATTTTTTTTCCGTTTTTTGATTGTTGTTTTATGGAATTTGTTTTTTAACATTCTGTTAATATTACCGCTTTATTTCTTCATCATTTGTTTCATGAAATTCGTTTTCTTCAAAAAAAAAAAAAAGAGAAAAAATTATGTTTATTTCGTTTGTTTTGTTGTTCCTTTCAAAAGGAACAGCAGTTTCGCAGACCGCTGCTATTCCTTTCGAAAGGAACAACAGTTTCACAGACCTTTGTTGTTCCTTTCGAAAGGAACAAGAGTTTCGCAGAGCACTTTTGTTGTTCCTTCCGAAAGGAATAACACTTCCGCAGAGTATTTTTTGTTGTTCCTTTTGAAAGGAACAACAGTTCTGCAGATTGTTTTTTGCTGTTCTTTTTAAAGGAACAACAATTTTTTAAGGATTGTTTTTTTTTTTTTAAGACAGAATTTTGAATTTTTGATTACTTTTCTATAGGCAAATATATCATTTATATACAATAATACAAATTAAAGCTTACTGTAATCAACAAATCAAAAGAAATTGTCATTTTTTTAAAGAAAATTGTCTAGTAATGATAAGAAAAAAAGGAAAAAGGGCATGATCAATAACATAACTTTGCTATTTTTATCATTGAATTAATTTGATCGATTATTTTTATCATGATTGGTTCTTTTCCCATATGCTATAACTTTCTTTGATGTCTATCTATGGAATAGGAATAAGGGCATAATGTTTTTTTCTATTGATATGTTCAGACTTCTTCCACCATCCCTACTCTTAAGGAGTGTTGAGCCATCCCTTATGAATAACTGAGGAAAAGTGTTGTGTGAAAAAGAAAAGAAGAAAAAAATATTTACATATTCTTAATAATGATTTTGCAGATGGAGGATAGGGGGTCTCACCAAGAGCCAGCCTACCATGATCATATGGAAGGCAATGAAGTGGCATTCCCATTATGGCCACCAAACCAGGGAAATGGTCCAATAGACAATTGAAAAAATCAAGAAGTCATTGGAACAGGAGGTCTCATCATGAGCCGGCATGCCCACCTTTCACTTCTTCCTGGTGAACGACATTGTGGTTTATCTGGTCACCAAGCCAGCACAATGGCCTCCGTCATGATATTCAATAAAAAAAGGGGGCACTTCCTCAGCATACATAAAGGACAATGGTTCCGTGGGTAAAAAAGCAACTCTGTCAAGGTTATGGACACCTGTGGGCAGTAGAGCTTTGCTGATGGTATTGGAGTCACATTTATACACATCAATAGTTATATTTAACCCTTTTCCTATATCTTTATTTAAATGTCAAATGAAATATGAATCCCTTACCTTTCCCTTCGAACCTATTATACATGAAAGTCATTACAAATCGATCATATTAGTTCAAAATGGTAAATAACACAATTGTATTTATGTTTATTTTATGTTGTCCCTTCTTCTCGTATTTGAATCATTACAAAACGATTTTCTATTTATTAACGATTCATCACATGCATTGATTTCAGTAATTGTTGTAATTTGATTGAATGTATCATAATTACGCTTGATTTTTACTGCTGTACTGCTACTGAGCCACACATTCCCCTCTCAATTGACGGTCGAGGGTGACCTTTCATTCATTTGGGGGGCGCGGATGTCTGCATACAAAACAAACTCCAAGATTCCCTTACCTGTATACGGATTAAAATCCCTGCATTTTAGGAAATAATAAATTTTCAACGAACTTTGTTGTGCTGTTCCATTGTGATTACTGTGTGTTGAGAAATTGACAGAACGCAGAAATGGGAGGATGACCAATTCACAGTGAACCACAAGTATTGATCGTCTCTGATGCCGCACGAGCAATTTTAGAAAGACTGGGGTGGATTACATATTTCTTGAGAATGCAGCAACCCCACGAAGCTGTGACCACCAAATTTTTATTGAACTTGCAGGAAGGATCCTCCATGGTTAGAGGGAGGCAGATAGTTGTATCCGACGAGATAATTTTAGAAGTGTCTGGCATTCCTGCGCAAGGGACTATTTGGACTCAGAAGAAGATTAGGATTTGTGAAGCCATAAAAATTTTTCAAGATGATGGACAGACGTTAGTTATCAAAGGCAAACGAGTCCAACCAGCGTCATTAGGAGAACCATGGACAGAGTTGGCCAAGATTGTGCAGGCTTACATAACGTGCAACGGAAGAAAGGATGTGAAAAGCCCAGCATGCAGATACGGTGGTCAGCCACCATTGTCTAATTCGTTTAATAGTGAGTCGTAGCCTCGCCCAGCAACAGACCAGTTGGGAAGAATTAATATTTTCCATTGACGGATGGTTAGCTCTACCCGCTCCAAAATGGAAGAGGGTGGATGACTCAATTGCTGAGCCTTCTACTCATAGACAGTCCCTCCGATCGAAACGAAATAGAAGGATGGTGGAAGAACTTCCGAGCAGTAACAACTAGCCCCTGGAAATGCATAGCTCAGAGGAGGAACAACCTCCACAATTGGACGGAGTAAGCCCTCGCACTGACGAGGAAGAGAAATTAGAGGGATTAAGCCCTCATACTGATGAGGAAAAGGAATTGGCAGGAGAAATTCACTACTCGGACGAAGAAGAAATAAGTCGCCAAACTGATAGTGAAAAATAATTCAGTGTAGAGGAAGGAGATAATAAGGAAGAAGTGTAGAAATTTGCTGAATAATGATTAATTATCCACCGAGACTATCCTGATCACATACAATTTGAATTTATATGCAACACATAATCTCTTCCACTCAGATCATCACACATGCGGAAATAAAACAAGCGATAACACATCAATTCATCATACACATTAACACAGTATGTATGGGGAAAGCTTTTAGCTGAAAACCCCACAGCTATTGTGTATATTATAATGGAGAAATCATGTAACAAACTCAGTACAATACTCCTCACAAGTACTCAGTACTTTCTCATAAAGTTACACACAAACTAGCTTGGTTTTGAACAGGTTACTGGTTCAAAACTCACCACTAATTGCCTTGCCTCTATTACGCAATCATGGCCTGTCTATATAGAGATCGAGGTTTTAATCTCCTTGGCTTGATAGCGCAATCATCATGGGAATCCTCATCCAAATAGCCTCGCATGCAGCTAAGCTAGCTGCCATGTACTCGGCCTCTACTGAACTGAGTGCCACGGATCTCTGCTTCCTGCTGTACCAGGAAACTGCTGTCGACCCAATGCTGAAAACTCCTCCAGATGTGCTCTTCCGGTCCGTTGGGCTCCCTGCCCAATCTGCATCAGTGAAGCCAGAAAGCTTCGCTCCATCCTCCCGTCTGTACCATAGACCATATCCCGATGTGCCTCTAATATAGCGCAATACATGCTTGCCTTCCTTCCAAAAGAGCTTGGTAGGCTTAACCATAGCTTGCGAAAGCTGGTTAACTGCATAGCATATATCGGGTCGTGTATTGACCAGATACATAAGCGACCCCACCAACTTTCGATAGACAGTGGCATCCACTACCTCCGCTGAAGTAGCATCCTCCTTCCTCCAACCACCAGGAAGAGGAGTGTCAACAGGCTTGCAGCCTTGCATGTTGAACCTCTCCAGAATCTCCCGGGCATACTTGCCCTGAGAAACAAACAGTCCTCCGCTGTGTTGCCAAATCTCCAATCCCAGGAAATAATGAAGGAATCCCAAGTCCTTCATCTCAAAATCTCGTGCAAGATCCTCCTTGCATGAAAGTATCAACTGCTCATTGCCAGTCAAAATCAGATCATCTACATACAGTACGATGATCAACAGCTTCCCCTCCACCACAATCTGGTACAGGTTAGGATCCGCCTCACTCTTGGAGAATCCAAGCCCAGTGAAGTAGTTGTCTATCCGAGTGTACCAAGCACAAGGTGCTTGCTTCAGCCCGTACAGTGCTCTCTTGAGTCGGCACACATGCGACTCACTGCTGAAGATCTAGAAACCTTCAGGCTGCTCTATGTACACCTCCTCCTCAATGACTTCGTTGAGGAACGCAGTCTTCACATCCATCTGATGGATGTGCCATCCCATCTGCGCTGAGAGAGCAAGGATCGTCCGTATGGAAGAGTACCTTGCGACAGGTGCAAAGGTCTCCTCATAATCGATCCCCTCGCTCTGTGAGAAGCCACGGGCGACAAATCTCGCCTTGTACTTCTCCACACTCCCGTCAGCCGCCTGCTTCACTTTGTAGATCCATCGCGAACCTACAACTGATTTCCCAACCGGTCTTGGGACAATCTCCCATGCACTGTTCCTGATGATCGACTCATATTCTTCGATCATGGCATCAACCCATGCGGGTTCCTCCACAGCTTCCTCAAAAGAGGATGGCTCTGTCACAACACATTGACTCACAAGAGCCATGTATCCAATGTACCGATCCGGTGACTGTCTCTGTCTGCGCTGTGCTGTAGGTGGTCCTACAACCTTCTCTGCATCCCGAGCCAGTCGCTCAGCTTCTGTAGTGCGCATGCGCCCTCTGATGGTTGGCGCTGCCTGGGTGGTTTCTTCCACCTCCTGAACCTCCTCTTGTGGCTGATCCACATCCCGAAGCTCCTCCTTAGGAACTAACAGCTCCTCATCTGCATGCAAGTGTAGCTCCCTCTCAAGCGAACACTGCATGGCTTTCTCCTCCTGGAATTTTATATCCCGTCGCACAACAGTCTTGCGACTGTCTGGCACATACACCCGATAGTTGTGAGGTGTATCAGTGTACCCCACAAATATTCTAACTTCAGCAGTTGGATCCAGCTTCCTTCTTGCATCCTTCGTCACATGCATGTAGACAGGAGATCCGAAAATCCGCAAATGGGAAATATCAGGCCTCTTGCCAGAATAAGCCTCCTCTCGTGTACTCATGCCAAGAACCTTGTGAGGACAACGGTTTTGCACATACACTGCTGTATTGCATGCCTCAGCCCATAAGTGAAGGGGTAGGCCCTGATCATGCAACATCGCCCGTGCAGCACCCACGATCGTTCTGTTCTTCCACTCAGCGACCCCGTTCTGTTGTGGGTTATGGGGTGCGATGAGCTCTCTCTGAATCCCTTCTGCACCGCAGAACTCCTTGAATTCAGCCGAGATGAATTCACCACCGTTATCACTCCTTAGAGCAATCACCTTCTTCCCCGACTCCTTCTCGACCAGTGCTTTAAACTCACAGAACTTCGCAAATGTATCGCTCTTCTTCTGCATGAAGAAGATCCAGCACTTTCGAGAGAAATCATCAACAAAGATCACATAATACCTATGCTTTGTTGTCGAAGCAACTGAGAAAGGACCACACACATCTGTGTGAACTCTCTCAAGGATCGTCGTGGCACGACTATCCTTCTCGTGAAAGGTGGCTTTCACATACTTCCCCAAAGTACACCCCTTGCACTGATCTGACTGCGCAAGAGTGCCCTTCGGAAGTCCAGTAGAAATCTGCTGCAGAATCTTCAAAGCTCCATGGTGAAGGTGGTCCAATCTCCTGTGCCACAGTTCGCCCTCATCATCCCGACTCACCACTTCTCCCGCTTTGCATGCCATAGCTGCACAACCATCTACCTGCAATTGATAAAGGTTCTTGGTCCGAACCCCTATCCTCCAGGTCTCTCCAGTAGCCTTACTGCGCGGGAAGGCTTTTCCTTCACTGAAGACCACATCATAGCCCTTATCCTCCAACATCGCCACAGAGATCAAGTTCTTCTTCAATCCAGGTACATGCATGACATCCTTCAGTACAAAGGGTTTACCAGACTCCCTCTGAAAGGATATGGTATCGATACCAGTCGCACTGTATCTACCATCATCGCCCATCTCTATGTGCACACCCAAATCTTTGTCCTCCAAATCTGAGAACAACTCCCGATCTCCCGTCATATGAAATGACGCACCGCTGTCCAAGAACCACACCGATCCCAACACACTTGAAACCAAGCATGCAATCAGTGAAAAGTCAAGCTTGAACTGCAAAGCCAAAGCTTCTCCATCTGCAGATCTTCCCGCTTGCTTTCTCTTCTTCTTCTTTGGACAATTGGTAGCATAATGTCTGTGATCATGGAAGTGGAAACACTTCACTTTCGCCATATCCTTCTTCTTTCCCTTTGCACCAGACTGAGAAGTTTTCTTGCCCTTCCCCTTCTTTGCTTTGGCATCCAAAGCGCAATTTTCTTCATCAGCTCCCTTTGATGAAGATCCATCTCGAGTAGTCCTCCTTATCTCCTCCTCCATGAGATCCGCCCAAAGGTGCTCCCATCCCGGCAGCTTCTCCCGACCATTGACACTATCTTGATATGAGTGCCAAGCCTTCGGAAGACCAAGGAGAGCCAGGTCGACCATGTCCTCGTCTTCGACAGTCACCCCCACACTTCCCAGCTCATCTCTGCATTGAGTGAACTTCGTGAGGTATTTGGCGATACTGTCGCCCTTCTCCATCTTGATGTTCCCGAGCTTATCTTTGAGCGCCAGCTTCCTTTGGTCGCTCTTACTCTGGAATAGATCCGTCAAAGCTTTCCACATTAAATATGGAGAATCCTTTCCATGCAGGCTGGATACAATATGATCCTTGACGCCCTCCAACAGGATCCTTCGACATTTCGCCATCTTCTTTTGCCATGCTTCGACTTCAGCAGGATCAGTGGGCCTTTGGACATCCGCATCCACGAACTCCTTCAGACCATTATCTTCTAATACTGCCTCCATGCGATCCTTCCATGCAACATAATTCGAACTGCCTTCAAGAGCATATTCAAGTCGCAAACCGTTGAAAGACATTTTCAACACTGGCACCAAGAAAACAAAACTGCTGCAAAATTTCGAATTCCACCTCAAAGCTCAATCGCTCTAGATCTGTGAGAACAAATTATTTCTAGCACAAAGATTGACTGCAAGGGGCATTTACCAGACCTTTCACTTTCCGAAGAAAGATGAATCCGGAGGCTACCTGGCCCGCATGCAGACTCTGTCTACCGAAATAAGTTTGTAATCACCGTGATGATCAATCTCTGCTTCAATAGCTCCGATACCATGTAGAAATTTGCTGAATAATGATTAATTATCCACCGAGACTATCCTGATCACATACAATTCGAATTTATATGCAACACATAATCTCTTCCACTCAGATCATCACACATGCGGAATTAAAATCAAGCGATAACACATCAAATCATCATACACATTAACACAATATGTATGGGGAAAGCTTATAGCTGAAAACCCCACAGCTATTGTGTATATTATAATGGAGAAATCATGTAACAAACTCAGTACAATACTCCTCACAAGTACTCAGTACTTTCTCATAAAGTTACACACAAACTAGCTTGGTTTTGAACAAGTTACTAGTTCAAAACTCACCACTAATTGCCTTTCCTCTATTACGCAATCATGGCATGTCTATATAGAGATCCAAGGTTCAAATCTCCTTGGCTTGACAGTGCAATCATCATGGGAAATTCCTCCAAGTGTGGTGCAAATATCATGCACAACTGATGTCGCCACTGATAGCTAACTCCACCCTTTCATCTACCTCTTTCACTGGTCTCCACTGAACTGATCATGCACTGTAGTGAACTGATGTGTTCTCTAGTTGAATAATGAGTTACTAATTAATGAATTAAATAATATTTAATTCACTCCACTCATAACTAATTGATTAGCTAGTTAAACTAATCTCAACCAATTCAACTAAAATAAACAGAACACAACTCCACTAGCTGTCTCATTAACTCCACCAAACTTCTGCCACTGAAGTCCTAACTGAAGTCAACCATGCATGTGCTCACCAAACCCTTGGGAATAGCGTAATTCCTCTGTCAGATGCATGAGCCACTTCCAAGGCTCGAACTGAAGTGCTCCAAGAGAGTAAACTGTTGTTTAGAGTCCAAATATTATTAAGGGTAAATAATATTTGACTTCCCTATTTTAAGGATAGGCAGTCTAAAAATAGACTTCGACCTATAGGTCCAAAAAATAGAGTCCCATATATTTTTACCAACATGACCAATACTCCAAGAATAACATGCTGCAATCCCTGGACCATGCTCCATATGTCTAAAAATAGACATAGTCTAAAAATAGATTTTGCGCCAGAATTTGCCTGCGGGCCCACTTATTGAAGGCAACTTCATTTCACTAAGCTTCATCATCTTGCTGCATTTTCAACAAGAAGGAATCAAAGGAAATTATGAAGAAGAAGAAGTTGAGGGATAAATCCGGTGTTTAGATGAAGAGGAAGGAAGTTATCACACATGTGAGGAGGCTGAGGACAATCATAGCAGTAATCAGGATGAAACAGAGCTAGCCGAAAATGTTATCGTAAGTCCTTTACAGGAAGACCAATTGGCCCAGATTTTGGCCAATATGAGTGATTATGCACGGCCTCATAGCCCCTTAGATTTCAATATTGATAATAATCAACTACCAGAATACTCTGCTATTGATAAAGAAACAGCTAGAGAAAAACTGAATGAAACAGCAAACCCTAGCAAAGCTAGGGTTGCTTCTCCTGAGGGATGTGAGTAGGAGAAAGAAAACACTGAAGCTGGAAGCCCCCAGGAGACTGCAAAGTTAATTGAGAATATTATTCTAGGAGAATTGAGCCAAGGGCATATGAATATAGAAGAAGAGCCCCAAGGAGAAGAACAAGAAGAGAATTTTACTGAAGGCACGGCTGATATGGGCCAAAA
Source organism: Pinus albicaulis (assembly GCA_034641835.2). NCBI lineage: Eukaryota > Viridiplantae > Streptophyta > Pinopsida > Pinales > Pinaceae > Pinus > Pinus albicaulis. The sequence continues at coordinate 1,123,182,659 of CM076583.1, read as the reverse complement.
TTTTGTTGAGCAAATAGGGTCGAATAAAGGAACGGTTGTTCCATTAAGAAATAAGAAGAAAACAAATGAGATTGAGAAGCTTCATAGAGAATGAATAAAGCTTCATAAACTAGTAGAAAATCTCAGGCAAACCATTAGGGTTTTGAGAATGAAACACATGCCCAAGCGAGCCCCTAAGAGAAGAAGCATTGCTATCAAAAGAAGCTTGAAAAAGAGAAGAGTGATCACTGATAGGAACCCCCAAGTTACAAAAGAAACCATACCTGAGCCTAATTATGAGAATGCGGAGCAACAAACAGCTATTCCAACACAAGTTGTTCCAGAGGAACCGGTTTTGAGTGAAAATATGAAATCTAGTAACCAGCACACTTTCAGTGAGTCGACACTGATCAGACTTCAAGAATAATTGACACAGGCCCAAATAGAAAGGCAGATACTAGAGGAAGATACTATCCCAAGAAAAAGATATCAGGAATTGCAGCAACAAATGAGAACTATTCATGAAGCTGAAGCTGAAGCTGAAGCTCATGAAAAACGATAGAAAGCAGAGGTAAAGGCTGATAAGGTAATGAACCAAATAAAACTAGCCTACACTCAAATGGACACTCTCCCTGCAAGTTGAATTACGAGGTATTGCAGGGAAGCCAGGAAGGATAATAAGCTCTAATGTCATGACAAAGCTTCTAAAGAAATAACAAGGAGGCGTAATTGCACAATTATGCTCACTTAGCTTCCATGCCATCCATCTTAGCTTCCACGCCTTTCTTCAAACCGTCCATCTTCACTTCCATGCCATCCATCTTAGCTTCCATGCCGTCCATCTTCACTTCCACGCCTTTCTTCAAAACTTCCATTTCATTTTTTGTTTCTCTTTGCGAGAGTGAAATTTGTTGCACTTGCTCTTGTAATTTTGATAGATCATGTTGCAATTATTCATCTTCATGAGTCATGGTAGAGCCTTCTTAAGGCTTAATGGGTGTTGAATTCTTTTTAGGCGCCATTTTAGAATCCAATATTGATACCTATTCTTTTACTTGCTTTGAGGAGCTCGATATTGAAATTGAATTATCTCTGTAATTAAAAATCTTCAATATCTAAAATTCAGCCCTGTAGTAGCCCTCTGAAGCTTCTTTTAAATTCCACAGGTCTGATCTAATTTGGATTCCCCAAGACAAAGTTGTGTCCAATCTCCCACAATGACCTAATTTTGGACTGGTTCAGTAGAGAAAAATTGTAGGACTTGCCACGTGTCACTGTTTCATCCTTGGTCTCTAAAATTGATAGCCAAGAAACTACAGTCCGTGTACTTGCAACCACTATTTACGGCACTCAAATCCACTGCCTAGAGAGAGAGTTATTGAACCTTTCCCACGATCACCTCTTTGAGATGAAATTTAGGAGCCTGAAAAAGCACTACCTTCCATAGATCATATCTCCAAAAATATTTCGAACCAAGCTTTGAAATTTTTTGACAAATTTCCTCAAGATTTCAGCTTCGCACCATACGAATTTCAGATTCTGAACCTTCGTAGAAAAAAATTTATAGCGCAAATGCCACGATGACTTTTTTAGGAGCCTGAAAAATGACCTAACTTACACAGATGATATCTCTGAAAATATTGCGAACCAAGCTCTGAAATTTTTAGACAAGCTTCCTTGGGATTTCGGCTTCGCACCCTAAAAATTTCAGCTTCTGAAACTTCGTAGAAAACAATTTATAGCGAAAATGCCACGATGACCTGTTTGGAGCAGCGAAACCCTAGAATCCAAAGCTCTGATACCAAATGTTGTGTAACCAGCTCCAAAAATAGAAGAAAAAAGATATCAATGCCTTAGAAATAAGCCACTTCGAGGGGGAAACCTCCAATACATTACATAAATGAACAATTCTTGGATGATACAATTTACAAAACCTCCTTTCTATATATAGGAGTCCATGGGCCATAATGTAATCCTAGTGGGCCACAATGTAATCCTAGCCGACCTAACAATAATAATTTAAGGGCACAATAATAACAAAATGGGGGTTACAAGGGCACAATAATAACAATAAGGGGGTTACACTAATAACAATAAGGGACTATACTAGTAATATAGGGACCTAACATGCCCCTCTCCTTCAAAAAAGTGTTGTCCTCAATGCTTGAGTAGCTCTGGGTGCTTTTGCATAAAATTCTCATCCTCCCATGTAGAATCTTCGGTGGGTAAGTTCTTCCACTTGATGAGATACTCTGAAATTGATCGATTCCGTAGCTGTCGAGTTCTTGTTTCCATGACTGCTTCAGGTTCCAATATGATTTTTCCTTCCTCATCAAGTTCTGGAAATATTGTTTGAACCGGAAGATTTTCACCTATAACCTTCTTTAAGCATGAAACATGGAAAAATGGATGTACTCGCGAAGAAGCAGGAAGCTCCAATTTGTATGCCATAGTACCAATATTTTGCAACACCTTGTAAGGACCATAGTACTTTGGCGATAATTTATTATCCTTCTTAGCTTGCTTGAGGGACATTTGTTTATATGTTTGTAGCCGTAAAAATACCCAATCTCCTACATCAAAACTTCTCTCGCTGTGATGTTGATCTGCCTGTTGTTTCATTCGATTTTGTGCTGAATTCAGGTTATCCTTTAAGATTTGAAGAACTTCTTGCTGATGCTCGATGTGATCTTCCACTACTTGAACCTTCGAATTTTCCCTTAAAGATGATGTGATCAATGGTGGATGATATCCATAAAGTGCCATAAATGGGGTCATTTTTGCTGCAGTATGGAAGGAAGCGCTATACCACCATTCAGCGAGAGGTAACCACTTGACCCATTGTGTTTGTTTATCAGATACAAAACAACAAATATATCCTTCCAAACATTTATTTACTATCTCTGTTTGACCATCAGATTGAGGATGATAAGATGAGCTATGAGCTAATTGAGTACCCAAACAAGAAAACAACTCCGTCCAAAAATTTCCCGTAAAAATGGGATCTCTGTCGCTCACAATAACCCTTGGGCTTCCATGTAGCTTTTGAATTCTGTCCACAAATGTAGTAGCAACCGTACTTGCTTTAAATGGATGAGATAATGCACAAAAGTGTGCATACTTGGTAAGTCTATCAACTACCACCATGATGACACTCTTTCCTTCGGACTTAGGTAAACCTGTGATAAAATCCATTGAAATCTCCTCCCAACGTCGACTTGGAATGGATAAAGGTTGTAGAAGTCCTGGGATATTAATTGTTTCCACTTTATTCTGCTGGCAAACCAAACATTCCACCACAAACTTTTGAATATCGGATTTAAGGCCATCCCAAAAAAATTCTTTCTTCACCCTGTGGTAAGTTTTTAAAAATCCTGAGTGTCCTCCTAAAGGAGAAGTGTGCAATTCCAGAAGAATCTTTGTTTTAGTTGGGAATTCTTACAAAGATATAAGCGATCTTTGTACCATAAGGAATCATTTTTCCAACTAAATGTATCAGATGTACTAGGATCTTGCTGCAACTTTTGAATGAGTGTCCACACATCTTTGTCCTTCTTCCATTCATCTCTTGCTTCGGTTATCCAATCCGGTTGGATAATAGAAATGGCACAAAGCAATGCTTCCACCTCTTCATTCTTTCTTGAGAGTGCATCTGCAACAACATTAAGCTTTCCTTTTTTGTAGATTATTCCAAAGTCATAACCCAACATCTTTGTGACCCATTTTTGCTGCTCTTCTGAAGATAGTCTTTGTTCCAAAAAGTGTTTAAGACTATCATGATCAGTTTTTACCTTGAAGTGTCTTCCCATTAGGTAAGTTCGCTATTTCTTTAGTGCATGCAGTATTGCTAACATTTCCTTCTCATAAATAGGTTTTTGTAAATACTTTCCTTTGATTGGACGACTTTCAAAAGCAATGGGTCTTCCTTCCTGCATTAAAACTGCACCAATTCCATTTCCTGAGGCATCACATTCCACAATAAAGGCTTTTGTGAAGTCTGGCGTAGCTAAGACCGGTGCTAGGCACATTGCCTCTTTAAGATGTTCAAAGGCCTTAGCTGCTTCAGGAGTCCATGAAAATGCATCTTTCTTCAATAATGTTGTTAGAGGTGCTGCTATTCTCCCATAATTCTTAACAAACTTGCGATAATACCCTGTTAACACGAGAAATCCTCGCAACCGCGATTTTCGGGGACCGTTATTAATTATTTTTTGGTCATTCAACCTTTCATCGTTAGATGGACCTAAGTACACCATGTAAGCATCAGCTTTACCCCAAGTAACACTGCTTTCACTATGTTAATTAGGAGACCCCAAAAGGAATAATTAATTAAACCATAATTTAATTATTATTCCCAGTCATGTTTAACCCAAAAACAAAGAAATTAATGAGATAAAACCATAGTTATCTTATTATTTTCTAGGAATAATTATTTAAATAATATTCCTTGTTAAATATGACCAAATCAACCACCATTAATCAAATAAATCATTATTTATTTGATTATATCCCAACCACTTCCTTAAAAAGATAAATAAATCATTTATTTATTTATTTTTCATTAATCAAGGGATTTGACCCAAGTCAAACACCCTTTCCCTCCAACAAATAATAATAAAATATTCCATAGAGGTGGATCTAGATGTGATTAACATTATTTTAATCATGCACCAAGATCTAGAAGGACCCAATATTTGGTTATAAATAGGAGGGTTTTCCCCATCATTCTTCACCTTTTGTTGCATACTAGATCACTCTGGATCTATACACTCGGTCTCATTTTCTGCCATTGTTGCTCCCATTGAGCTCTACCTTCTACATTGGGTTTTCTACATCTACAAGAGAGAAAAAGCTTAGATCTGAAGTGCTGAGGACTACAAAGAACCCATCCCATTGAGGAGATCTGGATACACCTTCTTGTTTCCTCCCAGGTGCCCCGTAATATAAAAATTCATTCAAAAATCGTGTTCTTGTCTTGTCTGTTGGATGCATGGAGCAAACTCTTTACTTTACTGCTTAATGTCTTTCCATTTATAGATCCGTTTGTTGCAGCACTTTAACTACTAATTGCAGATCTGAAGATGTTTTGCAGCCATTATTGTTGTTAGGGCTATTAGTTATGCGTAGCTAAAGTGGTTCTTTTTCGTACGCTTTGACAAAGAATTCATACTAACAAATGGCGACTCCACACGGGTTTTAAATTACGACCGCTGTCGTTTTTCATATTCCTGCATATCCAGCTACTTCAGGCCCTAGGGCTTCTTTTTTAGCTGCTTAGTTTTTCTCTTTTCATGTCATTTTTCTCACATAAAACCCTAAAACCCTAAAATTTCTAACTTCCGTGTGTTTCTGGCCCTATTGCGCAGGTAAGCGACACCAGCCGCACCTGAGACGGCAATTTTCTTCGAAAACCGTCGCTACCGAACAATGGACCTGGGAACAAGACCCTTTGCCCAAAACTCGCGACCTCCGGACGCACTTTTTAGCTCGTAACCTCATGACCAACTGCACCGTGCCGAACCTCGCGACCGCTTTTTCCGCATTTTTTTTTCCGTAATTTTTCTCGGGCTCCGCCGCCACTGCCGTCCGTTCTGTACCGTCTCACCCCCACCGCCTTGACCAAGAATCTGATGTTTTTACTCATCTAAGTGGGAACCCGGCCCCTTAGGGCTTTAGTACCCTCACTTTTTGTGGAAGAGTTTCAGTGTTTCAGCCGAAGTCGGTTTCGAGCTTCGACCCTTTCTTTTTCCCGGTCTGTGGCTTCTCACTTCCAGGATCCATCGAAATCAACCTCTTTTTCACTTTCAAATCACCTCTTGTCGTTTCGTTCGGACCTCCTCTAAAGGCCTCTTGCCTTGCGGTTTTTTGGCGGTTTCCCTTTTTCCGGCCACACCTTGCCTCTGTCTCTTAGTTTGCTTGATACGCACATGCTCTATGACTTATCCTCGGATCTCTGTCCCCTTTGACCCTAGATACGGTGAGCTTCCTTTGTGTGTGTTTCCATAGTTTTTCCCTTTCTTTTCGTATAGTTTTGAGAGACCCACTTTCTTGGGTTTTGATAGATGCATATGTAGGTTGTTATTTCTGTTATTTCGGCATTTTTATTATTCTCTGTAGGTTTATTTTTTATTTCCACGTTGCACTTTTTGCTCTCAACAACGGAAAGGGTTTAAAAATTAAAATTAACGCACACCACACAACGACCTTAAGTGAAGAAGCGCCTGGTTTTGGCACGGCAAAGACTCTAAAATCAATCAAATCCTTTGCACCTTACTCTTGCCCTTGACCTTCTTGATTTTTGCCCCTTTACGCCCTTGTCGGTTTCCTTCTTCCTGTCATCATTCGCGCCCCCAGGCGCCTTTCCCGAGAGACTTCTTGGCCTTCATCCTCGGTTCCGGTTGATCGGCTTCCCGCTCCCTTGCCCAGTCGTCGTCGAGAACCGGTCCACCTTGATCGCCTCCGACTCCTCTCACGATTCCTCGGGTCCCCCTTCTCCTCCCGGTTCTCCCCCTTTTACATGCCTTATACGGATCGGGGCCAATGCTAGCGGCTGATACCGGCCCTCCTTCTGTGAACCGTCACAACCACTACTCAAGCCACCTGTCTTTGCCGTACATTGCGAACCTCGGCCTCCCCGATTTCCATCGAGTTGATTAACGACCCCATCCACCCATAATACTACACGGCCCATTATGTACCAAATTTACCCTCGATATCCCTAAGTTCGAGGGCCTTAATGCGTGAAGACCCAACCAATCACGTCGGTCTTTCCACATGTGGTGTTCCTCAACTCCATTCACAGGTGACTCCATCGAGTCTTCGGTTGTTCCAACATACGCTTACCGTGAAGCTTCTAAATGTTGTGTCGGCGGGCCACTTCCTCCCATACCACGTTCGAGACTCTTGCCCGACCTTCTTGTCGCACTTCCAGGCTCCCTCTCGATCGAACTGCGAGTACCGGAGCTCGCGGCTTCATTTAACCAATCCTCTTCCACAACCTTCTGCCCATGTTCGGGAATGGCGACGAAGCGGAGCTTATGTCGAGCCCCTCCCTTTGAAGATCGGGTTTACATGGGTGGTTTCATTCGCACCCTCCCATCTCCATCGGCAAAGATGTCGCCTCTCACTTTCCTCAATACGAAGAAACCGCCCTCCAAATAGCTTTAAAATATGACACGATCTCGCTCAATCTGGTTGTGTTTATACGTTCTCACCCCGACATCCCCGGGGCAGGTGGCGCTAACGCCCGGGGGCATCTCATTCCGCCCGGCCAGTATTGTTGGATCTCTTTCCCACCCCTACTGCTCACCCTCTATGAGCCATGGCCTCCCTCGGGGAGGGGCCGGCACCTCTAGCACTACGCCCCCTCCGGCAACATGTATCCGAGGATACGGCATGCCTCCTCCTTTGCCCAACCTCTTGCTTACCTCAATGCTGCCCAACCCAACCCTTACTTTTATCCGCGGCACAGTGTAACTCCTCCCGGCCTTATCGCTTCGCCTCCTGCCTCCTCACCACACGCGACCCTTACAACCCCCTCCGGGGCAAGTATTTGCACGGCGAAGTGCGTTTATTCCCCCTTCTTCTCCAAAGAGGCGGAGAGGCAACCGAACCCATCTGCCCCGGTAGCAGGGGACCCAATTCTGGTATGGACCTAACACTAGCAACGACCTCGGGGCATCCCGCCCGGCCGGACGGGCCGCCCGCGCAGAAGTGAAGCCCTGGTCGTGTTGCGGTGATTACGGTCACTACACTCCCGGTGTCCTCTCTTACCCCAGAGATGCGACGGATGTGGGAGTCTCAAGCCACATTGCGCGGACAACACGTCTCCTCACTCCTCCTAATGTGGCCACCACCCCGCCCGGTGTGTTCAATGATCCTTTCCCTCGCGGGGATTCGTGGCTACCCAACCCCCGGCCCGGCCATGCGGCCACATCATCGTCCATTTCTGGTTCTCGACTGAGATCCTTATGATGCGCTCGTTCGTCCCCTTACGCCGACCTTCACCTTCAAACTCGGTCTCGCAGTACCCCAAACCTCTGCTCGGGTTGCTCCAGGAGCCTCCATCTTCGAGTTCTACGAGCCTCTTTAGAGCACCCAGTGGCCCACTTACACATCCCTCAACCCAAAGTTGAGGTCCACCAAAATTCAAGGGTCCATTACCAAAATGCATACCGGAGTCGAGCGCCCAATCGTAGTATAGTAGATGATTTGGCACAATCCCCCTAGCGCCATTCCTGTGGGCATCTATCCCGGTCGTGCCCTTCCCAACGGAAGGCTCTACTATACGCAGTGGGCGGCTATTAAAATCTCTTTGATGACCAAATGATTGTTCGACGCCACTCGATCGGACCACCCTCCTCTTCCTCCTTCGGGTGCTTTCCAAATCCCGGTCAAAATCCGGAACGCTTAGCATGTCTAGGTGTATAATTGATGAGGGGCATCTTTTTGTGTGATGTCCGCTTCGGTTTGGAAGCAACTCGGATCCCGAGTTGGCCCTTCCGATCACCCTTCGAGCGTGGGATGGTCATGCCTCCCCGGCCCTATTGGCTGTTTCGTAAGCGTCCCATCACCCTCGCCGTGGAAGCATTTGCGTTGATGTCGAAGTCATTGGCCGCCCCTCTAGACTACAACATTATTGGGCGAAGCTACACCTATACCATGTCTGCTGTCCCATCCACGGTCTTCCCGCGAAGATGTCTTTTTCCCACATAATGGGAAGATAGTCACCATTGACCGACTATCGTATCTTGAACGTAGTCTCGATCCTCCTCAGGAGCAGCCATCTCTTCGTAGCCAACAAACGAGCCGTCGATTCCTTGACCGGTGTCTCCCACGGCGTTTATAAGATTCCACCACAGCAGTACTTTTCCTCACCTTCCCCCCCTCCACGTGCATGATCCCGGCTTGTCGAATATTTGCATGATCACCCGATCGTCTCGAGCACCGCTTATAAGCAACTGCCTCGGCTGGTCCGCACCCTCCCCCCCCATGCCCTCTAGCAACCCGCTCCTAAGCCATTTATCTCCGCCGGTAGGACCTCCTCCTTCCGACCCTCCCCCTCGAGGTGGTATCCCCGAACCTCTTTATCCTCCGGGCTCGGTCCCCCGGCCTTAACCATCTTGGAGCCGTACCTCCTGGTCACTACTGTGAATGAGATCCCCTTCTTGGCTCCCCCTCCGGGTATAATGCAGCTCCCGTCATGGCCATCCTCTCTCCCTAACTTGACCTTGGGTATTCCGGTTTGGTACCTTGACCCCCGGCCCGCCACTGGTCACCCCAAACCTTACATGGCTTTGACACCGGTTCAACCGGTCCCCCTCGCTTCCTCCATAGCCAACTGTGCCCAAGCACCTCCACCAGGACCCTTCTCCTGGCGCGCGGCGCTCCCGGGAGACGAGCGAAGCCGAGAAGAGGGCAGCCCATCACGTCCCAAACGACATCCATTACCCCCGGCCACCAAGACCCGCCATTCGATGCGCTTTGTGTGATGTCGTCGTCATGCCACTCATGTCTGAATTGCCCCACCTCAAGCTTACAGTCAACGAGACATTCCCCGCTCCCCGATCTCCCAGTACATGTCACTATCCAGAGCTCCTCCCAAAACTCAAACACTTGCGCACAAACCACCTTGTACCTTGTGTGATTTTCACGGCCATTACACCCACCTCGCTCCCCGCCTTGTGAATCTTGGATCTCCTTGGACTCGTACGCCGAGTTCAAGCCACTTTCGATCGGACAGGAGGACATTACGTCGCCTCCAGCACCCAAGCCAACGGAGCCTACGTCACCATTTGTCACTGTCATCATCCATGAGACCATTGGGAACATTCCATCTGAATCCTCCCATTGTTTTCGCTTGACTTCCTTCGGCGGGCATCTTGGGCTCAACATCGGTAGATCCGGTATCTACTTACTCTTCGGTCACCCATTGTGACCGATACGCATGAACCTCTCTCTTCTCATGTGATGATTCGAGCCACTTCACCACGTCGGTAGTTCTTCTTCCACCGATCACCCCCATCTTCTATCATGATGACAACATTATGGAAGAAATTCCCACCTGACTTCATCTATTCCCCCTTACATCGAACCCATGCGTTCACACCACATCCACCTTGTGGTCATTACATGAAACCCAATGTTTGGGTAAGGGGGCACCACATTTGAGAGACCAAGAAAGCCATTCTCCACCACTCTCCCTAGTGTATACGGTGGTGTTGACTCTAGACCCGTATTCTTCCACATTTAGAAGACCCTCACAGAGGTCCATATCACTCAGGACCACCTACCCCTACATGTACATCAGCAGGGGGGCACCATAAGCATACATACTCATATCAAACATGCCCGCAGCATGTACAAACAAAATCAAAAGCTGGGGGCACCATATGCATACAATCTGAGGGCACCACTTTTTACACATCTGAGAGGCACCCATCATGCCCCTGTCCGGCCACTACACGGCCAGGCATACCACAGTCCACCTGGATCTCTGTCCGTGTTCCCGGATCTCTCTCTCCGATTGACCCGCAACTACGCCATGCTGCACAACCATTCTTTTTGTCGGAGATGCAGTCGGGGAACACCATGGTAACCACACACCACAACCCAACTCCCAGCCATCTAAACAGCACCAAACCCACCCTCATCTCCCGGTCGCGAGTTTACTTACATTTTACGGACGGTCGCACTTGTTGCTAATACACACGTCCTGGGTCGTGCTTTTTTGCCCCAAAAAGTGCGACCGGCCATAGAGATGAAGGAGGAAATTTGCATTTACGAGGAGTTTTCAGGCCCTCAGCTGCAAATGTAATCATCAAAATGCAAGAGCAGAGTTGAGCCTCTCGCCTCCAGTGACAGGATCTCGAATCAACGGTCGGTTTGTCGCTAGATTGTACGCAAGATTTAGGGCCTTCTCTCTCTCCCACATTCCCTGCAATAACAATAGCAAATGAATGATTTTGGAGGAAAAACCGCCTCATTAAAAGAGAACCTATTTCTTCTTTCATTTGTTGACCACCGTAGCCACGTCGACGAACCCGTCGGCTTCCCATTGGATAGATCTCAGGGCTCTCCGATGGGTTTTTCCTTAAGTTTTTGGTGATTTGATACTTCACCCGGACACATTTTTCCCACGAAGGATCACTTCACGCTCCTTAAAATCGAATTTCTATAACCCCACGACACTTGTACTTGGGGCACCATATGGCCCCCTTACTTGTCCATGTTCGTGTTGATTTTTCGTCATGAGTACCCACCTTGTACTCATGTATGACCCCCCATTGGGGCCTTTATCGTGTGGCAGCACTATCTGTCGCCCTTGCTTAGAGCATCCGAGTTGAGTCATCATTGCATTCATGGAGTCTATCCTGCATCCTTTTACCATACACAGCCCTCCATTCTTTTTGCTTGGTTTCCTCTCTTGTCGCATCTCCATGACCTTGACCCCACTTGTCCCACTGTCCCTTTTGATATTGTATGGAGTCAACTTTGCCATATCATTCATGCCCTTTATGCTCCTATGAGGGAATCGTCCATTAGCCACTCCATCCTTCCCATTTCCACCATCATCATTAGTGTTAGTACGTAGTACCATTTCTGTGTGCTCTTCTCTCGTGCCTTAGTTGAGGATCTCTCATTGCCTCACCTACGGCGCGGACCTCCTTACGTCGACATCGGCACATTTTATTCCGAGCCCAGTGCAGGGCGGTGTACCTTGGTTCAGCTTCCACTTTTGTTCGTTGCCTCGGATCGAGGCGGGAGGATCTCTCACTTCCCTTTGACTTGATTGCTTCTCCGACTCCTTTCGACATGATCGGGAATTCGTACTCTTTGAGCCAGTCCGATGGCAATGACTCTTGATGATTCCGGGCGTGTGTGAGATGTCTCGACCACTCATGAGGGAGTGGCCTGCGGGCCCAGCCCCTCACATGCCGGGATGCCTCTTCATTGCATTGCCCCCGGTCTGCCGCTCAGTTTTTTGATGATGTTGGCCTTAGCCACTGCGGCGCCTCCATGATTTGCATGTATCGGTCGGATTTTGTGAGCCCTTCCCCATTTTACGGGGCATTTGGGTTGTGTTGTCTCATGTACTCGGATATTATTGTACTAGTCTGATGTTATCCCCGAGGCACGACATGTATGTGAGACTCTTCATTGTATTTTTATCGCTGTTTATACCGGTATACTCTATAGTTCGGTCCCTTGTTTCTTTGGACACACTATTCTTTTATGCCTTTGTCACGGCGGGCATCGTGTGCCTCCCCCAGCGCCTTGACACAGTACCCTCTCTGCGGGAACTTGTTACTGCGAGTCTCGTCTCCTCGAAGTCTAGTCCTTGACACTATCTACCTCACATTTCTCTCTCGACATCACTTTCTTTGTCTAGTGATTGTATTCTTACAACGTACTTCCGGTCATACGATTTGCTCTGACACTCGCCTGTTGAGGCAATATTTGTTACACCATTTTTTGGTCATCTAACCTTTCATCGTTAGATGGACCCAAGTACACCATGTAAGACCGGTTTACCCCAAAAGTAAAAAAGCTGCTTTCACTATGTTAATTAGGAGACCCCAAAAGGAATAATTAATTAAACCACTTAATTTAATTATTATTCCAGTCATGTTTAACAAAAACAAAGAAATTAATGAGATAAACCCATAGTTATCTTATTATTTTCTAGGAATAATTATTTAAATAATATTCCTTGTTAAATATGACCAAATCAACCTGCATTAATCAAATAAATCATTATTTGATTATATCCCAACCACTTCCTTAAAAAGATAAATAAATCATTTATTTATTTATTTTTCACTAATCGAGGATTTGACCCGATCAAACACCTTTCCCTCAACAAAATAATAATAAAATATTCCATAGAGGTGGATCTAGATGTGATTAACATTATTTTAATCATGCACCAAGATCTAGAAGGACCAATATTTGTTATAAATAGGAGGGTTTCCCATCATTCTTCACCTTTTGTTGCATACTAGATCACTCTGTGGATGCTACTCAGTCATTTTACCTTGTTGTTGCTCCCATTGAGCTCTACCTTCTACATTGAGTTTTCTACATCTACAAGAGAGAAAGCTTAGATCTGAAGTCTTGAGGACTACAAAGAACCCATCCCGTTGAGATTTGAATTCCACCTTCTTGTTTCCTCGGGTGCCACCCATATTATAAAAATTCATTCAAAAATCGTATTTCTTGTCTTGTCTGTTGGATGCATGGAGCAAATTCTTTACTTTCTTGCTTAATATCTTTCCATTTATAGATCTGTTTGTTGCTGACACTTTAACTACTAATTGCAGATCTGAAGATGTTTTGCAGCCATTATTGTTGTTAGGGCTATTAGTTATGCGTAGCTAAAGTGGTTCTTTTTCGTACGCTTCGACAAAGAATTCATACTAACACTTTCCATTCCTTAATGGCTTCAATTTTGTTAGGATCTACTTTCACACCCTCGTGAGATATAATATGACCCAGATATTCCACTTCTTGTACTCAAAAGAAAAATTTGGATGTTTTTGCATATAATTGTTTCTCCTGCAATAGTTTGAGCACCCTGTCAACATGTTCAACATGATCCTTCCAAGACCTGCTGTAGATTAGTATATCATCAAAAAATACTAGCACAAATTTTCTAAGGAAGGGTTTGAAAATGGAATTCATCAACCCTTGAAATGTAGAAGGTGCATTGGTAAGCCCAAAAGGCATGACCAAAAATTCATAATGACCCTCATGAGTTTGAAATGTTGTTTTTGGAATATCTTCAGTCTTCATTCTAATTTGATGATATCCTCAACGAAGATCCAACTTGGTAAAATAAATTGCTCCATGTAATTCATCCAATAATTCATCAATCACAGGAATGGGAAATTTATCTTTAATGGTGAGCTTATTGAGCTCCCTACAATCCGGACACATTCGCCATGATCCATCCTTCTTGTGTACCAATACTACAGGAGCAGAGAAAGAACTTTGACTAGGTTGAATTATACCCGCCTCTAACATTTCTGCAATCATACGTTCAATTTCGCTCTTTTGGAAGTAAGGATGTCTATAAGGCCTGATGTTTGGAGGAACACTTCCTGGAATCAAATGAATAGCATGATCATGATCACGAATAGGTGGGAGTCCTTTGGGAGTTTCAAACACCTTGGAATGATTGTCCAAGACTTGTTGGAGATCTGCAGAAATAGATGATTTTGATGTCGGAACTTCTAGCGAGCATAATTGTGCAATTACACCTCGTTGTTCTTTCTTTAGAAGCTTTTTCATGACATTAGAGCTTATTATCCTTCCCGGCTTCCCTTCAATACCCCGTAATTCGACTTCCTTTCCTTCTGAAAAAAAATTCAAGAAAAGTTCTTGAAAATTAAAAGCTACCGTCAACAAAGATTGTAACCATTGTACTCCTAATACAACATCAGCACCTCCCATAGGAATGGAAAGCATTGGACTAGTCGACACATATTCCCCCATGGTTAGCTTGATATTATGGCATTTTCCAGAGAAATTTATAGTTCCTCCATTTGCAACCATCAATTGACATTCTGGTGCTGGGTATAGGAAACAATTTAATTCCTTGGCTACCTTACAATGAATAAAATTATGGGTGCTACCTGAATCAATCAACACTATTACCTTTTTCTTCTTGATTTTTCCTTTTATCTTGAGAGTTTGAGGAGTGGTAATCCCTGCCAGTGCATTACACGATATGGTCGGATTCATTTCTTCCTCTTCTGGCGCTGGTTCCTGGTGTATATCCTCTTCTTGTTCATTTTCTTCTTCCTCTTCACAATCTATGTAAAATAATTTCTTCTCAGCACACTTATGACCTTTAGTGTATTTTCTATCACAACTGTAGCAAAGCCCTTTTTCTCTTTTTTCTTCCAATTGATGTGGTGTCAACCTTGTAGGTTGTGGAAATCTAGGCGTAGCCACACTTCCATCTTTATAGAATTGAGTGGTAGGCTTCCTTGTTGCCATAATTTTACATTCAACTTTTCTTGCCAACTTGAATGCCTTCTCCAATGAATCAGGTTCCAGAATGCGAACTTCATGTTGAATGTTATCCTTTAAAGTGCCTATGAAGATATCAATCTTGTGTTCTTCTGGAATATCAGTTACCCTTATATTCAATTTTTGGAAGTCCTCAATGTGCTGCCCCACTAAACCCTTTTGTTTGAGATATATCAATTGGCTAAAGAAGGTGTTGCTCTTTGTATCCTCATAATGTGCTATCATTTCCTCCGTAAAAATTGGCCAAGTGACAATTTTTTTACGGGAGCAAAGCCATCGATACCATACAAATGTATTTTGTTCTAAATGCAAAGTTGCAATGTGTACCTTTTGTGTGTTTTGCACATTATGGAGATCAAAATATTGCTCCATCTGTAGTATCCATGTTACAGGATCCTTTCCATCAAAATTCCTCATATCCATTTTGGAATATGGTGGTTCTTCCCGCCAACATTAGAGTTTATGAAATCACGATTAACATTTATTTTGTTCTCATCATGAGTTTCCTCTACTATATTTTCACCATTAGAAAACATTTCTTGTATCAACTTTGTCAAACCTTCTATGTCTGCTTTTAGATCATAATGTTGAGCTCTCCATGCCGCCCCCATTCCATCCATCTTATCTTCCACACCATCCATCTTAGCTTCCACGCCTTTCTTCAAACCGTCCATCTTCACTTCCACGCCATCCATCTTAGCTTCCATGCCTTCCATCTTCACTTCCACACCTTTCTTCAAAACTTCCATTTCATTTTTTGTTTCTCTTTGCGAGAGTGAAATTTGTTCCACTTGCTCTTGTAATTTTGATATATCATGTTGCAATTCTTCATCTTCATGAGTCATGGTAGAGCTTTCTAAAGGCTTAATGGGTGTTGAATTTTTTTTAGGGCCCATTTTAGAATCCAATAATGGATACCTATTCTTTTACTTGCTTTGAGGAGCACGATATTGAAATTGAATTATCTCTGTAATTGAAAATCTTCGATATCTCAAATTCAGCCCTGTAGTAGCCCTCTGAAGTTTCTTTCAAATGCCACAGGTCTGACCTGATTTGGATTCTCCAAGACAAATTTGTGTCCAATCTCCCACAATGACCTAATTATGGACTGGTTCAGTAGAGTGAAATTTTACGACTTTCCACGTGTCACTGTTTCGTCCTTCGGCTCCGAAATTGATAGCCAAGAAACTAAAGTCCATGTACTTGTGACCAATTTTTATAGCACTCCAATCCAATGCTCAAAGAGAGAGTTATGAATATTTTCCACGATCACCTCTTTGAGATGAAATTGCAGAGCTCCCAAAAGCACTACCTTCCACAGATTGGTATTCTCAAAAATATTGGTGAACCAAGCTCTAAAATTTTTTGATATTTTTAGGGATTTCAGCTGCACCATATAAATTTTAGATTCTGAACCTTGTGTAGAAACAAATTTATAGCGAAAATACCACGATTGCATCTATTTACGAGCTTGGAAAGACCCAACTTCCACGATGATATCTTTAAAAATGTTGCGAATCAAGTTTCGAAATTTTTAGAAAATCTTTCTTGTGATTTCAGTTTTCCGACACCCCAAAATTTTATTTGAATCTTCGTAGAAAACAAGTTGCAGTGAAAATGCTACGTATGACCTATTTGGAGCATGAAAACCCTAGAATCCAAAGCTCTGATACCAAATGTTGTGTAACCAGCTCCAAAAATAGAAGAAAAAAGATATCAATGCCTCAAAAATAAGCCACTTCGAGGGGGCAACCTCCAATACATTACATAAATGAAAATTTCTTGGATGACACAATTTACAAAACCTCCTTTCTATATATAGGAGTCCATGGGGCCATAATGTAATCCTAGTGGGGCCACAATGTAATCCTAGCTGACCTAACAATAATAATTTAAGGGCACAATAATAACAAAATGGGGGTTACAAGGGTACAATAATAACAATAAGGGGGTTACACTAACAATAATAAGGGACTATACTAGTAATATAGGGACCTAACAGATATTTACATTTAAAGATCAAGGCAGTTAGGATAGGGAAATCCATAGAGCTAAAAACAATAGATGACTTGATATCATGCTGCAAACTTTATGGGATCAAAGTACAGCGCCTGTTATGCAAATTTTACTTGCAAAACCTAATACTTGAAAATGACTGTGAATCAAACCCTAGCTCTTTTATTGGAGATGTTCAGTTTCAGGCATTCATTTCCTTTGCTATAAATCGATTAAAATGGCTTAAAGCTTATAACGTCTTTAAAAGCCAGGAAAATGGATTAGATCTATGGGTCAGAAGTGAACCTCAGAACCTACTTCAATTTTGGGCTAGACAGAAAAGTTTGAGGACAAAGAAAGGCGTTACCCAAACTCTAGGGCCTGTCCACAAATCAATCATTTTGAATGGAACAGATTATTTTTCATCCATTGGGAACCAAGCTTATATAGCAGCCAAGGTCCGATGGAGAACCTCAAATCAGAATGTGCAAAATAGGGAACCATTTAATTATAGAAACTTTGGGCTAGCTGCAGACTGTTTCATTTCCTATAGCCATCTTGTTTTAAAATAAGGACCATATTGGTTAGGATGTAGGTTCCGCAGCCCTATTGCATGGTACCCTGCTTCGGACTACAAAGCTATTTATGAACTTCCTGAAGGACAGACAGAACATATTTTTGAGGAATTAGCTGTACTACATGGTTTTAGGCCTATGGATGACAAACCTTATTCGGCTTATTCTTTGACTGCTCTCCATGTGAACTATTGTTTTCATGAGGGCATGAAAAAGATTTAGGGGGGTATGTTGGGTAGTGAAAGAGGTATGAAATTATTGTGTATTTACTCATTCCTTACCATAAATATACTCTTGTTTTCCTTGGAAAGGTAATTTATCATAGAAATTACAATAGAATTGGAAAGGTTCATGATTAATATGAAAAGATGACTAAAGGCTACTTTTTGATTGACAAATAGGAATTCAGAGAGGTGAGCAGTTGTACCAAAGGCGGGGTTGAGAACAATCTAACTGCTACTCCATCAGCGTTGAATCATATCCAGCCAAAGGCAAGGAGATCTGAACAAATAGCCCAGAAAGGACAGTGAATAGCTCGGCCTCAGTCAGCACAAACAGACAAGATGACTAAACACAGAGGAGTGAATCCCTCGGGATCTTTCGATCCTGAGGGATCCTTGTTCAAACTTATCTTGTTCCTTGATTGGTCCGCCGAGATTTGATATATAAAGCCACGTCCTTTAGTGACAAGGGGACGGATTGTTGTTAAAGTAAAGAATTGGTCGAAAGAATTTACATTTTCTCTGTTATATTAACTCTTTGTTTTTAGAGAAACCTATCTGTAAAAATTTATGGTGGTTTAATACAAAGCACGCGTTTTATCTACCTTCTGCAGTTCTGAATTAGCCTAGCATTATTTCACTGGTGTTAAGGGCCCGGCTCTGGTGGAATAACTTCATTGTTTGTATTTTAATCTTTGCTCATTGTCGTATGGAGTGCACTTAATGTTTGTTCTAATTACAGAACTGGTTTATTGTTGATCGGATCAAATACAGAGTCATTGATGTTTCATTTCTTTACAAGAAGCATAATTCGCAGTTCGATTATCTTGCTGTTACTATAAAGCTTCGCTGACTTGTATCTGATTTGAATTGATGTTCCTTTAGTTTATAATCTGTTATAACTGATTGTTGCATGGTGAGAAGCTGTCGACAGAATTGAAGCATAGAAATCTAGTGCCTTGAATATGTTAGAATTGTAATTGTTGTTCATTTCACGTTGATGTTCCATTTCTGTTCATTACTTATTCATAGTATTTGATTAGCAAATAGATGAGTTGTAGTTACATGCTGCTGTTCTTTTTCAGATTGCGTTTCTTTTAAGTTGCTTTCATTGAATCTTCTTTCATTTCAATTGCTTTAAGATCTCCAACTGTAGAGGATAGAGGCTTTTGCTTCCAAGTCCCCAGATTGGTCATCTTGCATCGATTTCTAAGGGAAATATTTACTGCTACTGCATCCCTCATCGATGTTCTGCAAGATTGAACTAGTTTAATCTTTCCATTCATGTCATTGTAATTAGGTTTCTTTCCAAGCATTTTTTACTTTTGTTTTGTACTACATCTTCACAGCATTGCTCTTAGACAATTTCAGCCTCAAACAGAGTACACTCTTGAAATAAAAAGATGCTCTCGGATTGATGATTAATGTAGACTAATTAGGTGTTCAAAAGATACCTTTTGTGACCCAACAGTTGCTCAGACATGAAAGAGACGCTATAGGCACAGAAATTCTTACAACACAAATTTGTCCAGGACAAATATGCCAAGTACGAGCTATTCAAGCGATATGAAACCCTTTTCTGACCTATCCTACCTTTTTTATAGCTTTGGCAAGTGCCCAATGGTAGGGTAAATGCTACTTGGAACTTACCATCAGAAAAATGGTAAAAAATCTCCAGAGATCGCCTCATTAAATGTCGTCCGCCTGCTCCATCCAATGGTATTTTTTTCTTTTTACCTAATTTGACTGTTCCAATGGCTAGTTTTCTCACCCTGGGTGCATTTAGCACATCGTTGTGCTTCTAGCGCACCCTTGCACTTCTAGCACACCCCTGCACTGTGAGCATACCTTCTGTTCTCCCAGAGCACCTACGACATTCTGAGTCTATTCCTTCTAAATTTATTTCCACATCGTCGGTGCACCTCCCCAGGCTTCCAATCCTGTGGCTTTGTGCTACATGGAGCATGGTACCTATTGCACTTACCTTCCTTGGTGGGGCTAGTCCACTTCATACAGCTACTCCAGCCATATATTCATTTGATCTAATATGGTTTGAGGTGACTACCATTGTTGTAGCCGGGTAGCATATCACTGCGCACAGTGGCTAATCACACAGATCCGCCATTTGTGATTTGTTTAACTGTATAGGGCCCAAGACAGTGCTATCAGAACTTCCCTGGATGTCTCTCAAATTGGCTATCATATAGTAGCACTAAATCACCCTCCGCAAAGGACTTTCATCAGATATGTCGGTCGTGCCATGCCTTATCCCGTGCCTTCTAAACCTGCTGATTGAATTTAGCAACAAATCGGTCTTCCTCCAAAGCCACAAGTTGTGCTAAACGCTCCTACATGATATCAGGCTCTGCCATATTCATAAAGGCTGTGATGCGTAGACTAGGAACACTATATTCCATGGGAATAATGGCCTCCTTGCCATAAACCATCCTAAATGGTGTTTTCCCTGTCAATTTTTTGCAGGTGGTGCGATATTCCCAAAGAATAGATGGGATGCGCATGTCCCAGTCATTGCGATCAGTGTTACAAACCTTAGTTAGTGCATTCTCCAAGACCTTATTAAATGCCTCAACTGCTCCATTCACCTGAGAATGATATGGAGTGCTCTTGGCGTGATGGATCTGAAATTCCTCCGTTAAAGCCTGTATAGTCTCATTAACAAAGTGCATACCCCTATCGCTCATGAATATTTTCGAACACCCAAATCTGGTCAGAATCTACTCAAAGATGAAGTGCACAGTGGTATCTGCAGTGTAATCCTTCATCGCTTGTGCTTCAGCTCATCTAGTTACATACTCAGTGGCATTGATGATGTAGCGTGCACCTGTTTTCTTTCCGGGTGGGTTAATAGGTCCTACAAAATTGATGGCCCATTTTTCAAAGGCTTGTAGGACCATCTGCAATTGAAGGGGAATTTCATCTCTACACGATGGCCTTCCCATCTGTTGGAATGTATCGCAGGCTTTAAAATAGTCGTGAGAGTCAATATGCAGGGTAGGCCACCATAGGCAAGCTCTTAAGATCTTCTGTGTCGTTTCTTTCCCAGCGTAGTGACCTCCTGCTACCCCGTCGTGGGATTTTGCAAAGATATGACATCGTTCACACTACAAGATGTACCTGCACAACACGTCATCTCTGCCCACTTATACATATTTCCTATGATGATGGTAAAATCTACAGCATGGGCTACCAGCTCCTTTTGTTGCATTGAATATTCCACATGTGACATGCACGTAGTCAAGAACTGAATGATGTCAGCAAAGTGCACATCAACCACTTTAATAGAAAATAGCTATGCGTTAGGAAACCCTTCCTCTAGGTTGGTGGGTTCCTCAGCACTCTCAATTCGAGACAAGTGATCTGGCCTAACATTAAATTTCCCTGGCTTGACAATGATCTCAAAGTCGTATTCTTGGAAGAGAAAAAGTGATCAGCAGATTTTCCCCCCCAATGCAGCCTTATTCACTAGATACTTCAAAGCCTAATGATATATGAACATTTTGAAGTGCCCTCCCAATAGATAGTGTTGATACTTCTGTAGTGCATAGACCATGGCCAACCCTTCCCTCTCCGTGGTGGCATAATTGTGCTCGGAACCCGAGAGTTTCCAACTAGCAAATGCGATTGGGTGATCAATGTCTTCGGCTCCAGGCTGTGTAAGGACCACTCCTATGGAAATTCCTGAAGAATCAACATGAAAATAAGAATAGGTGTAGATACCATCTTTTCCTTGAGTAGCTCAAAGCTCTTCTTGCACTCGCCATCCCAAAAAAATGAAACATCCTTGTTAAGCATCTTTTCCAGAGGTGTTGTGATCAGTGTGTATCCCTGAATGAATTTTCAGTAGTAGCCTGTATGTCTCAGGATCGAATGCAGCTATTTTTCAATCATAGGCACTGCCAAATTGATTATAACTACAACTTTCGTAGGGTCCACCATCAAACCTTGTCAACAAATGATATGTCCAAGCAAGATTCTGAAGGGTACGCAGAAGATACATTTCTTTATATTTAGGGAAATCTGGTGTTTCCAGCAGGCATCCAAGATCATGCACAGGTTTGAAACGTGCGTATTTACTAAGCTGAAGACAGTCCAATCACCGTAATACACCTCTATAAATTTATGGATGAATTCCTTGAACACTGCAACAACTACCCGTGAGAAGATAGCAGGGGAATTCTTGAGCCCAAATGGCATGACTGTATACTAGAAGGATCCCCATTCAGTGGCAAATGTAGTTTTGTTGCAATCTTCTGGTGTGATTTTGATCTGATGGTATCCTGAGAACTCGTCAGTGAATGAGTATGCTTCCTGACCTCCTACGCTATCTAGGATCTCATTGGAGAATGGTGTCGGAAAGGGGTCGTGTACGCAGGCATCATTTAACTTGCGTAAGTCCACACAGATTCAGATATCTCCCTTCATTTTATTTTCCTAAACCACCATCAGACTTACCCAATTCGACTTCTTGACCGGCTCGATAATACCTGCAGTGAGCATTTTATTGATTTCTTCCTTAACCTTATTTTTATACTTAGGGTTTAGCCTATAAGGCTACTACTTTATAGGGCATGCATCCGATTTTAGTGTGATGCACATAACCCATAGGTCCCCTGTGATCCCTTTGAGCTCCGAAAACTTGGTCGGGAATAAGTCTTGATATTCTGTGAGCAATTCAGCAATCTTTCTCACAGTGTCATCATCCTAATAGTCCCCAATTTTAGCCAACTTAGGCTGCTCTGCTGTGCCAATGTTGACTTCCCGTAGTTTCAGAGGCTTTGTCACATCCACAATCTACAGTGGAGGTCCCGCAACTTCGTACTCCCCCTCTAATTCTGGGATAGAGACATGGCAGGGATCCTCCTCACATTCTTCTATAGTTATATTGCGACAATTGATAATATCCTTCATTTTCATTTCCCACGTCGGTACCCCAAATGTTGGAGAGGTGCTGGATTCACCAAACACAAATGTATCTATATCCTGCAGAGCTTCGTCAAGCATGTCTGAGCACCCTGTTAATCCAAATGTACCTATGAACTCATCCTTCAAATTTTCCCAGTGGTGGGTGCATTGATGTAGCTCCGCATTTAAGTAACATACAGTGGGGATTGGTCCCAACGCATGAATAAACAAGTGAACCGATTCCTCCATAGTTTATCCATACCACTTCTCCATCCAAGCAAACAAGTGTTCATGCAATTACCCTGGGCCAAGGAATGTCTTGACGTGCACCTCAACCAAAGGCTCGAATCGTAGGATCATCATGTCCTGAAATTCCTCCCAATCCTGGAACACCTCCTTATGTGTGTCCCACCATCTTGCAGGAGTTGTGTGCATAGCTAGATTAAGGGCCCATAGCATCCATTCTCTGGGAACCTCAGCTTTGAATGTTTGCAAAAATCCTTTTATACTATCAGAACCATCAAAGTAGGGTAGTTCTCTTACCTCGGAGGATATGCAACAAAAGTCCTTGGTGATTCGCAGGTAGCACGGAACAAAGACATCATGCAGCCGGTTTTGCAAATTTTCCATTTCTTCATCAGAGTTGGAAAATAATTCGCTATCCCTTTCCCGGAAAAGCACACCATCGGTCGTAGGATTGATCCAGTCTTCTTCCATCGTAGTTAACTTATAGATGTGATCCACCTCTTCTTCCTCACGCACTGACTTTGTATACCTTTCTCCTTCTGCAGGGTTTAGTGGTATGATCACCCATTTTCCTTCATTTTCAAACACCATGCTTATTTTTTTCAAGGTGATAATACCGCCCATATCAATGGCCCAGTCCAATCCTAGGAGTGTTGGGTAAGGGTCTGCATCTTCTACAATCTGAATAACATCAAAGTTAGCCTGGACCTTAACTCCTATGATGTCTACCACAATCTTTGATAGTCTTCCTAATGGGATGATATTATGTTGGTTGGCCATGCACAGCTGGATAGTGGACCATTCCAACATAGGCTCTTCCATTCACTGCCAAGCCTGTTTAGGTAGTACATTCACATCTGATCCCAAGTCTAGAATAACCTGATCCATCTCATAATCATTGATCTGTATGGTCAACTG
Source organism: Pinus albicaulis (assembly GCA_034641835.2). Lineage (NCBI taxonomy): Eukaryota > Viridiplantae > Streptophyta > Pinopsida > Pinales > Pinaceae > Pinus > Pinus albicaulis. The sequence goes on along the minus strand of CM076583.1, from coordinate 1,123,158,766 downwards.
CGTCACCGTACTAGTGCATCTCTTATGCTTATATAGAATGTGCACATCCTTAATTTCCATAGTTGGGGTTGTCTTTTCTGCGCAGCTATCTATCAAGGCTTGCAGGTTTTCTACGGCCTGTTGGTTGTGCAGCAGCTTCATACATGCCTATAGGAATGGTTTAACCTCATCATATTCTTTGAGGTTCACAGGGGTTTGAGGAGTAGGTGCCTCAGCCTTAACAAAGCCCTAGCGAGCTGCGACAAAGGTTTCCTTTTCCTTTTGTAAGTCCAAACCTTCTTGTTTAATGGTTGCTTTATGGATAAGAGGCTCTGCCTCAGCTTTCTCTGCAACTCCTCCAGTGGCCATGCCACTACGCATTATAATATTAATACTTGGTCCTTCGTCTTAGGGTTCTGCCTTGACCCTTTATACATTCTGTGTAGGTGTCTATTGCTTCTCCTACATCTTGGCTATCAGAATCGGGCAATCTCCAATCACATGATCCATCTTTCTACAGTATTTTTAGGATTGTCTCGCAGGGTTTGTGCAATCCCTTGCAAAGTGCCCTACTTCTCCACAATTATAGAAAATTAGTTGTCCTCTCCCCCTACCTGTGCTTCCACCCCGTCCTCCTCCCCTGCCCCTAGCGAGGGAGCCAACTATGCCCAAGGGGGATCTTGGCGAGGACAGATCCAACTGTACCCTATATAGATTTCCTTGACCTATCATCAGGTCATACATCTGGTAGTTCTATTCATCATGGCCTACAGATCTACAGAACTTGCACCATTGTTGCTTTATTTCTGGGACATATGTGGCAAGGCGGGGGCAGTGGTTGGTATCATGTAGCCCAACAATGCAACAATCATCACACCAAAGCACCAGTCCACTTGGTCCTACAGCTTCCCTAGGACACAACGGACTGGGTCCCCCGCCCTATATGTAGTCTGCCAGTAGAGGATAGTTATCCTTGGTGTGTCCATTCACCCTGCATCATATGCACCATCTTTCAGGGCTATCCTCCACTCCTTTCTCCTTCCGCAGATTCTATATCTCCATGTACATTTCCTCTAGCTGGCCTTGTATCTACTGTACTCCTAACTAGGTATCATCTCTTGGTGTAGTTTCTAGCTTCATCGTAATTTATAAGGCCTTTTCCTATGATTCAATGGCTTGATGTCCCATTGGCACACATAGGTGGGGAAGAAACATAGCAATTAACCACTCTGTGTGCTTCCTGTCATCATATATGAATCCTCCTTCTCTAAATACCTTTTTTAATCATTAGTTAGCCTCCCATATGGACTTGGACGGTCCTTGCTTGAAATATTTCAGATCGTTCACTATTTTAGAGTAGGACTTGGGCTTCTTAAGGCATTTTTAATCTCTTCAATGGTTGCATTCACATGCTAGTTGATGTATCCCATATACCAGTCCAAGGCACTTTCCTCAAAGGCAAGGGACAACTGTGTTCTTTTCACCGCATCACTAGCTACATTCTGCGCAGTCCATACCAATCCTACAACAAACCAGAACCAATCCATATCTTCATCTCCTACGCCTTTGAAGGTGGGTAGCTTCATATCTGAGGCCATATCGTCTTCTAGCGGCGGTGGTGGTGAGTTCTTACCCCTATGAGGGTTCAAAGGTGGTGTAGATGGAGAGCTATGTGTGACAAATTTTCATACTGGACTGTAGACAGATCAATCTCCTTCTTGATTAGTTCTGTAGTATTTACCACTGTGCGTTGTACCCTCACTTTGATCGGAGCTTATTCACTCTATATGACTACAAAAAATTCTCTTTTCATACAATAATATCTTCATCAATAGTGGTAGAGTTTTTAGAAACTTATCGTAGAAACCCTTGAAGAACCTTCATTCTACTTCAGAGTAGGACACCAATTGATCAATTGCAAATTTTGTCACAAACCCTCCTATCACATTGTCCACCCAATGATCTACCATGCAAGTGATGGTGTTATCAGTATTTTCTAACTGTCGAATCAGCTCTAGGGTCCACTGTGTGATCCGTTCGTCCTTCCAACACTTCTAGAAATATACAAGCCTTGCGAGCCACTCCTGAAGCTCGATCATAAATGTCACAAGGAAAATCTCATAGATCTCTGTGAAGATTTATTTATTCTTCCAATCCTCTATGGTTAGCTTTGTACTATGAATTCCTAAATTTGCTATCCAAACCACTCGCCGATCTCTTTCTTCTCAGGTCACCAATGTGTTCTTTGTATTACCTGATCTCTCTCTAAAAATTCTCCCAGTCCTGGAAATGGAACCATTTATTGGCTCAAGGGGTCCTAACCTACGTTTAGAGGTTTAAGGTTTTCCAACAAACCCTTATACTACTGGCCCTTTCAGCAGTGACCTACTTGCGCAGACCAAAGTCTCACCTGAAGCAATATGGGAGGGTGCTAGAACCAGGTTTCCGCACCCTGAGAGAGAGTAGGTAGGTCAAGCAGAGTTGTGTTCCCAGCTTATCAAGTTTCACATTTAACAGATCTAGTTACAGGCTTATATCATAGAGCTCATATCTAATGATTACCTTCGCATCCACGTGTGTAATACCAATCTATCAGTACAACAACTATAATAGCAGCAATTAACAGATCATAGATTCATATAACAAAAACAAGGATACTTTCGCAGCTATCAAACAGATATTTTCGCAGCTTAACCATACAACCCAAGTTTGCATAAATTATAACAGAATAGATCTAGATCACATCAGATATCAATAGTACTTCACATATATATTAGTACCCAAATCTCCTTACAATCCATAAATATCGCTTGCACACACAGTCAGCATGGTCCACACACAACAGGACTAAGGAGCTTCGTGCACAAAGCCAACAGGATTCCTTCCCAAAACAACCCAACAATAGATCTAACAATTCATGCTTAACATAAATCTTTATTCTTTCTTGCCTATGACTCAAAAAAGGTTTATCTATTTATACTGATTTAACCTACGTAGCCAATGGTCTGCAAATCATGGTTTGTGGACTCTTGGTCTACCCTTGACCTGTTACAATGCATTAGGGGCTTTAACCCACCCCAAAACCCCTGCGTTAGACTAAATATTACAAAAACATACAAAAATGGACAAAATTTGCAGCTTTAGGAGACCCTGCTCCAATAGTCACTATTGGAGATTGATCCATATTGGAAATCCCAACTGTTTGTGGATTATTCCAAGGATCTTTACACATGCATGATACTTGATGACCAGCTACATGAAGAGAGATATTCAGTCCAAGAATACTTGATGGCCATATACTTGATGATACATGCATGATCTTCTTATCTAGAGCCTCCAAGCTCAAGAAGAAGTTACTACAAAGGGCTTATGAAGAGTTCCTTTTCAGCCACACATATTCCATGAGATTCTACAACATTATCATGAGAAGCTAAACTTGGAAGGGCTTTGAAAATGAACTATATCAGAATTTTCAAATATTCATGAACCATGTGGAGTTGGGAGAGCAACATAACTCTATGAAGGAGTTAATTCAGCCACCTCTTTCCCCTTTTGGAATGAGAGGAGATGTATCAATCCACCACTCCATTTCTATGAGGATAAATTTTGGTGAAGAACATGCTTATGTACCTAATGTTTTATTTGATGATCATATGCATTTATTTACCATGTTTATGTAGGCCACAACTCCAATGAGGAGCACTATTCCATATAAACTTCATGGCCAACTTTGGGCCACAAAACTTTCTTAACATGGCCACTCCCTTAGAGATCAAAGGGAGATTTTGTATCATTGTGGGTGCATTCCAAAAGCACCAAACATATCTCACACTTTAAACCATGGTGAGATGACTTGGGAAACAAGTAAGTGGTGGGGAAACCGCTTACCACTTCATGATCTAATGCAGTCAAGAGATTTACTAAGTTGGCTCCATATGTGGGACTATGACCACCTCCATTGATGAAAATTTCTATTTGTATGTACTTAATTTTGATCCCATACATTGATGATGTACTTATACTTTTTATGGGAATGTTTGGAGGGAGGTTGGGAGGTATGTATTTTCCCTATGGGATGGAGATTCTCCATGTTCACTATCCTACATGTTTCAGGGAGAACATTAGGCAAACCATGTTTGTTTCATTTGAACTATTGTCTCCTTATGGGATGGATTATTTGCATCTCATGAGAACTTTGGAGGAGAAATTCATGGAGGGATGGATTGGTCAACACTTAGCTTATGAGGGAAGATTATCACATGAAGGTGTCACCAATGATGGAGGTTTGTAGCACTCACCCTGTCAGTTGCTTGAGGACAAGAAACATTCAGGAATGGAGGACTGTAATATTCTCAACTAGCCATGAGCTAATTGGAATATTCATTTTTTTTTATTGCTTTGTTTAAAGAATAAGAGGGAAAAGGGGGTCCATAACTCTCCTTAATAATGAATAAATCAATGCCAAATGTGAAAATTAAAGATCTTGGCAGCTTAATTAAAGTGCCCTTGGTGTGAAAGGGGCTAGATCACTTTGACTGGGTCAACCTTGACCAAATCAACAACATTGTCATGGAGGAGTGGTCATCAATGAGGGACAATGTAGTTTTAGATGGATATGCTTTGTGTCAATTTAGTGATATTTTTGGATGGGGCTTAGGGTTTTCAAGCTCATATATTATTTAAGGAAGAGGATGGAAGCCATATTAATTAGGTTTTGGTTTATCATATTTCTGAATATATGGTCTGCTTAGACATATATCTTTCTCTTTCCTTTTAGTTGAGATAGAGTGTTGTATAGCGCAGGGTATTCCTAATCGGGAATCCCACCTCTTCCATTGAGGAGCTCTTATAGGAGTCTTTTACAACATTGCCCACTATCAGGCTTAAGGCCAAGCTTCATATTTCTTTTACTGTTCAAATCCTGTTAAGGGTTTGGATGTTTTTATAGGTTGCAGCAAGTGGTGATTAGATCTCTAGATCTAGGCCATCTCATTGTTCATTTTCAGTGGAGGAGGATTCCTTTCCATTGGGAGGACAATATTGAAGTACATTGAGCATATTTTCATATCTTGGCATTAGGCCAACCATATATCTATCCCTATAATGCAATTTTACTTCCAGATTGGCGTTATTTCTATAGGAGGAGTTGCAGGGTGGTTTAGCACACCTTTTGGAGAGATGATTTTCAAGTGAAGGGGATATGCCTTTCAATTTGAGGATCTACTGGAGGAGGCTATTGTATTGATCATATCAGATCAGACACACTTTCTAGATCTATATTTTTCAGTAGATCTGCAGTCTTAGATCTCAGATCTACAACTTGTACTTGGTGTTTTACTGAAATTCCTTGAGGGGTTCTTTAGAGGAGCTTGTATAGTGCCCATATTTGATATTTATCTATCTTTTGAGGCACATATCAGCCCTAGATCTGATGTATAATATTTTTCTATAGCAGAGCCAATAAAATAACACTGTAAGTGTTTTCCAGCTGTTCCATATAGTTGCAGCACCTCATATTGAGGGATTTTGTTCATTGGAGGCTTGTATTTCTTGTTATGCATCTTATGGCCCATTTTTTATGTACATTTTTCTGCTGTAATAACATATGAAAGGTCTTCATATTGGCCTCTTGATTTATAAATGATGATATGCAATATTGTTCCAACAATTTTCACTATATTCTTGCTTTTCCCATTTTGGAATATTACAGAAGTAGTGGTGGAGTTGCTACAATGAGTCTCCAAGTGGGAGATTGTTGGGTGTGGAGCTAGATTTTCATCCTGATTTAGAGGTATTTGCTTCATCTGGATGTATGCCCCAGGAAGATTGTACATCCCTCCACGCGGGGGGGGGGGAGCTGATCCCCCCCAGTTGGGGCGTCCAGGGGCCAGCGGTCCCCCAGCAGGGGTTTTGGAGGCAACACCCCCGAAGCTAAAATCATATGTAAAATTCCCTTGTAAAATATTGTAATTCTGTAGTCAATCTAGGCTGTTCATTAGGCAGATGATCTAGCGATAGAAGTTATGTAACCCTAGAAGGATACCCCTCGTTTTGTATGAGGGTATTGTATTGTGACTAGGTATTGTATGTGTATTATGAGCGAGAAAGAGAAAGGGGGACTGTGACTTAGAGTAGAGGATATTACAGCAGATTTACTATAGGTTTTGTCTCTTCATATTGCTGGAATATATAAAGGAAGGACTAGTTGTTTGGGGTGGACGTAGCCAAAATTGGGTGAACCACGTATATTTGTCTCTCTCTTGTTTTATATGTTTTTTGTGTTTGTGTTTCCGCATATTTGATGTGTTCCATTGCTCTGTGATATATAATTTTCTAATAGGGGGCATGTTCGAGATGTGACCCCCTCGAAGAAATAAGCAAGGAAAGACTCTGGAGATCGAGGAGCACAATGCATTGCACGTAATCTGTTCTGAGTCATAGGGGCTTTTAGATGGATCAAAGCCGCTTATTATGTAATGGGATGGGATATTTTTTTAACGTTGGACTCTGCCCATGGTTTTGGACCATGGTATTGGACCTATATAAGGAGTCTCGACAGAAGTCATAGGGAGAAATAAGAGGAGAAAAGAAGGCAAGTAAGCTTAAATTTTATATCTTATGACATGCCTTTGGATGTAATATTATTTTGAATCTATGTTTTGGGTTATAGGAAAGGGTCCTATAGCTATGTGCATAGATACCTTAGGAATTTTTCATTTATGTCCGTAGACCCCTACAGTTGTGTGCACAGGATGAAACTGAATGTATGAGGAAGTTCTGGCCATTAATGAAATAATTGTGGAGAAGATCTAAGTGATATTGATTTGTTTCTTTTTTCCTTTCTGTTTATGAATGTCTATGTTGAATAATAGTTTTGATATATAATTGAATAGTGTAGTATTTTTTCTAGTTATTTACTTTATTTAATGCATGACTAAGTAAGATTGTGCAGTCTGTAAAAATTTCAACATATGTGTTGAACATCATCGATATTATTGATAGATATGAGTTGGGAAGATATTATAAGAAGGAAAATCCATAAATCTCCCATCCTTTATCCCTCTGGATGCCAAAACCTGGTTCTGGCATCCCCCTGTATTACCTCGGGTGAGACTTTGGTCTGCGCAAGCAGATCATTGCCGAAAGGGCTGGTAATAGTGGGTTTTACTAGATTTTGCAGTCACTTCGAACCTAGGTCTAGGCCCCATCAAGCCAACATCCATCTACACCACATTGCTTTGAATACCATGTAACATATTTCTATAAGAATTCCAAAGGGTGCACTTGCATAGAGAGATACATGCAAAGGGTGTACATTTGGTAAGTATACCAAATCCAGCTTTCACGATAAGGAAATTTAAGCCAAGATGATTTTTGGGAGAGTTCACTCAGACGTGTGTGGATCATTCTAGAAATATTCCATAGATAAGAACATATATAATGTGATTCAGTTTGATGATTTTTCAATAAAGTGTTGGGTTTTCTTCATGCAGAATAAATATCATACGTTCTCCATGTTTTTTGAGTTCAAGGAACTTGTTGAGAAAGATACAGGGAAGAAGGTCAAGGCTCTGAGGAGCAACAATGGTGGAGAATACATCTCTAACAAATTCAATAAATTTTGTGCCTCAGAAGGAATTCAAAGATATTTTATTGCAATTGATAACCCACATCAGAATAGGGTTACAGAAAGAGAAGGCCTTTCTAGGTAAGAGACTGGATGTATTGTATTTTAAAATTTGTGGTTCATCTGTTTATTTCTATGTAACCAAATATCCCAGGAGGAAGATAGAGCCAAAAACAGAGTTGAGGATATTTTTGGGGCACACTGATACACCTCATAACTATCAAGTGTACTTTCCAACACAAAGAATAATAGTGGTCAGAAGAGATATGAAATTTAATGAAGACAAAGCCATGTGACTGCCCCTTTAGAGGGAGCTTGATTTGCATGCATTTGAGGAGCTCTTGGCTCCAAAGGATGAACCTTAGGATGTGGAACAACCACAAGTAGAGGAAGAGAGAGTGATAGAAACAATTCATGCAGAGTCATCCACTATAGATGGAAGGAAGCGGACTAGAGAGGCTGACAAATTATTTTTGGATGCGAGAGATAATGTGGTAGAATCCACATCACAGCGCAGGTAGAGAAGGTTTCCAAAGTAGTACACTGGATACATGGCTCTTATGAGTGAAGGTATTGAGATAGAACCATCCTATTTTTAGGAAATAGTGTAGCAACCAGTGTGGGTTGATGCCATGGTTAAGGAGTATGCCTCCATTATCAAAAACAGTGCATGGGAATTTGTTGCAAGACAAGTGGGGAAGTCAGTTGTAGGATCCAGGTGGGTCTACAAGGTAAAGCAGGCAGCAGATGGGAGTGTGAAGAAGTAGAAGGCTAGATTTGTGGCCAGAGGGTTCTCTCAGGTGGAGGGGATTGACTATGATGATACTTTGCACCAGTCACAAGGTACTCATCTATTATATCCATCCTTGCACTCTTAGTAGAGATGGGATGGCAGATACATCAGATGGACGTACATACAACCTTTATCAATGGATTTATTGAGGAATAAGTGTACATTGAGGAGTCGGAAGGTTTTGAAACCTTAGACAGGGAGTCGCATGTGTGCATACTTAAGAGAGCATTGTATGGGTTGAATAAATCACCTCGTACTTGGTAGAATAGGATCTACAACTATTACACTTGGTTGGGATTCACCAAGAGTGGAGAAGATGTGAACCTATATCATATTGTGGTTAATGGTAAGATTTTTTTTATTATAATTTATTTCGATGATATAATACTGACAGGGGATGATCAACTCATAAATTTTTGCAAAGAGTACCTTGCAAGAGTATTTAAGATGAAGGAAATGGGGTTCTTGCACTATTTCCTTGGATTGGAAATATGGAAAAGAGATGGGGAGATACTTGTATCTCAGGGGAAGTATGCCAAGGATATTTTGATGAAGTTCCACATGGAGGGCAACAAACCCATGGAGACTCCTCTAGCAGGAAATTGGAGGAAGGAGGATGCTACTTTGGGAGAAGTAGTGGATGCTACTATTTACAAGCAGATTTTGGGTTCACTCATGTATTTAGTGAAAGCATGACCCGACATATGCTACAGAGCCAACTAGTTGAGCCAAGCTATGGTTAAGCATACCAACTCTTCTAGAACACAAGTAAGCATGTGCTGAGATATCTCATAGGCAATACGAAGTATGTATTATGGTACAAATGGATAGAGGGAGTGAAGCTTCAAGGCTTCATCGATGCAGATTAGGCAGGGAGCCCATCTAGCAGGAATATCACATCACGCGGCATATTCAACATAGGATCAATAGAAATTTCCTGGTACAGTAGGAAACAAAGTTTAGTTGCACTCATTTCAGCAGAGGAAGAGTGTATGGTGGCCAATCAGGCAGCATGCGAGGCCATCTGGATGAGTAAGATACTTGTTCGTTTGTTTGGTCAAAATATGGATCCCACAGTGATAAATTATGATAACCAGAGTTGCATAAAACTCTTGGTTAATCAAGTACTCCATGACAAGTCCAAGTATATTGATATCTGGTATCATCATCTCAGAGATTGTGTTCATAGGCGGATTATGTCATTATATTACATTCTCATGGAGGAGCGAGATGTAGAAATATTGACGAAGGCAATGGAAAGAAGAAATTTTAAATTTCACAGAGACAAGATCGGGGTAGCAGATAATCCCTTTCTTTTTTAGAGGGAGTGTTGAAATGGCACTGAAAGGGGGCTTCTAATTTAATTTTCCCTTAATTAAATTGGAAGAGAATTTGTGATTTCATCTCATGAAAAATTGTATTATTTAACTAAGTCAAAATGACTAAGTTAGCTTAGGAAATTCAAGTTGAGGGTATGATAGGATGCATGTGGAGTTTTCCCATGATTTAAGGGGGACCAGTTACAGTTATTTGTGAGATCTAATTAGTTAACTCAATTAATAGATTTAAAATCAATTTAACTAGTTCTAACTGAATGATGAGCTAGTGATAGGTCCAATGAATTAAATCTCTCATTTAATTCACAAGTAGTGATCAATCAGTTAACTGATCATTCACTATAAATAGTTTTTGGATGTCAGTTCTAAGGAAGGCCCAGTTGAGACTATGGTTAAAGGGATGATAACTATCAATTGTATAACTAGAATATTGTACATGTCAGTTATAGAGTCATGTGGAGGCCACGAATGCATTGCACAATATATTAGAAGGAATTTCTTATTTAATAGGGTGACAATTCCTCTCTGAGAGAGAAATCATTGTGTGGTTTCGTGATCTTGACTATATACAATATATAGATAGCAGGGTTTTAGGCAGTGTGATATCCCTCGATACATCTTGTGTTATGCTATTGATTGTCTCTTTCTCTTACTTGTTATGTGATTGTGCGATCATGTTTTGTTTCTGAAAATTGTAGAAGGATTCAATATTTTCTTTTAGTACATTGCAAGATTAGATTGAATCTCTTGGTTATATTTTCTACAACTAATACAATACATACAAAGTGATGCGAACAAGAATTCATTATGCAATTCCAAGTGATGTAGAAAAACCATAAGTTAACATAAATAATTAAGAGCATGTAGAAATATCAATAGTGCATGGAATCACTCAATTGACTCTAGGATAAGGTTTCAGAAATTTGAGAGTGCTCCTTAATGTTAATCAATTATTCATGTTCTTCCACCTCTAATAGGGTTATTTTCCCTAAACTCAATACAACAAGTTAATAATATAAAATCCACAAACATTTAATAAAGCTAAAAACTTATATATTGATAAATTATCAGTAAATTATTTCAAATAATTTAATTTGTTTTTATTTAATAACAAACCAGAATTAATCTACATTAACTAATCACAATCAAATCACTATCCTTATAAGATAATAAATAAATAAACGTTATCCTTATAAAATAAAAACTAAAAAAATTGTTTAGTATTGTAATACAATAAATAAATAAAATTAATTTAAGTAAATTTTTTATGAAGAGTTATTTTTAAAATTCTCTTCACATAAAGTTTGATAATTATTTTTACCCATAATTATATATTATATGTAATTTTGTTAATTTTTTATTTGAATATAAAATCATTTTTTTTTATAGACATAAATGACAAAAAATATTAATTTGTTTTTATTGCGCTCTACAACTCAGTATAGGGTAGATGTGTAGATGTGTGAGTCCTAGATGTAATGTAATATTGTATGTAAACAATTTTAGTGTCGGCTAAATTGTAATCAATATATTTGTAATAATTAATATCTTTATAATAATTATCATGGGAATTATATTTACAAACACTAAAAAAAGAGCTATGGTAAATAAATAAACATATAAATAAACCAAAAATATGGTAAATAAATAAAAATATCCTTTTATTCTTACTCCAAAGGTATGGTAAATAAATAAAAATATATATAAACTATAGGTATGGTAAATAAATAGAACATTTTTTTTTATATTTACTCCATAAATCTCATTATATTTTAAAAAACTCAAAAAAGAGGTTTTATTTAGATGAAGCCTATAGGCCGAATACCATACTTATAAAAGCAATATGGTAAATAAATAAATATAAAATAGGTATAAAAAAGTATGGTAAATAAAAGGATATAAAAGAGGTATAAAGAGTTATGGTAAATAAATAAAATATATCAAATAGAATTATAAAGCAACATATGATTATATATCAAGCCTATGGGCCAAATACCTTGGTAAATAAAAAAAGTATGGTAAATAAATAAAAATATAAATAAATCAGGTATGGTAGAAAAATAAAACCTCTTTTCATATTTACTCCATAATCCACTTTATATTTACAAACACTCAAAAAAGAGGTTTTATTTAGGTGAAGTCTATGAGCCAAATACCATGGGCCAAATTATTATTAATACCATGCAAAAAAAAATTATTAACCCTAATATTATATTAAAATATTAAAATATTATTATCATTAAATCTAATATTCATATTAATATATTATAATCTTAATATTATTAAATTTAATAACTTTGGATTAATACAATATTAAATTTGTTATATTACAATATATATTAATATATCATGATATATACTAACTTTTTTATGCAGCTATTCTTGTTCATATGGCCCCGATGACAGAAGGGGACATGAAGTGAAGCGAAAATACTCATTTGTGAAAAAGAGCGGATGCCAATGCCATTTCATTGTGAAAATTATGGTTCAAATCCCTGAGGTTGCAATAATAACATATAACATGTATCAACATGTAGAGAGCCAAGGATTGCCTTGTCATGGCCAACATGACACCTCGGGTCCTGCTAGGGTGCTGCATCGACCAAAGTTATCAAGGGACATGGTTTCCTATGTAGAGATTTGTTTCTTCCTGGATGTGCCAGTTGACTCTGTTTGCAAAATGCATGTTAAAAAATATATTGACATGGATGTTACAGCGCGAGATAGGGATTTATTTTTGTGTAGAAAATATTTTGTTAACATATATAATCGTCTAATGAAAGGAAATTATTAGTTGCAAAAGAAGGGTGAAACAAGTGTGAACCTTTGGTATAGGAAACACCAAAATGATTTTTTCTTTTATCAAAATCCCAATGGTGGAGATGTCCCTTTTATAGTTGGAATTCAGATGAAGTGGATGTTGGAGACCATGGTGAGGCTATTGAATAATAGCCTAATAGCCATGGATTCGACATTCAACATGAATAAGTATGGGATGAGTGTATAAGAATGATTGATCTAGTACAATAACTTGATTAATAATGATTGATGATTTGAAGTTGATGATCTATGTATTTTGAATGTGATAGTATCAATTGTACACACTCATCGTGTTTGATCACCAACAAAGTGGGGTGCCAGTTGCATGGGTGGTGGCATCATGTAATACATCACAGGACATTTCACTATGGTTGGAGCCGCTCATGCATAGGTGTCACCAAGTTGATCATAGTTGGAAAGTTAATGCTTTCATGGTTGATGATGCATTCGCTGAAATCAGTGCTTTAAGGTAACTTCAATATTCTTATTTTACAGTACAACTTGTATTTATTACAAAAATAACATGCTTGAAATGAATTAAATGTGGCAGGATAATGACAAGGTGCAATGTTATCTTGTGTGTTTGGCACGTACATCGAGCATGGCTAAAAAATGTGAATCGACTGGCCAGTAATCCAGAAATAGCAAAAGAAATGTTTAGTGATTTGGGTTTAATTATGAATTATTGTTCCAATGTTTAAGTGAGCACTGCAGTTAATGATTTCTTCAACAAATTTGCTAATGAGGAAAAGTTCCTAGACTATTTACACAAGAATTGGGTTGCTGGTGAAAATATTTGTAAGTTGAAAAACTCTTAAGTTACATTTCTCTTTTTGGTTTGAAATATGGATGAAATATCTTCATTAACCCAAATTTTATGCAATTAGGAATGTGGATCAAAGGTTGTCGGGATTTTCCCCATGCAAATTAGGAGACAAACAATGTTGTGGAATCATATCACTGTTACCTAAAGACAAACTTTCTATCTAATAGAAGAAAGAAATGTTCTCATAGGATGGATTGGTTGATATATGTTCTTCTAAAAAATATTGAACCCTGTTATTGATTTAAGGAAATTCTAAAAAGGGAAGGATTTTTAAATAATTACAAGAAAGAGAAACAGTTGGAATCATCAATGGAAAAAGCGAAAATAAAATCAGATAGTGATTGCAGCCCTCATTCGCAAATGTCTCATGATATTTGGGTGAAGAGTCTATCTAAAGTTAACAAGCAATATCTTGTCACTTTTCATCATACAAATTTCATAACTTGTGATTTCCCATGATCTATTCATGGAAAAATATGCAAGCATGCCATAAAGGTGGGTTGGTTGTGTTGCAGTTCAATGGATTCAAACCAATTACAAAATCATCAAAGCACGACTGAGTCATACAATGACCCTCCTGAGATAAATATAGAGGCAGTATCCGATCTTCCTGAAGATGCAAACACAACTTCCATGGATAGTCGCAATGTTGAGGAACTTGAGATGGCCAAGGAGGAGTTATTTGGCTACTTAGACCTAGTTCGAAATAGTCCTCCTGCTACTTTGACCAAGATTGAACAGTTGACTGCTTTAGTTAAAAAATTGTTGGATGACGCCAACAATCTTCATATTATGGATTATGAATTAAAGTGTGGATTGGGTGCTTTTGAGTTGTCTTTGAAGAGGAAGAAGAGTTTCCTAAGCCCCAAAAAGAGAAGAAAAACAAGGCAACACAATGCAAGATTGGAAATTGACTTGAATATCCTGGTAGATGAAGATGAATCATTTCACTTTCAAGAAATCAACAAGCGAGGTCGCCCTCACGCCAACAATGAATGCTTTTCCAGGTTTCTTGTGCACAATTTTGTTTTCAATTTGATATTAATATTTATTCTTGTATTAGTTGTATTTGATGTATTAATTTTTTGTTGACTATGTCCATGTATGTTTGATAGGTGGTGAGGATATGGCTAGAGATTTCTCTAATTTTATGGAATTGTCATTTGATTAAATAACTCCATGCATTTACACTAAGTCTTTTAATACATCGATTTTTTTGTAAGTCATGGAAGATAGCTTTCAAGTGATTTTGCATACTTGCATGGTTTCATGTATTGGTGTGCAAACAATAATCTGATATATAAATTCGAATAAAAACAATGGAAATGTAACAAAATGATTAAAGGAATTGCAATTGTAACTAAACATGTCAAACACAATTTTACCATTTTTTTATAACTAATAAAACAAATTGGAGAGTTATATATTAAAACATCAAATATAATGCCTTTGATGTCTATGAGTTGTTGCAACGGTGAGCCAGTGTTGCAGCAACGGTGACCCAGTGTTGCAGCAATGGTGAGCCAGTGTGTCAGCAACTATGAGCCAATGTGTCAGCAATGGTGGCCCAGTCTGTCAATCTGAATCTGTTGATGAAGGGGGGCATTCATGAAAATTGCTGATACAATAATCACTATGTCTTGGTTCATCGGAATGGAGATACCCTCTTATCTCCATAATTACATTCCAACAATCAAATTCTTCTCTTTTTGTCAACGTATATTTCTTTTTCTATACCCTTGTTGGAAGCTAGATTATTGGATACTAAAATCTAAGACCTATCCATTGATTCCCACACTGTTCCATAATAATAATATACCAAGCAACCCTTGTTAATGTTGTCTTTAAGTTGACGTAGTTAAATGGATCCTTATTCCAGGGTTTTTTTCCCATGCTATCCCACCTTGATTTACATCCTTCCTGTGCCTTAGTTTCCAATAAATGAATCTATCATGCACAAGGAGAGGGATATTTTGGAGATATGCCTCCAAGAAACCATCACTTCTTTCAATCTAGAGAGGGATATTTTGGATGCTAGAATTCTTTTTAAATATCATGAATTTTTCAGTCAAGTACGTGTTGTAATTGGTTGAGGGAGCCCTGCAAGTGAGCACACCATCCATTAGTTGTCCACGTTCTTTCTTATCCTTCTCCAACTTGGTCACTCTCCTTTCCAGCTTAGCCATTGTTTTTTATGTCTTCGTAAAACTTTGTTTTGATATTCTTCTTAAAATATCTTGGCAAGGTCAGGAAGTGATTTTTTGTGCACATTGTAAGGTATTTGGTGTTTCTAATATGCGTATTTAGATAGCTGTAATTTATCCTTTGGTTCCTCATCATTTTTTTGCTCACCAATGTCTTTGGTCAGTTTGATCTCTAGTTCCTCATCCTCTATTAGTTTCATATCTGGTTGTTGTTCCTCCATGTATATACCCATTTCTTTTGAATCTTTGATATGTATTTCTTGTTCCTCTGTATGGACAGCTGTGATTTTGGTATGGGACTCTGCAACTTCAATGTCATCAGTCTGTTTTTCTCTGAGGGGTATATCTTGTTGGACCTTGGGAGAAGGAATACCTATGTCATCAATGGGTATGGACTCTGCAACTTCAATGTCATCAATCTGTTTTTTTCCAATCGGTATATCTTGTTGGACCCGTAGAGAAGGAATACCTATGTCATCAATGGGTGTGGACTCTGCAACTTGGACCAAGCAATCTAATCTATCAAAAGTTTATTTTTGTCTGAGCTCATCTATTAGGGATTTAACTTTGATCCGTAGTTGTCTATTTTTCATCTAGAGAGTACTATTCTTCCTTAACAATGAAATATATACAGAGGAAGGTGTTTACAGGTACTTACTTTTGCAATGTGCTTCTTTCTCAATTCTGGTGGTTCAGTTGGTTGGTCCTCCTGATGATCCCCATACAATTCTGGTTGTGCAGTTGATTGATCCTCCTAATATTCACCATACAATTTTGGTTGTGCAGTTGGTTGGTCCTCCTAATCATCCCCATACAATTTTGGTTGTGCATTTGATTGGTCCTCTTGATCATCCCAAAAAAATTTGGGTTGTGCAGTTGGTAAGCCCAGCACTTTTTCCCTATACAATTGTTGGTACTCCTCTTCATTCGCATACAACATTTGGATTGAGATAAGGCCATCTGAGCGATACCATTCGCTTAGATCCGCTATGTAATCATAGTCAGAATTAGGAGAGGGAAGCTTATCAACTTGTTCTTTTGTGTCAGCAAGCTGGCCTAATCCTTCTTCCATGCATCCTTGTTGCATGCATCCTTCGTCCAGGACCCCTTTCAATTAATACATATTGTGGATACTCTTGCTCTTGCTCTTGCTCTTCTTCTACTGCTATCTCTTCTAGGAGTTTTTTTGTAACAACGGGAAGGTTTTTAGGAACTGGAGCATAATGACCTCTCTTTCCCTTGTTCTTCTTGGCTTTTGGCACTGCTTCCAGGAATTTCCTGTATCCTCTCAATCTTCTAGTCACAGGTTTACTCCCCAATATTTCTACTTCATCATCATCATCTTGGCCATCTCCTTTATGTGCAACTTTAGCAGCAAAAACCCTAGAAACCTTCCTATTTTGAACACATGGCGGCTCAGTTGCCATATGGAAAGGTTCTATGGGAATTTCTACAGGTGTGAGGTTATCAACCAGAGTTGCAACTAGGCGGTCATGGGGCGGAGTTGCAGCTGGGGGGTCATGGGGTGGAGTTGCCGCTGAGGGGTCATGGGGTGGAGTTGCCACTGAGGAGTCATGGGATGGAGTTGACGCTGAGAGGTCATGGGGTGGAGTTTCCGTTGAGAGGGCATGGGTTGGAGTTGTAGCTGAGAGGTCATGGGGCAGAGTTGCAGCTGGGGGGTCATGGGGCAGAGTTGCAGCTGGGGGGTCATGGGGTGGAGTTACAGCTTGGAGTTTATGGGGTGGAGTTGCAGCTTCAACATGCAATGGCCTTCCAACTAGTTCATCCCAATTTCTCCATTCCCTTTGTAGCGTAGCAACCACCAAAATTTTAACAAGGCATTGGTGGGAAAGGGTTTTGAGTGGCTGCTTTTATTTCTGCACACCTCAGGCCATTTGGTCTAGCATTTTTTCAAGAAAGAAAGGCATGTTAAGCAACCTACAATGACGCAGGTGGTCTAACAAGTGGAGGTGCTCATAATAAATAACCACATACCTTCCTTCAGAAGTGAAAAATCTTTGGACAAGGAATGCAACATCCAACCAAGGTTGTGGTAATGACTTCCTCTCATATCCTGAGCCACTCTTGATTAGTCGTTCACCTGCCTCAAGGAAATTCCTCACAATATCAGGTTGGAGTTTTTTAGATGCAAACCACTTTTCTCCCATCTGGAGTAACCCTGACACTTCAGCAATCGCCGCTTATGTCACATGCACCACTGTCCCTACTACCTCTGATATATCCTCCTTGTAATGCATGGCGAATTCTAGGGCTATTTCATTGTCATGCCCCTGAAACCTGTGACTATAATCTATCTAGCCGGCCTATTCAAATAATTGTTTAACAGGTGGAAATGCATCTAACAATTCTTTGGAAATTTCATGGCGTATTCTTGCACCTCCCATCTCTAGCCAGAGTTTAGAGAGGCTTTGTTTGTGTTAGTTGTTTGCAAGAGTTTGAATGTGGGACAATGGCGCAATGGAAGAGTTGGGGTAATGGGTACAGTAATAAATTAATAATGGGGACGGGTTATTTATGGTGGTTCTCGTATGCAAACATGTGTTTCCGCGAGGGGTTGGGAAATAGATATGTGGAGGGTTAAATGAAAATCATCTCAACCACATGATGAATATCATTGATTTTGCATTGCCAATTAATATAATTTTGACAGTTATATGAAACCCCACCACCCAGCCAACCACTCTTAAGAATTTTTTTAAAATTTTAATTATAAATTGCTAAATACTATTAAAAATAAAATAATCTAACTTTTTTATATATTGTGTTCAGCGTACCTTCAAGACAGGATAAAATTACTTTATGAGTTGATCGTTACATAAGGTGTGATGCAATAAAGAGTCTATAATGATAAATGAAGTTATTCAAGCTTTTTAAAACATATCTTCGAAATAGGAGGTTGAAGTTACTTTAATTTAAAAAGAATTAAAATTACAATATATAAATAGGTATCAATATGCTTGGTAAGATGTGAAAATAAAGAGTCCATGTTGTAACAATGCATTCCATTATGAAATTGTTGACCTATCTACTAACACCACATGTGCATTGTTTCATAATCAAAAGATTGGTTTTTTATTAAAACTTTAGGCAAATTTTATATGAGATTCTGAAGACAACATAACTTGAATCTTGAGATCAATAGTCTCTGTATCGCTCGATTTCATATTAACATGTTATGATGGGGATGAATGTTCCCCTTTACAAGTCCATGTGAAGCTAACTTTTCAGTTCATTCAAATCATAAAATCATATATACCTTAATGCTTTTCAAAGAATATCCCTTGGCATTATTCACTTGCATTGGTACCTTTGTGGGTTCTGGTCTCAGTACATAACAATGTTAAAGAGTTGGGTTGTCAAGATAACTTCATTGATTTGCAAGTTCTTCATATTATTTTCTCTGTTTGCAAGCTAAGTTGTTGTTGTTGTCATGGATGTCAAAACGTGCTTCAGTTCAAAACACCTAGCCTTGTGGCTGTAGATGTTGATGATGGAGAAATTTACAACAATTGGATTGTTGGTTTGGATATTTATACATTTTTTCCCCTTAAATGAGGTTGGATCTTTGGATTGCAAAAGTGCAAGATGTCACATTTGCATTTTTCATTTAACCATGTATGTATAAAGGAAAAATAATTATTCATATATAAGCTATCTTGGTTGGCTTGTAACCAAGGGTATCTCACATAATTTCTTAATGAAGAGGCTTCTTTAAGAATTAGAACTCATTATAGTCAAAAAAGAGGCTTGTATAAATTATGGGAGCATGTGCTGCTCATGGATAATGAATGAATAAATGTTCACAAAAGTTGGAATTGTGAAGGTGTATTGAAGGCATTATAATGAATAAATAGTCTTGTTTTGTAGCATATTTTGGAATCCTTTATTTGCTGATAAAACTATTAAATACATGACAATGATTTTGTACATGTGCCAGCACAATTGAATGAGATTGGAATTTGACTTCCAAAATAAAAGGCATAATAAAATCATCCATCACATAATCTAATGACATAACTAAAATGTAATAAAAATGTAATTCCATTAATAGTATTACTGAAAAATACATTTTCTACATACATGTGTTGAGATATAAGACCAAAAAATGGTGAAGCCATCTATAAAAAACAGCTCATACAAAAATGATGGAGATCAGGTTGCTCCAATCTATCTCAAAAAATATGAACACAATAATATTACTCCCCCCATAATAACCCCAATCCCAATCAAAGCAACAATCCATTCATTAATAGGCAATCTATAACGATGCCTATCAATAATAATTGGAGCACATGTTGGCTCCACAAATCTACCACATCCACATCCTTTGGATGCTGCCTCAAAAAGTATTGAATCACATACCCTTTGGACATCAGATTGGTACATAATCTCAAAATTGTGGAATTGTACAGAAATGGATTTTTCCTGCTGGTGAAAGGGCTTTAAGTTAGGTCTTATAACTTGGAAGGTACCATTCATCTGGTTGATGATTAGCTCGGAGTTAGTGTAAGTGACAATGTCATTTGCACCATAACTTTGTGCAGTTGTGAGGCCCTCGATCAATGCATGATAGTATGCCTCATTTTTCATTGTAATCCCACGTAATTCTCTGCTATTTTGATAAATTTGGCTTAGGGATTCATTATGAAGCACGAACCTTGTTCGTGCATTCCCTGGGTTTGGGTGGCACCATATTTGGATAGCTAGGACCCATTTTTCAACCATCTGCAAAACAAGAAAATAATTTAATTAAATATCGTTAATAGAGTTTTCGCTCTCTCTATGAAATAAATAAAAAATGAAGTTTGCAATTTTCTTAATATAAATAAAAATTTAATTAATTTTAGTTGCGGAAACACACTGTTACAGTGGTGGCAACACACTGTTACAGCGGTGGCAACACACTATTACAGTGGCGACAAATCGTTGTTGCTTCCATTGCTCAAAATTAAAA
The DNA here is from genome assembly GCA_034641835.2 of Pinus albicaulis. Taxonomy (NCBI): domain Eukaryota; kingdom Viridiplantae; phylum Streptophyta; class Pinopsida; order Pinales; family Pinaceae; genus Pinus; species Pinus albicaulis. Next base: position 1,123,138,205 of record CM076583.1, on the reverse strand, counting down.
TTTATAGTGGCGGCAACATACTGTTATAGTGGCGTCAAATCGTTGTTGCCACCACTGCTCAAAATTAAAAATTATAGTGGCGGAAACACACTGTTACAGTGGCGACAACTCATTGTTTCGATTATTGCAACAACGAGTTGCCGCTACTGCTCAAAATTTGAATTTACAGTGGTGGAAACACACTATTACAGTGGCGAAAACACATTTTTGTTGCTACTGCAACACCAAGTTGTCACCATTGCACAAAATTAAAATTTACAGTGGCGGCAACACACAATTACAGTGGCAGCAACTCGTTGTTGCCGCTACTGCAACAGCGAGTTTCCGCTCTCTCTACGAAATAAATAAAATATGAAGTTTGAAATTTTGTTAATATACATAAAAATTTAATTTACAGTAGTTGCGGCATTACACTGTTACAGTGGTGGCAACTCTTTGTTGCTGCTACTCCAACAGCGATTTGCCACCACTGCTCAAAAGTAAATTTGCATTATATAAAAGGATGAAAAACACAATAAATGGGAAATTTACTTACCTTTCCTAAATACATAATTCCTTTCCAAACAACCTACTGCTCTGCTCTGCTACTGAAATAATGTAAGTTCTACATTATCGAGTCCCTGCAACTTGCTCAATTGATCGGCTCTCGAACTCTATTGTTGAAATAATGTAAGTTCTACCCTGCAACTTTCTCAAGTGATCAATTGATTGGCTCTCAAACTCTGCTATTGAAATAATGTAAGTTCTACCCTGCAACTTGCTCAATTGATCGGCTCTCGAACTCTGCTTTTCCTCACAGTGAGTCTTGTGCTCATTGTGAGTCTTGAAGGGGCTCTGCTAGTCCACTGCTCTATTGAGTCTTGAAGACCTAAAGGGATGGAGAAACAGACTTAGGAGATGAAATGCAAAAATACTCTCAACAGAAGGAGTCGACGGAATAACAAGGAAGGCGCGTCGATGAAATGAATAGGTGAGAGTAAAATTTTGAAATCGATTTTGGGCGGAAACTCTAGAGCTGAGGTTGTTAGCCTCTAGTACTCTGAATCCAGTCATTCTTCGTCGTTTGGTTTTAAATTTGAATTTATGTCACTTCCGCCTTGAAATTGACTACGCGAGCTCATGTGGCAGCTCCTATGGGAGTACCCAAACGTTGACAGTTAGCCTGTTACAGGAACAATATATGGGGAATGTTAACTCTAACATCATGGGATGGAGACGAGGAGGGGCATGGGGCCCATGTTCGTTGGATGGATACGCCGGTCGCCAGGGGCGCATAACCCAAGGGAATTCCGTTGAATGGTTAACCCACTCCATAAATCGTAAGCTATTGTTATTACATGCCCCTTAGAGTATTTATTAGACCTCCATTCCATAGCCCCATATCATCCAGCCAATGGCCACCTATCCCATGGGCATATATAACTCATGATATCCATTCCCTCGCCTGCCGAACCTCGAACCTTTGCCTTCGTACAAGCCATATATTTATGTTCAGTGTAATTAATGCAATCACTGTTATTCATGTTGTGAATAAAGGGTGGGTATACACTACAAGCATTAATGTGATAGTCATTTGCATTTTGAAAATGCGCGCCCAAATTCTAGATATTTTAATTTCAAATTCAGTGATGGTTGAACCAGTTTCATCTCATGGCGTATAGAAATGCACTAGGAGCTCAACTAGTTGTGGCAAGAGAAGGTGAACTCAAATATTTCAAACCTTTTGGTGTGGAATCTGGTCACCACACATCACTTTTTCAGATGTAATAGCATCTCCAAAGCCATTACAGGCATTGCCATTCTTAAGCTTGTTTAGGTTTTTCACTGAAGGAACCGAATCTAATTACAAGTTACTCGAATAACCTCTGCAAAATTTATAGATCAGATGTTATCAATAATATTGTTCAGTATCGGTGATAATTGTTGTTGCAATAAATTTATATATCAGGTGTTATAAATTATATTGTTCGGTATCGGTGACTAGGATTATTGTTGCAGGAGGGGAAAGTGAGTATGCAAGACAAGCCATTCATTTTCTTGGAGAATCTCGATCCTCCAAAATCAAGGTACAAAATCTATTACAACACACTAGAGACTAGAATCGATGTAGCCAACATCCCAACAGCTCTCTACATATCACAACCGTTAGGGCTCCCTCCTCTGTCGACTCCGTTAGAAGAAATTAGCTTCATGAAAGGGTTAGATCTGGATTTCGATCCCAAGTCTGCCATGGAATACTCCAACTTTGGCTACGTAATCCTTGGGAGAGTTATTGAGAAAGCTACTGGGATGAATTAAAGGGAGTATGTCCAGCAACACATCTTCAATCCGCTGGGAATTACAAAGATAAAATTGGGGCAATCCATGTTGGAACAGATGGCTCATAAAAAAGTTCGTTATTATGGAATCAAAGGCGAAGACTTACCATTTGATTCAATATTTTCAGGTTAGGGATTCGTGAATAAAAACTACGTATCTATGGAGGGTGGGTAGGAAGTGTCAGCGGTCTTCTTGGGTTTATGGATCATATTGACGGGCTTCAGTTCCCTACAATTCTGAATAAAGAGATGGTATACTCCTTTCTTCAATGCTCTGATTCCATTAACAGAGGGACGTTGGCACGAGATCCTCTTTCTGATCAGCCGAAGGGATTGGATGTGTTCGTGAGCATTGATAAGAAATCGGCGAAGATTACCACTTTCTACATAGTGGCAGAACTCATGGATTTATTTCATGATATGATTAATGGGTGATAATACTAGTTTTGGGTATGTCTTCAATACTCATCCGCCTTTGGAAGCTTTGACTATGTTGCAGTGGGAAATCTGAGCCAGGTTACTTGGGTTCGGTAATATGGAGGCAGGCTTTTAAAATCAATAAAGAAAAAAATTCTGGCAATAAATCAAGTTTTAATGGTTGCATATTGCTATTTGAACTCCTTGTTACTTATTTCATTATTCTGTACATTCTCAAGATAGTATTGAATTTTGTTTTTTTATTATAGCAGTAATTGTCAAGTGACTGTTACTATTATGTATATGTAATATTCGGTGTTTTTTATATTTTGAATTTAGAAGATGCGGTTTTAATTGAGACTGTAATTTTTGTGATATAAAATGTATTTTGAATATAAAAATGAATTTAGTTATGTATATGTAGTATTGGGTGTGTTTTTTATATTGAATTTAGAAGATATGATTTTAAATGAGATTGTAATTTTTATGATTTAAAATGTATTTAGAATATATAAACGAATTTAGTGTTTCAAGATTTTTATGTTATTTTAAATGTGTTTTGAATATATAAATTGATTTAATGTTCTGAAAATTGGTTGTGAGATATAGATTGGATATAATAAATTGTCTATTTTTTTATATTAATTTTAAAGTAAAATAAATTGAAAAAATAAATATTAATAAAATTATTCACATATAAATAGTAATTTGGGTCTGGAACGTGCCCTAAAGCTAAAAATGTTTTTCTTTGGTTATGTTTTTGTTTTTCTAGGACGTAATGAAACAATTTAACAACCCAATACAGAGAGGCATCTGATAAGAGTGAATAGTAGTCATTGATGATTCTCCTCCTTATTAATTTAACCATTAAATTATGATATATTTTCCTAATATTTAAAAATAATAATAGATTAATAAAATCTCTTGACATTCTTATTAAGTAAATAAAATTTAATATATTTTTAATATTTTTAAAAGATATTTTCTATATACATATATTTTAATTTTTAATTAAATTATTATTAATTTTTCACGTATATTTATTTATATTAAAATAAAGCATCTTAATTTTTAAATGGAAATGTAAATGCACATGTATACACATCCCTTACAAAAAAATCAATAATATTATTAACCATAATATTAAAATACAGTGGACTGCATTGAATATTTTTATAAAACGTCAATAGTTATAACTTGTTTTTCTAACACAAAGAAATATTGTGAGTACTTAGTATAAATATGACATTTTCCACATAAATTAATATTTGTTAGGTTATGTGAATTTTGAGATAATAAATATGACATTTTCCACATAAATTAATATTTGTTAGGTTATGTGAATTTTGAGATAATAAATATGACATTTTCCACATAAATTAATATTTTTTAGGTTATGTGAGTTTCGATGATTAGAACTTTTAAGAGTATAATACTATAATACTACAATTGTTACATAAGTGATGGTAAGTTTTTTTTTTTTTTTGTCTGAGTAGAAAATGAAATAAGGGTGTAGACTACATTTGTTACATTATTGATGGTAATTGGTTTTTTGTTTGCTAGGTTACCTAAGTTCTAAGATGGATTGCAATGTTAACTCGTGGTTTGAGTAGCCACAATCAAAGGCCATCTAAGCATCAAAATCACTTGGATATCACATCTAGCCTAAGAAAAACAAGCCCTTAACATGGTTAGCTTTTTTCCCATAAAATTATAACCAGTAATCTTTAAACCACAAAGTACCTTAACAACACACCACCATGTATACTCTAGGCTCTTAGGCCTTAATGATGGTAGGTATGAAAACTTTAAGTGTTTTTTGGTTTTTCTTAAAATTAAATGAAATAATTTTTTAATAAATTATGATTTTTATTTTTGTAAATAAATGTGAGATTTTAAAAATTATAGATATTTTCTTTTATACATAATATATTAGTGCATTAATATAGATAGTTTCTATTTTTATTTATTTTTTAAGTGGTTCGTGGTCACTAATGAGTGCTCCTTAATTATTTCAGGTGTTTTTTGGTTTTTCTTAAAATTAAATGAAATAGCTTTTGAAAAAATTATTTTTTTTTTTTTGTAAATAAATGTGAGATTTAAAAAATTATTGATATTTTTTTATACATAATATATTAATGTAGCCATATAAATAATTTCTATTCTTATTTATTTTTTAAATGGTTCATGGTTACTAATGAGTAACTGCTATGTCCATCGAATATTAATATTAACTAATCAATCCAACTATCACCTCAGCCACTGAATCTAACCCCAAGAGTGTCCAGATATTTCAACTCTTCATCAATAATGGAGGTACTTTAACTACGGGGATACTAGTGCAACAATATAACTAGTTAGTAAACACCGGTCTATGATAAGCATCATTCATAAAACATCTAACATGGTTCTTAATCATGGAGATTAATTCTCACTTTATCATGGGGATTTTAATTTATAGATATAATTTATTACAATACCATTGTTTATCAGTACCACATGCCCAAATAGCCATAAATCATTTCATTTTACACTTGTTCATATGACAACTTTTAATTAATCTATTTAATTAAAAAATAAAAAAGGGCATAACTATTTTTGAGATAAATCTCAATCTTTGATTTGTGATTAAATCCCTACATCCACCTAATAATTATTATAGTTAAATCAAAATTTTGATAACTTACTTATAAAATAAACATACCAATTAACATAATAACACAAACCTAAAATTAAATGTCAAATTTGAATCTTGGGTTCAAAATATTGGGATAATCTTAAATTTCAATCCACAAGGAAAAATGAGTTTAAGTTGTTTAATATGCAAAATTCAAGTGCCCCATGTGGTTTTCCAGGGTGTCGAGTCTTTTTATGCATTCAAAAATGCATTTTAAACAACAAAAAATCACATTCATTCAAGAAATTGTTTTGCGGGATTCCAGTCAAAAATTCTATTTTGTCTATAAGTTAGATTATGCCTTAAATGTATAGGATAATTTTGATATAATTATTATTTTTGAATTCGATTGTTTGTACATTTAAGGGGTTGAAATATAATATTTTCAAGAAAGAAAACACCTTTTAGATATCATAGTAATAATTTCACATCATATTTCTTTTTTTTTATATTTTTCGGAAAGAAAAATCAAATGGGTTTTGTATTAAAAAAAACAGTTTACATGATCTGAAATTATGAAATAAACATAGTAATTCTCTCTCGATTCATATCAAAATCTTCACCGTATGGAGAAAAGTCCCATGTGGAAACCATATTCCATAAGCATCATCATATAAAGTGTCACATGAAAACCATGTACCAAAATGACTAGAGAAACTAGAGAAAGGACATATAGATCTAAAAACGAAATAAAAATAGAAAACATAGCAATCTCCATAAGGTCCGAAATGAAAACTATTTCCAACATAAAGAGGAGTTCATGAAATAGGGATCTTTCCATAGCAAAGGAAATTGTCGTGATAGAAATCAATGAAGTTTATCTTGCGCATTTGATATTATAAACCTATATTTTAGTGTGTGTCTTCAATAGTTCTCTTATCCCTTAATATATGGGAAAAGGTGAGATATTTCAAAATCCAATCAAGGTCTTGATCCTCAGCATCCAATTAGATAGCAAAGGAGGCTCAAAAAATTACCTATGATTGACCCAGTCAATAGTGACTTTAGAGTCCCCAAAAACATACAAATTCTTGATAGATAGCCAATGAACACATAAAATAAGGCCCCAAAGAGTCATGATCTCCACCTTGGAATTGGTCGCAACACCATTGTTCCAACGAAAAAGATAATATTGATCCGGCAACAAAACAATATACGTGCCACAACCACATACCCTTTGTTTTGCAACCCCATTGAAAAAACCAACATGATATTTTCCCCAACAATCAATAGGTTAAAATCATTTGTTAATCCCTTTTTAGCCATGTACATATTCCTTGAAGTATGAGCAGATGTTGTTACATTGCTTGTTAATATCAAAGGGAATATTATAAAAACTTAGATAAGTATTGCATCTCCAAATACCTCCAAATATAAAGAAAGGGAGTATTTTGACATCCATGTATTTAGTATTTCAATCCATAAAGCACCCATTAATAGGTGCATAAATCCATCCAATTCAATGTGTAATCACTCTAAGACACCGAATGGGCATTTGAGGAATAAATTTATAACATTCTCAAAATCACCCTGACACATATGACATCTGCTCGAACCTAGGAAACGTCTCTTTCCCAGGGTCTCCAAAGTAAGAATCTTGTTATGCCACCCCAACCATGTAAATAATTTTAGCTTCATAGGCACATTCCAAGATCATAATTTTCAATACCACCTATTCATTGAGGAAAGCATATGAGAAGACGATAGATGACAGTAAATATCCTCCACAAAAGTCATATGTTGAAGGGTCTTCCCATCCCATATGAGAGTGCCAACCCCATCCCAAAATAGGTTGATTTTCATATATATATATATATATATATATATATATATATATATATATATATATATTAACAATATATTCATCCCAAATATTTTTTATTGTACCGACTAATCCTAGCTCACCGGATCTAATCCATATAAGATATAGACCCATTGGCTCATTTATAGACCACATTTGGTTGAGGAATAAAATCCCCTTGTCATGTATGTGTTGGATGATCTCTATGGGAAAAGAGAGATTTCCAAGAAATCCCCAGAATGGATCCAACCCAATCTCCACTTTAGCATCTATAACAATCACCCAATAAAGATTTCCAAATAACCAATGATTTAATTTCATGAAACCATTCCAGATGTATGAACATTTTTTTGATGAATTAGCACCATTTTTTATACAAACCTAAAGAGATTTGTCCTTTAAATGTTTTTCCAAAATGATTGGTTTCAATAAGCCAGATCCGAATAATGAATGGCAGAAGATCTTTACATTCAGGGCCCAATGAAATTTCTCGATTTTTTTCAAACCCCATTCACCTTCTTCTTTCAGCTAAGAGAGAACCTCCAATCACACTAGATGGATATTTTCTTTCCTAAAAGCACCAGACCAAATAAATTTTGAGATGATAAAATTGATTGTTTTAATGACATGCTTGGGAATCAAATATAAGTGCATCTAGTATATCTAGATACTCTATAATACTGTTTGAGAAAGTGCCATACTTTAGCTGAGCAACAACCATCCATGTGCGCATGAATTCAATCAGGCTTCATAATTTTTAATAAACCACTGGAAATCCTTGATTTTATAATGATTTGGTTTTAAATTAAACGAAGGTATTTTAACCCATTATCAATATTAGAAACATTGACAAAAAAAAAATTGCAATTTGAGAAATATGGGCTTAATCCTCCGAAGCATGAATGATCAAGGATTTTTTTTTCATGAAAAACCCTGATAATTCCCCAAAATTAGAAATTATGGAAAATAATAATTTCCCATTGAGCCGAGGAAACCTATCCAAAAATAAGAATGCCATCTACAAAAATGAGATGGGAAACAAAGGTATTTATCATGACCAATATACCTAAAAAAAGCCTTGTGTCTCGCCTGTCTTATCTTCCTACTCAAACTATATACGGAAGTTGTACATATACAGAAGATATGTACTTATACTGATGTTGTGCAGAACTCCAGCCTCTATATATGCACATCTCTTCCATATTTGTATAACTTCCATATATGTATATGTCTTTCGTCTATGTGCTTCTTCTGTTTATGCAATTCTTTATTATAGGCACAGAAGATATGTAGGTTGTCTTATATGCATATATAGAAGATATGTGTATATATGGAAATTGCACATGCGCAGAAGATATGTGCATATATAGAAGATATGCACATGTATGAAAGATATGCACAACTTAGATATATACACAACTTCAATATATGTGCATATACAGAAGTTGTGCGTAACTTTCGTAATATGTATACACAAATATCTATATATGCGTAACTTTTGTATATGCACAACTTCTGTATATGTGAAACTTATTTATATGTGCATATCCTCTATATATCTATATCTTCTGTATATGCACAACTTATGTATATGTGCAACATTTGTATATGTGCATATCCCTTGTATATGTGTATCTTTTGTATATGCACATATCTTTTGTATATGCACATATACAAAATATTTTCACATATATGGGAGAAGCACATATACTAAAGTTATGCACATTTACAAAACTTGCGCATATATAGAAGATACACGTATATACAGAAGTTGTGCATATACAAAAGATATCCACATTTAAAAAACTTGCATATATAGAGAAGATATACAAATATAAGGAAGTTGTATATATACGAAAAATATGCACATATAAGAAAGTTGTGCATATACAGAATATATGTGCATATACATAAGCTATGCATATATGGAATATATGCGATACAAAATATAAAAATATATAAAATTTGTGCAACTTCCGTACTTGCACATCTTTCGTACATGTACGACTTCTATATATTTGCATATATTTTGTATGTGCACATATCTTCCATAAATTCATATGTCTTCTATATATGTTCAACTTTTATTTATGAAAATATATTCTGTATATGCACATACTCATATGTGCATATATATATGTTGCGCATATATGGAAGATATGCGCATATACGGAAGATATGTGCATATATGGAAGATTTGTGCATATACTGAAGTTGCGCATATACGGAAGATATGTGCATATATGGAAGTTGTGCATAACTTTCGTAATATGGATATACTAGTCTCTGTATATTCACAACTTCCTTATATGCACAACTTATCTATATGTGTATCTTCTGTATATGCACATATCTTCCTTATATGCGCATACATTGAATATATGCATATATATGGAAGAAGCGCATATACGAAAGATATGTACATTTAAAAAATTTGCACATATACAAAATATGTACACATATACGGAAATTGCACATATATGAAAGGCATACGCATATAAGGAAGTTGCACATCTACAGAATATATGCGCATATATAGAAGCTATGCATACATGGAAAATATGTAATACAAAATATGCACACATACAAAAGTTGTGCATATACGGAAGTTCTACATATATGAAAGATATGGGCATATACGGAAGATATGTTCATATACAGAATTTCTTCACATACGGAAGATATGCGATACAAAATATGCACATATACGAATGTTGTGCATACATGGAAGATATGTGCATATGTGAAAGATATGCATATATGTAAAGACTTGCGTATGCGTATTACGAAATATGCACAAAACTTCTAGATACGCTCAACTTTTCTATATGTGCATATATAGAAGATATACACATACATATAAGATATGCACAACTTACATATATATGAAACTTCCATTTATGTGCATATACAGAATTTGTGCACAAATTTAACCTCCTTATATACTTAGCGTCGGTAAGTATATAATTTAACATTCATAAAATATAACATCAAATCGACATCATGAATTCAAAATTCAATGAAGATGTTGTCATATGGATCTGACAACGTTACATTGTGATAACCAGAGTTGCATCAAACTCTCAGTTAATTGAGTATTCCATGATAGGTCCAAGAATATTGATATCTGATATCACCATCTTACATATTGTGCTCATAGGCAGATTGTGTGATTAGATTACATTCCCATGGAGGAGCAGGATGGAAACATCTTGACGAAGGCGCTAACAAGAAGAAAATTCGAATTCCACAGAGGTAGGATTGGGGTAGCAAATAATCCTTTCTTTTTTAGAGAGAGTGTTGAAATGAAACCAAGAAGTGGCACCCCAAGGGGGCTTCTGATTTAATTTCCCCTTAATTAAAGTGGAAGAGAAATTTTAATTTCATCTCATGACAACTTATATTATTTAACTAAGTCAGAATGACTAAGTTAGCCTAGGAAATTTGAGTTGAGGGTTTGTTTTGATGCATGTAGTGTTCTCCCATGATTGAAGGGAGTCCAGTTACAGTTATTTGTGAGTTGTAATTAGTTAACTCAAGAAATTGAGTTAAAATTAGTTTAACAAGTTCTAACTGAGTGGTGAGCTAGTCAGAGGTCAAGTGAATTAAATATAACTCAAGAAATTGAGTTAAAATCAGTTTAACTACTTCTAACTGAGAAGTGAGCTAGTGAGAGGTCAAGTGAATTAAATATGATTTAATTCACAAGTAGTGATTAATTAGTTAACTAATAATTCACTACAAATAGTTTTTTCATGTCAGTTCAAGGAAGGTCCAGAGTAGACTGACGCTAAAGGGATGATAACTATCAGTTGTATAATAAGAAAATTGTACAAGTGAGTTATAGAGTCATGTGCAGGCCAATGAAGCATTCCACAATCAATTAGAAGGATTTTCCTATTTAATAGGGATTTAATTCCTCCAAGAATGCGTGAGCAAGGCAGACTGAGCAAAGGCTAGTGCATGAGTTTTTTTTAGAGAGAAAAACATTGTATTGTTTCATGATCTTAAATTTATATAATATACATATAATAGGGTTTTAGGTAGTGTGCTTTCCCCAAATACATCTTTTGTTGTGTGATTGATTGTATCCTTCTCTTACTAGTTATGTGATTGTGCGATCATGTTTTGTTTTCACAAATTGTAGAATGATTCATTATCTTATTTTGGTACATTACAAGATCAATTTGAATCCCATTGTTATATTTTCTACAATATTGTTGGGAATAACACTAGGAATAGTGCCAGATTTAGCACCGTAAATATTGTTGGCAGTAGCACCAGGTTTAGCATAGGGAATACTATCGGGAATAGCACCAGTTTTAGCAACAAGAATAGTGCCAGGTTTAGCATCATGAATAGCGCCAGGTTTAGCACCATGTTTAGTATCAGGAATTGTTTCCAGTTTTCCTTCAAGTTTTTCTTCACATTTTTCTTCTAGTGTGGCTTCTAATTTTTCTTCCATTTTTCTTATTTTTTTTCATGAAAATTTTAGGGCCAATATTCGCACATGCTAATTTTGCATGGTTTTTCCAAAAAAAAGATTCGCTAATTTCCATTTTTTTATAAAAATGATTTGCCCAAATTTTACAGTATAAAATTATTTTGCGTTAAAAATCACCAACATTATATAGAAAATATATATAATATCATTATAAATTTGAATAATTTTATAAATACATCAATCAACATTTTATAGTTTGCATATTAGGGACTAGTGAGATTCGCCAATTTTTTAAACTCTGAAGATAATTTTCCACTCTTAAAATTATCCCCCGTTTTTTTTCTCTCGGGAGAGCATATATTATGTACATGATACGATGTAAATGTATCATGTACATCTCCATAATAAGGCATTTCGTTTTACAATTAATTGATTAATATAATTTTTATAGCAATATCAATTTAGAAATGCACTTGGGATTGTCAAGAGGGGCGAGGGTGACTTATAGACCCATATTCTAGATAGATCATGATTCCATTTTTTCATTATGTCATTTATGGGCATGAGATTCCATTATTTATGTTGGAAATGAAGTTCTATTTTGCAAAAAATAAAAACGTATAGTTGGACCAATTTGGAATACAAATAAATGAATCTAGACTTGTATTTATGAGAACATATTCATTGAATTTTGAATTCATGACGTCGATTTGATGTTATACTTTATGAATATTATATTATATACATACCGAAGCCAAGTATATAGGGAGGTTAAACTTGTGCACAACTTCTATATATGCAGATATATGGAAGTTGTGTATATATGTAAGTTGTGCATATCTTCTGTATATGTGTATATCTTTTGTATATGCACATATACAAGAGTTGAGCATATATATAAGTTTTGTGCTTCTTTCATAATACGCATACGAAAGTCTTTATATATGTGCATATCTTTTGCATATGCGCATATCTTCCGTATATGTGCAACTTTCGTATATGTACATATTTTGTATCGCATATCTTTCATAAATGAAGATATGTGCAACTTTCGTATATGTACATATTTTGTATCACATATCTTTCATATGTTCAGAACTTCCGTAGATGTGCATATCTTATGTATATGACCATATCTTACGTATATGCACAACTTTGGTATATGTGCATATTTTGTATCGCATATCTTCCATATATGCATAGCTTTTGTAGATGTGAAACTTCCTTGTATGTGTATATCTTTCGTATATGTGCAATTTCTGTATATGCATATATTTTCCGTATATGCATATATCTTTTGTATATGCGCAAGTTTTGTAAATGTGCATATCTTTTGTATATGCGTTTCTTCCATGTATGTGCATATTTTCAGTATATGCGCATATATAGAAGATATGTGCATATACAAAAAATACACATATACATAAGTTGCACATATACGAAAGTTGTGTTATATGGAATTTGCGCATATATAGAGACTGGTGTATGCACATTACAGAAGTTAAGCACAACTTTTGTATATGTGCATATCTTCTGTATGTGCGCAACTTATGTATATGCACATATCTAACATATATGCGCAACTTTTGTATATGTGCATAATCTTCTGTATATGTGCATATCTTTCGTACATTCGCAGCATTCGTATATGCGCATATGAGTATGTGCATATACAAAAGATATTTGTATATATAAAAATTTCACATATACAGAAGATATACGCATTTATGGAATATATGTGCACATACGGAAGATATTAAAATATATAGAAGTTTTACATGTAGGAAAGATGTGCAAGTACAGAAGTTGCACAAATTTTAGATATTTTCATATTTTGTATCACATATCTTCCATATATGCATAGCTTATGTTTATGCACAACTTCTTTATATGTGCATATATTTTGTATATTTACAACTTCTGTATATACATATATCTTCTGTATATGCACAAGTTTTGTAAATGTGGATATCTTTCATATATGCGCAACTTCCGTATATACATATATCTTTTGTATATGTGCAAGTTTTTTAAATGTGCATATCTTTCGTATATGTGCTTCTCCCATATATGTGCATATATTTTGTATATGTGCATATATGGAAGATATGTGCATATACAAAATATACACATATACAAAGGATATCCACATATACAGAAGTTGCACATATACAAAAGTTGTGCATCTACAGAAGATACGCATATACATAAGTTGTGCATATACGAAAGTTGCTCATATATAGAGATTTGTGTATGGATATTACGGAATTTACGCACAACTTTTGTATATGCACATATATGGAAGTTGCATATATATCTAAGTTGTACATATCTTTTGTACATGTGCATATCTTCTATATATGCACATATCTTCTGTGCATGTGCAATTTCCATATATACACATATCTTCTATATATGCATATAAGACAACCTGCATATCTTATTTTCCTATAATAAATAATTGCATATACAGAAGAAGCACATAGACAAAAGACATGCACATATACGAAAGTTATGAAAATATGGAAGACATGCACATATATAGAGGTTGGAGTTCTGTGCAACGTCAGTATAAGCGCATATTTTTCGTATATGTACAAATTCCATATATGGCTTGATTAGGAAGATATTGAAGGCCAGACATAAGGTTTTCTTTAGGTGTATTGGTCACAATAAATACCTTTGTTTCCCATCTCATTTTTGTAGATGACGTTCTTCTTTTTGGATAGGTTTCCTCGGCTCAATGGGAAAATATTTTTGCTATCATTTTTAATTTTGGGGAAGCATCGGGGTTGTTCATGAAAAAAAATGCTTGCTCATTCATGCTTTTGAGGATTGAGCCCATATTTGTGAGATTTCAAACTTGTTTTTGTCAATGTTTCTAATATTGATAGTGGGTTAAAATACCTTGGTTTAATTTAAAACCAAATCATTATAAACCAAGGATTTCGAGTGGTTTATTAAAAAGTATGAAGCCCGATTGAATTCATGCACACATGGATGGTTGTTGCTCAGCGAAAGAATGACACTTTTTCAATCGGTATTACAGAGTATCTAGATATAGTAGATGTGCTTATATTTGATTCCCAAGCATGTCATTAAAAAAAATCAATTTTATCATCTCAAATTTTATTTGGTTTGGTGCTTGTGGGAAAGAAAAGATCCATCTAGTGTGAGTGGAGGTTCTCTCTTAGCTAAAAGAAGAAAGTGGATGGAATTTGAAAAACATGGAGAAATTTCCTTGGGCCTTGAATGTAAAGAGCTTCTACCATGCATTATTTGGATCTAGCTTATGGCAGCAATAAATTTTGGAAAAATATTTAAAGGAGAAATCTCTTTAGGTTTGTATAAAATATGGTGCAAATTCATCAAAAAAATGTTCATACATCTGGAATGGTTTCATGAAATGAATGTGTTGGTTACTTCGTAATATTTATTGGATGATTGTTATAGATGCTAAAGTGGAAATTGGGTTGGAGCCATTCTGGGGATTTCTTGGAAATCTCTCTTTTCCCATGGAGATCATCCAACACATACATGACAAGGGGATTTTATTCCTTAACCAAATGTGGTCTATAAATGAGCCAACGGGTCTATATCCTAAATGGATTAAATCCAGTGAGCCGGGATTAGTTGGTACAATAAAAAAAATGGGATGAATATATTGTTAATATATATATGACAATCAACCTATTTCGGGATGGGGCTGGCACTCTCATATGGGATGGGAAGACCCTTCAGTGTATTACTTCTATGGAGAATATTTATTGTCATCTATCATCTTCTCATATGCTTTCCTCAGTGAATAGGTGGTATTGAAAAGTATGATCTTGGCATATGCCTTTGAAACTAAAATGATTTAGATGGTTGGTGTGGCATAACAAGATTCTTACTTTGGAGACCTTGGGAAAGAGAGGTAATGGACAACCTAAGTCCTATTAATCAAAACATGCACACATGAAATGTTAGTGGAATTAACCCCACATGTACTCCTCTTTAACTTGAACTCCTTTTTCAGTTTGAATCAAACACATGCAGAATTTTTTTATACTTTACCTTTATGCATTACCATGCCTTCACCTTACCTTACTTCCTACATGGCTTCACTTTAGACAATCCTCAGACCTGTGGGTTATGTCCCACATACTCCTTTATACATGCGAGGTGGATTATATATATTTCATACATACATACCTTATGAAATCAACATCGCAGAATTTTAAAACAAAACTCACATAACCCAAACCTTTTTATATATACGCATAGCATTCTATTGTAGGGTCCACCATACCTCCATTGTAATCACTTGATCAAAATTTTAAACACTTTACCATATAATGTTAAACGCTAGGATCCACGATGAGTGCCTATGCACCATTATGACACGTGGCTCCTGCTATCACATCACAACTTCCGTCCTTTCCAGTTCACATCACAATCAAAACCCTTTTCCTTGCGAACTGTTTGATGCTAAACCTTAATTCCTGCGAGGTGTGCTATTGCGCGGTAATCACACATCGCATCGCATCACAAACAAATTCCTTTATCTCACGAAATCCTTCACGCTATCTGTTATCTTTTTCGAAGTGAAAAATCGTGACTCGATGTACATCATTGATCTATTCCTCTTTTACCTCTGATCTAATTGTGATATTCCATTCATCTCTCTGCAAATCTCTAAGTGTTCTCTGCCTCTGTCGACTCCTCTGCTTTACGTTGCTTTGTTGCTTTGTCTCCTTCGATGACTCCTCCTTAACTTATTTAGGTTTCTTCAATGTGAATTTCTCCTATGCTTTTCCTTTGTCCTTAGAGACATTAATCTCTTATTGAATTCTTCTTCGTTCTTTGGTCTTTGGTCAAATTCTGCTCTTTACACTGTCGTTTATCTACAACACAGTCTTCTCCGCGTTGCTTCTCCTTTGCTCGTTCAACTTTCTCTAATGAGAATCTCTATTTAGCTTTTCCTCTATTTCTTTAACATCATTTTGAACTTGAATACAAAGTACTCTCGGTCTTATTTCTCCGAATCAGAATTACTCGGATGTACATAATGTATATGCACAAATTTACTTCCATAAGCTTTATCTCAGCTAATTAATTCCCGGACTAGAATCTACTCAAATTATACCCAATCATAAGTCCTTTATCACTCAGAAAGACTTATACAATCAGCTAGAATTAATACACTGATATCAAACTCTTTCTATTATGAACCACTCAGCACATAACAGAAATGACACACAGTCAAACTGGAATTTGATTTCTCATTAAACAAATAAATGTACAAATACTAGCAAATTTGTTTATAATTGGGTTATTTATGTGTTCCAAAGATACATTTCAGGGTATTAAGACATTGATTATAAAACTGATTGTAGGTAAATAAATGGGTAGAAAAGCCCATAAGTCTCCTAAGGAGGATAAAAACACTCCAAGTGAGAAAGGAGACACTCTTTATAGCTCAATAAGACACCTCCATGTGTGGAAAAAGATAAAATGAAGCTGCTTTGATTAAGTCAATAGCGCAGTTTTAGTGGAGGAGGAATCCTAGGATGGATAACACAATTTTGGAGGGAAATGTAACTTGGGTTAGAAGCAACCTAAGTGAGTGGGGCCAAGGGAAAGAAAACTCACATCTTATATAAGGAAGAGGTTATGTTGTAGAATTATTATTCTTGGCTGCCAAGAATTGTTGCTGCTTAGCAAAGCTGCAGTGATGTTTAGCACTGGGTGTTCCCGGGCGGGAATCCCACCTCTTTCCTTTGAGTAGCTCATTGGGAGAGTTTGTATTCATCATTCCACATCAGGCTTTTAGGCCAAGATTCATCCATCTACATCAGCATAGCTTTGCCGGAGATTGTGCGGTGTTGCTGGGTGCAGCAGTGGAAGGGATTGGAATCCCGGCTTCTGAGCTAGTTTCTCATTGGAGGAAGGTTTACTTCACTTGAGAGATCTGTTTGGAGAGCTCTAGAGAATTTTTCAGATCTGTGGTATCATACCACACATTTCTCTTACCCTCCCAGCGTTGTTTCTGCTAGGGAGTGCGTTTTTCAAGAGGCAGTGCTCATTGCATGATTTGGTGGCTCCATTGTTGAGTTTCCTTGTGATTGAGAGGTCCAAACTTTCATGGGAGGAAGAATTTGAGGGATATACATCAGATCAGACATATTTCAGCCTTGTATACTCTTATGCTTCAGTTTTTTAGTGATTATTGAGTCATTTCCTGAATATCACATTTTATATGTAGAGTATTTGATAAGAAACCTTTGCCGGGTTGTTTTGTATTTTGTATAGGAGATTAGATATTTGTACTTCAGCATTATTTATCAATATATGAGTAGATATATTCTTCTCCTATCATTTTGTGTGTAAAAACTCTCTTAGACTGCGCAGTCCCTTGAGCAGCTGCTCACGACATTTCTCGATTGGTTTCCATATTTAGCTTCCCCTGATGTGGGAGATCGGTTTAACCCACCTAGTTTCATTTATTTCTGATATCCTCCCATTTTATATGCTATATGGATGTGTCTATGGGATATAAGTGATTATTTCACTGTTTTATTACATATGTTGCTGGAATAGCATTTTTCATGCATGTTTTATGAGCATTCCTGAAAATGGAACATTACAGTGGTATCAAAGCATGATCTTTGGCTCAGCCTGTGGCTTCAAGCCAAAGTAATGAATCCATGAAGGGGGAATATTTCAAACTCTATAGACAGAGTCTGCAGATGGCCAGGTAGCCTCTGGATCTCATCCTTTTTTCAAAGGTGAAATATCCATTAAATGCCCCTGTAGTCAATCTATGGAATATAATTTCGATATTCCTAAGAAGGGAAATTTTCCAGTGCTATTAGAAGAAGGAGAGATGGATAGAAGGTAGAAAGCTTCAGTTTTTGCAGAAAGAAAGGAAGACAAGCTCACAAAGCTTCTTCCAAAATCTATGAAGAGCTTTCAAGGAGAGCTGAAAAATATGAGATTGGAGATGGGATCTCCAAAGGAGGTTAATTCTAGAGATAAATATAGATTTTAACACAGTGAGTGTGAGCATGCAGCTGCACTCCATGATGCACAGTGTCGTCAAATGCCTAGAGCTATCCTGAGATGGATGGGAGGAGGAAGAATGCCTAAGAGAATGACTCTTAGTGATTTGTTGCGGGAGTATGAATCTCAAAATGAGAAGTTTAGAGATCATACTGATTTCCAAGAGTTCTGCAAGATCCAGATGGAGAAGATCCGACAATAGGATGCAGATATATTTCTTCTATCTACTTTTGCTGGATCACCTACATGTTTAGTTGGAGCTTGGGTGAAGGAGCTAAACTCCTATTTGCAGCTGCACCATATTTCCAGAGATGAAGCTATCAGAGTTGCAGGGCTGCATTTCATAGGTAAGGCTCATGCATGGTGGATTTTTTAATCTTATTCCTTAAAGAATGCCAATACTTTCTCTTATGCAAGATTCATAAAAACATTGATGCAGAGGTTTGGTGAAAAACTTCCAAAGACACATGAGAAAGGAAAACTAGAGAAAACAAAACACTTCCATGTGATGGATGAAACTCCATCTCAGAAAACCTTGAGAGGAGCTGATGTCTTTCATTACATATTGCCGGAAGCAAAACTTTCAGTTCATATTCTTGAACAAGAGGGCATGGGGATCACTTTGTCACAAAGGGATCCAAATGTTTATATGTTGCCTACACACATTGATGGAGAAGAAGGCAACAACGCTGTCACATATAGAGCACATCTAGTGTCTCATGCAGAGGGAAGAGGAGCACATGCTCCCATAGGAGGGATTCTTGTATCTTTGCAAGAAGTTCCCCAGGATCTCATACATAGAGTTCCAAGAACAATCAGTGAGCAGCATGATTGTGCAGCATTGCAGCTGGAAGGAGGAGGAAAGGAGGAAGAGTAGTATCGGTTGATGAGGGGCATACACCTTTATCTATTTCAGAGAGCCAATTCAAAGAAGAGGCAGATTGATTTTCGCTATAGAAGCAGGGGCAAGATGGCCCAATCATATATGCAGTCTACTCTTGACATTGATGTCTCACTACATGGAGGCATTCCACCTGGGAGGCCACCTGATCTTTAGTTGATGAGAGATATCTTGTCTTTGGGTTCACCACTCTTGGGTTTTGGAAAGGTGAAGAGTTTGGAGGAATACTTTGGCATGGGGGATGTCAAAGTAGTAGGCAGCAGCATGAGGAGAGCTTCACATGCTAGACCACCAGCGATGTCTTTGAGGAGGATTGATCCTTATTGGAGATCTCAACTTTTGGTAGAGTACTCCAAGGATCTTGGTGCATGCATGATTCTTGATGACCCAGATGGAGATGATAGATAGATGGTGGATTATATGGTCATCTATTCCTATGGCAGGATCTTCTTGACTAGATCTTCTAGTCTCAAGGAGAGGCTGCTACGTGCAGCACATGAGGACTTCTCTTCTATGTCCTTTGATGCATATTTCCAATTGATGGAGGAGTTCACTTGGGAGGGCATTCAGCATGACATATATCAGCATATGGAGAGATGCATAGCCTAGATGGTGAGGATGTCACATCCACCTTCCTATTCATTGGGAGTGAGGGAGAATTTCCAGTTGAGCCATTTCAGCTCAAGGCCTCAAGTACATAATGGAGGAGGTATCATTTCATATTTTTTCTTGTAATTGTTTTCATTATTTGAGCAGCATGATGTAACAAGAAGAAACATTTCTTCTTTCATATTATATGATGGTGTACTTGCAGCTACTTGTAGCATTGATTCTAGCTATCCTTTTGACGAGCTGTGGGGGAAGCCATATGTCTCTTGGTGTGCACCAATGACACCATATTGTAACTTCATGTTTTCATCTTATGAGATGACTATGGCAGCAAACAAGTGGCTAGCAAAGCACTTGTTATTTCTTTTTTTGATGTAGGCCAAGGAGGCACTACGCTAGTTCCATGAGAGGGACCTAGATTCACTCTCCAGTTGTCAATTGGAAACTTGTTTTTATTCTATCTTGCTTCCATGTATTGTTGATGTGTTTTTGTTCAAAGGAAGCTTGTATGAGGGAGAGATGAGGCAACAGCAAAAATTTTTGTTGCTATGGTTGCACTTGGGAGAGTATGGGAAAAATTCTTCCCATACTTTTCATGATGTTTCTAAAGAGAAGGAAGGCACATTCATGGTGCAAGGAGGCTACCCTTCAGTTTTGGAGGATCATGAGAGGCTTCCCTATAGGGAGTAGATCTTCTCACTTAGCACCATGATGCTGGATGACTTTGGCATATGGAATGTCAAAGAGAGGTGTCATGGAGCCTTATTATAGAGGCCTATAGCACTGTCACATAGGAGCATGATCTTATGGATGAGATATTCCAAAGGGAGGAGGTATCCCTTATTCTTGCAGATATCTATGAGTATATTCTCATGGGAGGACTTATTGGAGGATCTCACTTTCATCCAACTCACTGTGTATGGTAGAGAATGAATTTCTATAATTTTTTATTACTCTATTTTGTACCTTCTCACCATGTTTGCACAGTGCATTGCTCCTCAAAAGAGAAAAAGTATTTTTGGGTTTCATGGTCACTTTAGGGCCAATGTTTATGATGATAGTAGCCCATCTATACATGACTTTGGGCAAGTGTGTTTTTATTCTATCTATGTAGAGCTTATATACATTGATGCTCACTTTCCCATGTTGGGAGAACATACATATCCAGCTTGTAACTTGTTGCAGGAACACCTGCCATATGACATTCTCAAGAAGTAGTTGGGAGAACTGCGTTGTATCCACCAGAGAGACCATATGTATCATCCAAATTTGTACATAACCTTCATCCATTTTCTGATTTGGATGCCATGTGGTGATGATGTGCCATTCATCTTGAATGGAATGGTTTGGGTTGGCATGACTCATGATTTTGGAGGAAGAGTCTTTGGAGGCTCAATATTCTTCTTGCCATTATAGGGAAATCATGTCTCAGCCCAAGATCAGCATGCCCTCTACCCTTTTCATGAGTGGAGAGGAGGACAGCATGGGATAGGCCCTCTTGCCTATCATGTTCACTTATTCGTCCCACCTTGATTTCAGGAGCACAAGGTGGAAGAGACTTTTCATGAGTTACTATGTTGGAGGGTGACTCACTTCATTTGGATGATTGCATGGATGAGGGAGGCACTCATTCACCATGATGATCATCACTCCTACTTTGTGGAGGCCATGAGACATATATCATGTTTCCATTCAAACTTTCCACCTCTGATTGATGCAGACACCTTGGTTTTGCACACTTGGGAGGAAGCATTGGATGACAGTTTATTTGTCGATTCTCTTCATGCAGTGATAGAGGCTATTGATGGAGGCCACATGAAGAGGAGGGGAGATATTTTTCCCTCCTTATCCATTTTCTTGAGGACAAGCAAATATTTTGGAG
Source organism: Pinus albicaulis (assembly GCA_034641835.2). NCBI lineage: Eukaryota > Viridiplantae > Streptophyta > Pinopsida > Pinales > Pinaceae > Pinus > Pinus albicaulis. Next base: position 1,123,116,112 of record CM076583.1, on the reverse strand, counting down.
GGGAGGACTGTAATGTTCCAAAATTTTAGCTTCCAAGATAAATGGAACATTAGAGTTAACAGCAGCTGTAGCTGGTCAATAAATGGGTAGAAAAGCCCATAAGTCTCCTAAGGAGGATAAGAACACTCCAAGTGTGAAAGGACACACTCTTTATAGCTCAATAATACACCTCCATGTGTGGAAAAAGATAAAATGAAGCTACTTTGACCAATTCAACAACGCAGTTTTAGTGAAGGAGGAATCCTAGGATGGATAACACAATTTTGGAGGGAAATGTAACTTGGGTTAGAAGCAATCTAAGAGAGTGGGGCCAAGGGAAAGAAAACTCACATATTATATAAGGAAGAGGATGGCAGCATCATTCATTATTTTTTATATTATTATTATTCTTGGCTGCCAAGAATTGTTGCTGCTTTGCTACTTAGCAAAGTTGCAGTGTTGTTTAGCACTGGGTGTTCCCAGGCGGGAATACCACCTCTTTCCTTTGAGTAGCTCATTGGGAGAGTTTTTATTCATCATTCCACATCAGGTTTTCAGGCCAAGATTCAGCCATATACATCAGCATAGCTTTGCCGGAGATTGTGCGGTGTTGCTCAGTGCAGCAATGGAAGGGATTGGAATCTCGGCTTCTGAGCTAGTTTCTCATTGTAGGAAGGTTTCCTTCACTTGAGAGATCTGTTTGGAGAGCTCCAAATCATATTTCAGATCTGTGGTATCATACCACACATTTCTCATACCCTCCTAGTGTTTTTTCTGCTAGGGAGTGCGTTATTTTAGTGGCAGTGTTCATTGCATTATTTGGTGGCTCCATTGTTGATCTTCCTTTGATTGAGAGGTTCAACCTTTCATGGGAGGAAGCCCCTGAGGGATCTACATCATATCAAACATATTTCAGCCTTATATAATCTTATGCTTCAGTGTTGCAGTGATTATTCAGTTATTTTCTGAAGATCACCTTTCTATGCAGAGTATTTTACAAGAAACCCTTGCCGGGTTATCTTGTATTTTGTATGGGAGATTATATCTTTTTAATTCAGCATTATTTATCAATATATGAGTAGATATATTATTCTCATACCATTTTATGTGTAAACCCTCTCTTATACTACGCATTCCCTTGAGCAGCTACTGCGGCATTTTGCAGTCTTGGGGTTTTTCACCATTTTTACCTACACTAGTGTGGGAGGTCTGTTTAGCCCACCAAGTTTGATTTGTTTCAGCTCTATTCTTGGATTTAGAATGTATATTGACTAATATATAGGATCAAAGAGTCCATTTCAATTTTTTATTGCATTTGTTGCTGGAAATGCGTTTTTGATGCTTGATTTATGAGAAATCCTGAAAAAGGGATATTACATGGGTTTTGGCATGATCTGCCTTTACATGGCCGTTTTCTCTTCCTCTCTCTCTATATATGCCCATAGGCTTACAAAATCAAATCTCTTATCTAAGAATTTTTATTTTTCACTCTTTGTGCCTTTGAGGCTTTACAATTATGTACAAAAGGTTCTATAACCAATTTTGGTTTAGGTCCATAGGTTACTCAAAAAAAACCTAAGAATCCTCTGAGTCCTCAATTAATTCCTAAAAAAATTTCTTTATCCCTTGAGGATATAAAAATTCAACTAAATCCTAAGGATCCTCCATAAATACCTAAAATCATGAACTACTTTCTAATCTAAGATTTAAAATATTTCAGAATATCTCAAAACACATCAATCACTCATCAATCACTCATGTTCTCCTACATTCGGGAAAATTTACAAATATTCCTCTCAATATTTAATTAAATCGTATTCTAAATGTCTCACGAAAATCACTCAAAATATTAAAAATTATCTTAATTAAATATCTAGGAAAACCACTCTTTTGAAAAACACAAGACTCCCTAGATTCTACTAAATGTACACAATTTCGGAACCATGATGCTCCTGAATTAGACTCCCAAGGTAGAAAATAATAATTATCTCCAGATCATGTGCTTCCAATCTTTGTCCTCTTGAATGCCATACTTTATTCTGTAGTCCGTCTTTGGCTGCTGCTGCTATTGTTTTTTGTTGTTCTCTGGGTCTCCATACTTTATGTTGCATTTCCCTAGTAGCTATGTTTTCACAGTCTATTGTTGTCTTTCTCTTGCTACTGCTTTGCTTTCTTGTTGTTTTCTTCTTCTGAGACACCTTCATCATCAAATTTCTTATCCTTTCAATCTCCATGTCCAGATTATCTTTTGACTGGTACTCACTCTGCCAATTGTTGTCGCACTCTATCCTATCATATTCAAATTGTTGTATGTTACTTTAACTTTGAAGTTGTTGGATTCTTACTACTGCCCTTACATCCTTACCCTCTTGTTGCTTCTGAAATTTGGTCTCGTCTCTAAACAACGTCTGTTCAATATCTGCAAATTTACTTTCAAAAATTTAATTTCTTTTCAACTCCCTGAATGCAATAACATTTTCTTCCAACTGTTGATTATAATTCCATTCTCCTTCATCATTATTGTTTTTTAAGACAAAAACTTGTTCATCCTCATACTGCCTTTGAACTTCACTCTTACCTTTAAAATATAACATGTCCTCCATCTCCTTTATTACATCTTCATTTGTATCTTCTTCATCACCTGCAAATACATCACAAACTTGAAAATTTAAACTCACCTCAATCTCCTTAGATGTTATACACATCTCTTTTCCTTTGGATGCAATTTCCTCTTCACTGTTAGGGTCTCTCAACAACTCTTCTAGTACTATAATATCTTATTTACACTTAAAAAGTATAAAGTCGAATTTGGTATTTCTCATAATAGTCTCCAATAGTTGTTCTTCTTTTTGGCTTCTTGTGACAGTCAAAAATTTCACAATATATTCATCTTTTCCTTCCTTCAAATCTTCACTTTCTTCATCAAAGAAAATACCTTGCTCAGGTTTGCAAAAGTAAATTTCTTTTTCTTGCTTTTGACTACCAGTATAATCCAAACTTCCTCTTCTTACAACTCTATCAATATGCTCAAAAGCAATATCTTCCTTCAAATGTGTATAAGCTTCCTCATGAGACCTGACTGTCTCATCCTCCTTATTTGAAACAGAATTCATATTATATCTCCTTGCTTCATCTTCTTTGACAATACCCAAAGATTGTCCATCATCATGTCTTACACTTGAAAGCACACACAAATTTTTAATTTCCAAATCAGAAGGCCCAATTGCCTCAACTGATGTTTTAGACACCATTGTTCTTTCTTCAAGTTCACAGAGAACTTTTTCTTTTGTAGCAACTTTCTTTTGTTGTAACTCAACTCCTTCGATCTCCTCTATCCTCAATTGAACACTCATTATCTGCTCAAGCTTCCTCAGCTCTTCTGTTAGCTACATATCCACCTGCTATTTTCTCTTCTCTTGTAGCCTATGCCACTTCACCTTCTTTCCCATAGTCCAACCATATCTCTGGTCTACCTTATTTCTCTGTAACATATCCATCAATAATTCAATTTGAAAATTTATCTTAGCTTTCTCTCTGTCAATCTCTTCTTGACTTGTCTTCCTTTCCATGCCATCTTCTTTGGCATATTTCTTCTCTCTTCTTCTATTGTGACTTATCTTCGAACTCCTACTATGACTTCAGTAGTCATTCTTTTGTCTCTTGTGAACTGCATCTATTCACTCGTGAAAACTAAGCCTTTCCTTCTCGGAAAGTCTCCATACCTACTGCAAGTACTTCACCAAGCCTTCTCTCCTTGGTATTTTGGTAATCTTGGTTCTCTATCTCTCAAACCTCTATTTGAGAAACTCATTTACTCATTGGCTTCTACAATTCTACTTTCTTATGAGAACACTATTTTCCTCTCTGTCCAACCTTCAACTGGAATTTTCAGGTTCTTTTCCACATTTCCTCGGAGTATTCACTTTACTCTGCCTTTAAGAACACAAGAGGTTCTTCTTTTCTTTAAAGCTTTCCTCTTGCTGTCTTTGCTAAGATATTTCTCCTTTGTCTGCAACCTACAAAACTCAAATCAAAGTTAACATAAAACACTACCTGCATGATTTCACAAGCAGTCTGCTTCCACTTTTCACATTCGAATGGATCTTCATTCTCTACAAGAAAAAAACCATCTCTTTTTCAGCTTTCATTGTTTGACTTTTCCCTTGCACTTGTCTCCACTTTCTTATATTTATAATCTGACTCTTCTCCTCTAATCCACAATCACACTGAATCTCACTCTGTTCTGCTACCAATATCTTCTGCATTATTTTAACTCTGCAATCTTCATCAAAACTCTGCTTGTTCTGATTTTCCCCTGAAATAGCTTTTACTCTGCTCTAATACCAAATGACGCAACCATAATGTCACCATTAATCAAAACATGCACACATGAAATGTTAGTGGAATTAACCCCACATGTACTCCTCTTTAACTTGAACTCCTTTTTCAGTTTGAATCAAATACATGCGGAATTTTTTTATACTTTACCTTTATGCATTACTGTGCCTTCACCTTACCTTACTTCCTACATGGCTTCACTTTATACAATCCTCAAACCTGTGGGTTATGGCCCACATACTCCTTTATACATGCGAGGTGGATTAAATATATTTCATACATACATACCTTATGAAATCAACATCGCAGAATTTTAAAACAAAACTCACATAGCCCAAACCTTTTTATATATACGCATAACATTCTATTGTAGGGTCCACCATACCTCCATTGTAATCACTTGATCAAAATTTTAAACACTTTACCATATAATGTTAAACGCTAGGATCCACGATGAGTGCCTATGCACCATTATGACACGTGGCTCCTGCTATCACATCACAACTTCTGTCCTTTCCAGTTCACATCGCAATCAAAACCCTTTTCCTTTCGAACTGTTTGACGCTAAACCTTAATTCCTGCGAGGTGTGCTATTGCGCGGTAATGACACATCGCATCGCATCACAAACAAATTCCTTTATCTCGCGAAATCCTTCGCGCTATCTGTTATCTTTTTCAAAGTGAAAAATCGTGACTCGATGTACATCATTGATCTATTCCTCTTTTACCTCTGATCTATTCGTGATATTCCATTCATCTCTCTGCAAATCTCTAAGTGTTCTCTGCCTCTGTCGACTCCTCTACTTTACGCTGCTCTGTTGCTTTGTCTCCTTCAACGACTCCTCCTTAACTTATTTAGGTTTCTTCAATGTGAATTTCTCCTATGCTTTTCCTCTGTCCTTAGAGACATTAATCTCTTATTGAATTCTTCTTCGTTCTTTGGTCTTTGGTCAAATTCTGCTCTTTACACTGTCATTTATCTGCAACACAGTCTTCTCCGCGTTGCTTCTCCTTTGCTCGTTCAACTTTCTCTAATGAGAATCTCTATTTAGCTTTTCCTCTGTTTCTTTAACACCATTTTGAACTTGAATACAAAGTACTCTCGGTCTTATTTCTCCGAATCAGAATTACTCGGATGTACAAAATTTATATGCACAAATTTACTTCCATAAGATTTATCTCAGCTAATTAATTCCCGGACTAGAATATACTCATATTCTACCCAATCATAAGTCCTTTATCACTCAAAAAGACTTATACAATCAGCTAGAATTAATACACTGATATCAAATTCTTTCTATTACGAACCACTCAGCACATAACAGAAATGACACACAGTCAAACTAGAATTCGATTTCTCATTAAACAAATAAATGAACAAATACAAGAAAATTTGTTTATAATCAAGTTTTGGCCTGATTTTCCTTTACATGGCCCTTTCCTCTTCCTCTCTCTCTCTATATGCTCATAAGATTACAAAATCAAATTTCTTATCTAAGAATGTTCATTTTTCACTCTTTGTGCCTTCAAGGCTTTACAATTATATGCAAAAGGTTCTGTAACCAATTTTGTTTCAGATCCATAAGTTACTCAAAAAAAATCCTAAGAATCCTCTAAGTCCTCAATTAATTCCTAAAATCTCTTCTTTATCCCCTGAAGATCTTAACATTCAACTAAATCCTAAGGATCCTCCATAAATCCATAAAATCATGAACTACTTTCTAATCTAAGATTTACAATATTTTAGAATATCTCAAACCACACCAATCACTCATCAATCACTCATGTTCTCCTACATTCGAGAACATTTACAAATATGCCTCGCAATATTTCATTAAATCCTATTTTAAATGTCTCAGCTAAATCACTCAAAATGTTGAAAATTATCTTAAATAAATACTTAGGAAAACCACTCTTTTGAAAAACACAATACCCCCTAGATTTTACTAAATTAACACATTTTCGGAACCATGATGCTCCTGCATCAAGAGGTTTCCTACGTTCGGGTAGATTTCATATGTGTCAGGGTGATTTTAAGAATGTTATACATTTATTACTCAAATGCCCATTCAGTGTGGCCATTTGAATTGGGGTCTTACAATGATTAAACATTGAAGTTGGTTGAATTTATGCACCTATTAATGCATGCTATATGGATTGGAATACTAAATACATGGATGTCAGAACACTCCCTTTCTTTATATTTTAGGGAATTTTGAATGCAAAAATTATCTAATTTTTTATAATATTCCCTTTGATATTGACAGGGATTGCAACAACATATGCTCATACTTCAAGGAATATGTATGTGGATAAAAAGGGGATTAACAAATTATTTTAACCTATTGATTGTTGGTGAAAATAACATGTTGGTTTTTTCAATGGGTTTTCATAACTATGTGGTTGTGGCACATATATTGTTTTGTCATCGGATCAATATTATCTTTTTAGTTGGAACAATGATGTTGTGACCAATTCCAAGGTGGAAATCGTGACTCTTTGGGACCTTCTTTTCTATGTTCATTGGCTATGTATCAAGACTTTGTATGTTTTTGGGGACTCTAAAGTCACTATTGATTGGGTCAATCATAGGTCATTTTTCGAGCCTCCTTTTCTATCTAACTAGATGTTGAGGATCAAGACCTTGATTGGATTTTCAAGGATCTCACCTTTTCCCATATATTAAGGGAGAAGAGAAATATTGTAGGCACACAATAAAAGATAGGTTTATCATATCAAATGTGCAAGATAAATTTCATTTCTTTCTATCGCAACAATTTCCTTTGCTATGGAAAGATCCCTGTTTCATGAACTCCTCTTTATGTTGGAAATAGTTTTCATTTGACCTTATGGACATAGCTATGTTTTCTATTTTGTATTTAGTTTTTAGGTATATATGTCCTTTCTCTAGTCTATCTAGTCTTTTTGGTACATGGTTTTCATGTGACACTTTTCCTGTATTATTCCTTCTTATGTATTTCAGCAATACAAACAGTAAAAACGTTGTTTTCATAAAATTACGCTATAGAATTTAGAAACAGGACTTGGATCATTTATCTTATGCATTATAACCCTTACATACATAATGGGATCATAAAAAAATCATTCTAGCTATGTTAAACAGATCTCCCCAGCCCAATATAGCTCAAAAATGCCCAATCCCTATGACTTGGACCAAACAAAATTTCTGAAGCATGTGACAGCATTATTCCGTGAGGGTTTCTGCAAAAAAATATGGACAATAACATATCTGGAGATTATATTACTCAAAGAGCAAAGAAAATGGAGGTCTAGACCCTTTTATACAATATGGAGACAACCCGGCAAGGGTTTCATGAAAGCACAAGTATAAAATGGTAGATCTGCATAAACATCATGCAGTATACTACAAATCTCTATTGATATGGCTGAATATTACATGAGTTGGTTGAAATATCCTCCTTACTAGTCTTCCGAGAGAGGGAGAACCCTTTCCCCTAAGGAATTAGCTCAAAATCAAGGGATTTAACCCTACCACAGCAACACCTTCAGAAATGATGCAGTTTCTGCAAGAGACTATGCTGTAGAGGTTGGTGACTGCTTGACCCCAATTTTGATATTGCAAATGTATCCCATATCTCCTCTTAGATTCCTTCAACATGCTGAACTAAGAAAGATTATGGAACTCCTGCATGAGAATCCCTTGCACTAAACAATGCAGCAAACCCAACAAAACAGCTAAAGCATGCACTAATTCGTAAGACCCAAACATAGACAAGATTTTGAATGCCCCTCATGGTTTCCATCCCTTTCCTTTTATTCTTGGTGAGCCTTCTCACCCTTGACCGCACACATTCATGAGGTTACTTCCTTGCAAAGATTCCTCCATCAAAACTGTGTTGTTCCCACTAGTTCCCTCCTCTTTTAGTAGCGACATTGATTTGGTTAACATAGATCTAGTCCTCATGCATTGCCTCCTTTCACACAAAAGGTGGCTTTATTTTTCCTACCTATACTAATCCCCTTTCACATTGGGAATGCTTTATTCCTACTAAAGAGATTTAAGGGTATCCCTACCCCATTTATTCTTTTAAGATGCAAAACAGAGCAACATATAATATTCCAACTAGCAGTAGCTAATTGGGAATATTATAGTCCTCCCCTCTCAAAATTTTCTTGTCCCAAGCAACAACAAAGAAGGATGTTGTAAGATCTTCTCTCCTTCCCAAGTGGCATCCTCATTAGGAAGATTCCTCCATCGAATTAGATATTCTTTGATCACCTGGTTCCTTAGCTGCCTCTCCCGTGTATCCAAGATTTCCTCTGGCTACAAAACTAGATGGCCTTCATCATCAATAGGTGGGAGGTCCATATTGGCAACTATATTTTGTCCAATGGCCTTCTTGAGGCATGAGACATGAAAGATTTTATGGATCTTGCTCCCCTTAGGAAGCTCCAACTCATATGACACTTCCCCAACATAATGGATCACCCTGTATCGCCCTTAGAAATGTGGTTTGAGCTTCTCATCCCCATTCTCTTTGATTCTAGATTGTCTATAAGGCTGAATACGGAGATATACCAAATCATCTACCTCAAAGTGCCTCTCTATCCAACAACAATCCGCATATACCTTTTGTTGGTTTTTTGCAGTAGTAATGTTGTCTTTGAGGGCCCAAAGTATGTCCTGACTCTCTTGAATGCACTCTTTTTCTCTGGGAGCCTTGCTTTCTCCAAACATGAAATTAACAAATGAGAGTGCATCATACCCATAGAGAGCTCGGAATGGGGTCATACCAATGGACATATGGTAAGTGGTGTTGTAAAAATACTCCCCCAAATGGAGCTAATGCAGCCATGCCCTCCGTTGTCCTGAAACATAGTTTCTCAAGTAGCCTTCTAGCCACTTGTTTACTATTTCAATTTTTCCATCATTTTGTCGGTGATAGCTAGTACTTGGTGTCAATTCATTCCCCACTAAGTAGAAAATTTCTTTCCAAGAGCCACCCATGAAGCGGCTATCTCGGTCATTGACTATGGTCTTTGGGAGACCATGGAGCCTAAACACGTCTCTGAAGAAGAGCTCAGCTACCTGTGAACCAGTATAACATGCAGAAATGGAAAATAAGTGTGAATATTTTGTTATTCTATCAACAACTATAAAATTACAATCCTTACCCTGAACAGTAGGTAGACCAGTGATGAAGTCCATGGAGATGCTCTCCCATTTTCCATCTAGAGTGGGAAGTGGTTGCAATAACCCTACAGAATGGGTGTGTTCTCCCTTGTTCTATTAGAAAACTATGCACTCCTTAACGTGTTGGAGTACATCCTCCTTGAGACCCTTCCATGAGAATCTCTCCCTTATGGCCCGATAAGTCTTTGTGAATCCTTGATGCCCTACAAGTGGGGAATCATGTGATGCTTGTAAGATCTTCTCTTTGATCTTAGAATTATTAGCCAAAAAGACCTGGTCCTAGGAATAGATGATCTCATCCATCACTCTATACCTCTCATCAGATATCACCCCATAAAGTATCTCACATGCAAAGTTATCCTTGTAATAATCAACCAACAATTGAGCCTTCCAATTTTCATCCATGCCCCTTAAGGACAACGATTCTAGCCTCCTAGATAGAGCATCGGCCACTACATTTCTCTTCCCCTTGACATAATCTATGTCAAAGTCATATGCTTGGATTTTTCTTACCCATTTCTGTTGTCTCTCTTGAAGCTTCTTCTACTCAAGAAATAATCTGAGACTCTTATGATCAGTCTTCACCCTGAATTTATTCTCCACCAAGTATTTCCAGAATTTGGCTAAGGCATGCATAATAGCCAACATTTATTTATCATATATGGGGTACAGCCTCTCATGTGGCAGCAACTTCCTGCTCTCAAAGGCTATAGGATGCCCTCCTTGCATCAAGAATTCTCCAATACCTTCCCCAGATGCATCACACTCCAGTACAAAAGGTTGAGAAAAATCCGATAGAACTGACACTGGGCAGCTACTCATTACCTCTTTGAGCTTATCAAAAGCTATTTGTGATGTAGGTGTCTAATTGAAAGCTCCCTTCTTTGTCAAATATATAAGTGGTTCTGCTAGTTACGAGAACCCTTTGACAAACTTCCGGTAATATGTGCATATGCCTATAAATCCTCGGAGTTCTATAACATTCGTTGGCTCAGGCCAATCTTTGATAGCCTGGATCTTTTCTTCATGGAATATTACTCCATCCACTCCAATGATGTGGCCTAGGTAAAGCATCTCTGTGACTCCAAACTCACATTTAGCGAGCTTAGCATAGAATTTTTTCTCCTTAAGAATATGCAATACTGTCTCAATATGTTGCAAGTGTTCCTCCCATGTGCGACTGTAAATAAGAATGTCATCAAAGAAGACCAATACAAACTTTCTCAGATGACCACGGAAGATGTGGTTGATGGAATATTGGAATGTTGTAGGGGCATTGGTCAATCCAAATGGCATTACCAAGAACCCAAAATGCCCATAGTGACACCTGAACACTATTTTGGGGATGTCTTGATCCCTCACCCTGATTTGATGATATCCAGATCTCAAATCAATCTTGGAGAAATATTTTGATCCTCATAGCTCATCCATCATCTCATCGATCCCGGGAATTGGGTACCTATTCTTCATGGTCTTCTTGTTTAATGCTCTATATTCAATGCACATCCTCAATGTGCCATCCTTCTTCTTTAACAAGACCACTGAAGATGCAAAAGGGCTAGTGCTAGGCTAGATATGTCCTAGAGCTAATAGCTCTTGGATGGCCCTTTCAATATCATCCATATAAGCTTTTGGATGCCTATAAGGGGTGGTAATCATTGCTTGCTTCAACTCAATAGTATGCTCAAATCCTCAATCAGGAGGCCTCCCTAGTGGGATATCTCCAAACACTGTAGAGTATTGGTCTAGGAGAGATTGTACATCTGGATGTACTAGTGAATCCTTGCCTCCAACTTCAGAAAAATGCAGTTCTACTGCCCACTCTATTTCTCCTCTACGTAAATCTGCTTCCATCCTGTGGGCTGAAACAATCTGAGGTGGGTAATTGTGTATGCCTTTTATTTTCTGTTGCTTTCTATTCTCTTTGTCTGTCCATTCCATCTCTAGAGTCTCCCAATCAGTGGTAACTCTCCCAAGAGTGATTAACCACTAGACACCTAATATAACATTGGTGTCAGGAATTTCAACCACAAAGAAGTGGTTTGTCAGAGTGTAGATTCCCATGGTGATAGACAACTTTGGAACATACTTGGCACACTCCATTGTTCTAGCTCTTGGAGCCAAACCTAAGAAGCCTTCAAAGTCTTCCATGTAGATACCCCTTCTTTGTACTAGCTGTGAGTCAATGAAGTTATGAGTAGCTCCACTGTCTACTAGTACTGATAGTCTTTTCCCCATAATAGTGCCTCTAACCCTCAAAGTCAGATATTTAGTGACCCCTCTTAACGTTGCAAGAGCTCCTCCTTTTGGAGCAAAATTTTTTACTTCATCTTTTGTGGGTGGTACGGTGTTGGCCCTCTCCTCCTCATTAGAAAATATTTCAATGCAATGTGCCTTCCCTGCAACACATTGATGGTTTGGCACCCATGGTTCTTGACAAGTGAGGAAAAGTTTTTCCTTCCTTAATTTCTTCTGATCATTTTTAAGAGATGTCCTCCCTTGATCCTCTCCTGGCCATGAAGAAATATCCTGCTGAAATAATGCTTTTGTCTTGGGCAAAGCATGTTGTAAATCTCTAGCCTTCTCCATAGCTTCTTGGAGTGTAGTAGGTTGAGTAGATTTCACCAACCCATGCAATGGTTTAGCTATCCCATCAATAAACATGCAGATCCTCCTTCTCATAGTGAGGTTGGATACCATTACTAAAAGCTTAAAATATTCAGCAATATAATCTTCTAGAACTCCTTTTTGTTTGAGATTAGTTAGCTCAACAAAGTGACCCTCCAAATCCCTTGGATCAAATCTCTCTACTAGTCTCCTGGTGAAAACTGAGTATGAAGTGATATGAGCATGCCCCAGTGTAGTCAAAACATGGAACTACCATTCATGAGCCTCCCCTTCCAAGTGCAGCGCGGCTATTTTGATAGTTTCAATTTCAAAAAATCTGACCTTGAGAGTGTAGTCTCTTGCAGAAAATGCGTCATTTTTTAAGGTAGCCTAGAATTCTCCTATTAGATCCCTTCAACAAGCTGAACCAAGAAAGAGTATGGAACTCCCGCATGAGAATCCCTTGCACTAAACGGTGCAGCAAACCCAGCTAAACAGCTGATGCATGCAAGAAGTCATAAGACCCAAACATAAACAAGGATTTTAATGCCCCTCATGGTTTCCACCCCTTTCCTTTTATTCTTGGTGAGCATTCTCACCCTTGATCCCACACATTCATGAGGTTACTTCCTTGCAAAGATTCCTCCATCAAAACTGCGTTGTCCCCACTGGTTTCCCTCCTCTTTTAGCAGTGTTGTTGATTTGGTCAACATAGATCAAGTCCTCATGCATTTTCTCCTTTCACACCAAAGGTGGCTTTAGTTTGCCTACCTATACTGATCCACTTTCAAATTGGGAATGCTTTATTCCTACTAAAGAGATTTAAGGGTGTCCCTACCCCATTTATTCTTCTAAACTAAAAAATAGAGCAACATATAATATTCCAACTAGCAGCAGCTAATTGGGAATATTACATTTCCATATGATGATGCTTGTGGAATATGGTTTCCACATGGGACTTTTCTCCATACGGTGAAGTTTTTGATAGGAATCGACAAAGAGTTATTATGTTTATTTCATAATTTCAGATCATCTAAACTATTTTTTTTTAATACAAAACCCATTGATTTTTCTTTATGAAAAAATATAAAAAATAAAGAAATATGATGTGAACTTATTACTATGATATCTAAAAGGTGTTTTATTTCTTGAAAATATTATATTTCAACCTATTAAATGTACAAAAAATCTGATCCAAAAACAATAATTATATCAAAATTATCCTATACATTTAAGGCATAATCTAACTTACAGACGAAATAGAATTTTTCACTGGAATCCTGCAATTTCAAGAATGAATATGATTTTTTGTTGTTTAAAATACATTTTTGAATGCATAGACAGACTCAACACCCTGAAAAAACACGTCGGGCAATTGAATTTTGCATATTAGACAACTTAAACTCATGTTTTTAAAAATATCTGCTGGATTTTGATTAAAATTAATGAGAAAAATGTCCTAAAAAAAGGTTATTTCATCTCTAAATTAGACTATGCGTACATTTAATATTAACCCATGTATTTTTCCTTGTGGATTCAAATTTAAGATTAGCCCAAAATTTTGAACCCATGATTCAAATTTGATATTTAATTTTAGGTTTGTGTTATTATATTAATTGGTATGTTTATTTTATAAGTTATTGGAATTATGATTTAACTATAATAATTATTAGGTGGATGTAGGGATTTAATCACAAATCAAAGATTGAGATTTATCTCAAAAATAGTTATGCCCTTTTTTATTTTTTAATTAAATTGATTAATTAAAAGATGTCATATGAACAAGTGTAAAATGAAATGAGTTGTGGTTATTTGGGCATGTGGTACTGATAAACCATGGTATTGTAATAAAGTATATTTATAAATTAAAATCCCCATGATAAAGTGATAATTAAACTCCATGATTAAGAACCATGTTAAATGTTTTATGAATTATGCTGCCCGTAATTAAAGTACCTCCATTATTGATTAGGAGTTCAAATATTAGATTGATTAGTTAGTACTAATATTAGGTGGACATAACACTTACTCATTAGTGACCATGAACCACTTCAAAAATAAATAAAAATAGAAACTATTTATATGGTTTCACTAATGTATTATGTATAAAAGAAAATATCCATAATTATTAAAATCTCACATTTTAGAAAACAAAAAATAATAATTCATTTAAAGGCTATTTCATTTAATTTTAAGAAAAAACCGAAAACAAATAACTTGGCCATAAACTTGAGCATAATTTTTGTATACCTACCATCACTAATGCCTAGGAGCACTCATTAGTGACCACTAACCACTTAAAAAATAAATAAGAATAGAAACTATTTATATGGATGCACTAATATATTATGTATAAAAGAAAATATCCATAATTTTTAAAATCTCACACTTATTTACAAAACAAAAAATCATAATTTATTAAAAAATTATTTCATTTAATTTTAAGAAAAACCAAAAAACACTTAAATTTTTCATACCTACCGTCACTAAGGCCTAGGTGCCTAGAGTAGACATGGTGGTGTTTTATTAAGGTACTTGTTGGTTTAAAGATTACTGATTATAATTTTATGGGAAAAACACTAACCATGTTAAGGGCTTGTTTTTCTTAGGGTAGATGTGATACCCAAGTGATTTTGACGGCTTAGATGGCCTTGGATTGTGGCTACTCAAACCACTACTTAGGCTTGCAATCCATCTCAGAACTTAGGTAACCCAGCAAACAAAAAAACAATTACCATCAATAATGTACTTAGGCTTTTAATCCATCTGAGAACTTAGGTAACCTGGCAAACAAAAAAAAGATTACCATCAATAATATAACAAATGTTAACCTAGCAAACAAAAAAACAATTACCATCAATAATGTTACAAATGTAGTCTATGCCCTTATTTTCCTTGCTACTCAAACCAAAAAAAAATAACTACCATCACTAATCTAACAAATGTAGTATTATAGTATTATATTCTTAAACGTACTAATCATCTCGAAAGTCACATAACCTAACAAATATTAATTTATGTGGAAAATGTCACATTTATTATCTCAAAATTCACATAACCTAACAAATACTAATTTATGTGGAAAATGTCATATTTATACTAAGTACCCCCAATATCTCTTTGTGTTAGAAAAACTAGTTATAACTATTGATGTTTTATAAAAATATTCAACGCAATCCACTATGTATTTTAATATTATGGCTAATAATAGTAATGATTTTTTTGGTAAGGGATGTGTATTCATGTGCATTTATATTTTCATTTAAATATTAAGATGTTTTGTTTTAATATAAATAAATTTATATGAAAAAAGTTAATAATAATTTAATTGAAAATTAAAATATATGTATATATAAAATATTTTTTAAAAATATTAAAAATGTATTAAATTTTATTTACTTAATAAGAATGTCAAGAGATTTTATTAAGCTATTATTATTTTAAAATAGTAGGAAAATATATCATAATTTAATGGTTAAATTAATGAGGACAATCATCAATGAAAAACAAGCTCTTTCAGATGTCTCTCCATATTGGGTTGTTAAATTGTTTCATTACGTCCTAGAAAAACAAGCTCTTAACCAAAGAAAAACAATTTTAGTTTTAAGGCATATTCCAGATCCAAATTACTATTTATATGTGAAATAATTTTATTAATATTTATTTTTTCAATTTATTTTACTTTAAAATTAATATAAAAAAATAGACAATTTATTCTATCCAATCTATATCTCACAACCAATTTTAAGAACATTAAATCCATTTAAATGTTCAAAACACATTTAAAATAACATAAAATTTTGAAACACTAAATTCATTTATATATTCCAATTACATTTTAAATCACAAAAATTACAATCTCGTTTGAAATCATACCTTCTAAATTCAATATAAAAAACACACCCAATACTACATATACATAACTAAATTCATTTAAAAGCATATAAATTCAATATAAAAAACACACTCAATACTACTATACATAACTAAATTCATTTTTATATTCAAAATACGTTTTATATCACAAAATTACAATCTCAATTAAAATCATATCTTCTAAATTCAAAATATAAAGAAAACACTGAATACTACATATACATACTATCTTGAGAATGTACATAACAACAAAATAAGTAACAAGGAGTTCAAACAACAATATGCATCCATTAAAACTTGATTTCTCGCCAGAATTTTTTTCTTTATTGATTTTAAAAGCCTGCCTCCATATTACCGAACCCAAGTAGCCTCGTTCAGATTTCCCACTACAACATAGTCAAAGCTTCCAAATGTGGATGAGTATTGAAGACATACCCAAAAGTAGTATTCTCACCCATTAATCTTATCATGAAAGAAATCCATGAGTTCCACCACTATGTAGAAAAGTGGTAATCTTTATCAATGATCAGAAAGAGGATCTTGTGCCAATGTCCCTCTGTTAATGGAATCATAGCATTGAACAAAGGCGTATACCATCTCTTTATTTAGAATTGCAGGGAACTGAAGCCCATCAATATGGTCCACAAACCCAAGAAGACTATTGATACTTCCTACCCACCCTCCATAGATCTGTTGCTTTTATTCACGAATCCCTACCTTGAAAATATTGAAATAAATGGTAAGTCTTCGCCTTTGATTCTATAATAACGAACTTTTTTATCAGCCATGTGCTCCAACATGGATTGCCCCAATTTTATTTTCGTAATTCGTAGCGGATTGAAGATGTGTTGCTGGACATACTCCCTGTAATTCATCCCAGTAGCTTTCTCAATAACTCTCCCGAGGATTACGTAGCCAAAGTTGGAGTATTCCATGGTAGACAT
The DNA here is from genome assembly GCA_034641835.2 of Pinus albicaulis. NCBI lineage: Eukaryota > Viridiplantae > Streptophyta > Pinopsida > Pinales > Pinaceae > Pinus > Pinus albicaulis. The sequence goes on along the minus strand of CM076583.1, from coordinate 1,123,099,192 downwards.
GGGATTGAAATCCATAGCTAACCATTTCATGAAGCTAATTGCTTCTAACGGAGTCGGCGAAAGTGGGAGCTCTAACGGCTGTGATATGCAGAGAGCCATTAGGATGAAGCCACGTCAATTCCTTCTAAAGATCGATTCCAGCCTCTAGTGTGTTGTACCACTTTTGTACCTTGATATTGAACATATGATTGTGTACAGTGACAAATTGACAAAAGGAGACAGTAGAGAATTGCAGAGAGCACAGCGGCACTACATATCATTTATTGAAGGAGAGATGTATATTTATACAAGTCAGAAACAATTATGCAGAAATTGAATCTGGAAATTGATTACTAACTAATCTTGAACTAATTCTAAACTAACTGAACGATTAATTCTTTAACACTCCCCCTTAATCTTGAGGGTTACATTTTTTTATTCCTAACTTTTGACATTGAAATTCAAAATTAACTTTTCCTAATGGTTTTGTGAAGATATCTGCTAACTGTTACTTGGATTCACAAAATTTGAGAACAATATCACCATTTTTTATGAGTTCACAAATGAAGTGAAAACGAGTGTCAATATGTTTGCACTTTTGATGAAAGACATTGTTCTTCGACAAGGAAATAGTGGAAGTGTTGTCACAAAGGATTAATATAGGTCCATTTTATGTATAACCGAAGTTAGAGAGAAGTCTCTTTAGCCACACTGCTTGACATAATGTTGAATTCGCTGCAACGTACTCAGCCTCTATTGAAGATAACACAACTATGGGCTGCTTTTTGGATGACCATGATATCAATTTTCTGCCAAATAGAAAAGCATAGCCAGAAGTGCTTTTCCGATCATCAATACATCCTGCAAAATCACTATATTTATAACCAAGAAGTTTACTATATGTAGAGGCTGCATATGATAAACCATATGTAGATGTACCTGCAATATATCTCAACACCCTTTTTCTAGCTTTCCAATGACAGTCTTTCAGAGATTCCATAAACCTGGAAATATAACTAGCTGCAAATGTTATATCATGTCTAGTAGTAGTAAGATACATAATACTACCAGCAAGTTTCTTATACAAAATTGCATTAACAATAGTACCCACATCATCGTTACTTAACTTTGTACCAACTTCAATAGGAGTAACCACCAGTTTACACCTGTCCATCTTAAACTTTTTCAAAATGTCAGTAGCATACTTTTGTTGACTCATAAACATACCATCATGTATTTGTTTCACTTTGATACCTAAGAAGTATCTCATTAATCCAAGATCTGTCATTTCAAATTCATTTTTCATTATAGCTTTAAATTCATCTAACTGCATGTTACCTGTATAAATTATGTCTTCAACATCAAGACACAGTATCAAAATATTACCTTGATGATCATTATTGATATACAAACTGGGCTCATGGTTGCTCCTTCTGAAACCATTATTCAGCAAGTAATGGTCTATTCGGTTGTACCAAGCTCTTGGAGCTTGCTTCAAGCCATACAATGCTTTCTTCAACCTGTACACCTTATGTTCTTGATTTTTAATTTAGAAGAAAAGTCATTGATCAACATACACTTCTTCATTCAAAACACCATTCAAAAAAGCAGACTTTACATTCTATCAAGGAAATGATAAAGTAAAAATGGTAAGATTACAAACTCTCAGAACACAATTTGAAACACTTAAAATAGTTGAATCAGAAACCATTGATCATTTTATGACTAAAGTTATGGGTGTTTTTAATCAGCTTCGGATGAATGGTGAAGAAATAGAAGACCAAATAATTGTTGAAAAATTTCTTAGATGTTTACCTAAAAATTTTGACATGATTGTTACTTTTTTTTAATCGAGAAAATTAACAAAATTATCTGTGCAAGAACTAATTGGTTCTTTGTTGGCTCATGAAGCAACAATTAATTTAGATGTCAGTAATTTAGAGCATGCATTCAAATCTAAAGCTTCTATGGATAGAGGTAGAGGAAAAGGTTTTCGTGGCAGGAGAGGAAAAGGTAGATGATAGTCTCAGCCTGATGATAGATCACAGGTAACTCAAACACATTTAGATCAGTCTTAATCTGATCATGGATGTAGGTGGATAGATAAATCAAAAATTCAATGTCACTACTGCAAAAAAATATGGCCATTATAAGTCTGAATGTCAAAAATTACAATATGTTTTAAGTAAAAACAAAGCCAATGTCACAAACATTGAATGTGACTTTATTTTTGGCATGCCACATGACTGTGCAAGTACCTAATAAAGATGTTTGGTTGGTAGACAGCGGATGTAGTAATCATATGACTGGTCATAATGATTTGTTTTCACATCTTGATACATCTTTCAGTTCCTCTATTGGTTTGGGTGATTATCATCAGGTTAAAGCTTTAGGAAAGGGTGTTGTACCCGTCTTAACCAAACAAAATATTGTGAAAAATATCTACGATGTTTATTATGTACCTAATTTCAAGCATAATTTGTTAAGTGTTGGTCAGTTAGATGCACATGGTTATGATGTTAGCTTCACAACACTACTTGCATGATCTCTGATAAACATAAGTCTCTTGTTGCAAAGATTCCTATGACAAAGAACAAGTTGTATCAATTACAATTGAAAAGTGAGAATTTGTATGCATATAATGTTTCAACGCTGACTGACTCTGATCTGTGGCATTTGAATATGGTCATTTACCTATCAAAAGTATGAGTTTGTTGCAAAGATAGTCTATGGTGAAAAGTTTTCCTATTTTGTATGGTCATATCTCTTCCTGTACAAGTTTTATAATGGGTAAACATAAGCAAGATAGTTTTGTTTCAGCCTCTAATAGAGCCAAAGAACAACTAGAATTATTGCTTACTGATTTGTGTGGTCCAATGCAAAAAAAATCAGTTGCTGACAGTCTCTATTTTCTTACTTTCATTGATAATTTTAGCAGGAAAATTTGGGTGTATTTCATCAGATACAAATCTAAGACATTTTCCAAGTTTAAAGAGTTCAAAGCTGAGGCTGAAAAACAGAGTGGCGAGTTTATTAAACTTCTGAGGTCTGATAAAGGAGGTGAGTGTGAATCTAATGAATTCATTGATTTTTGCAAACAACATGGTATCAGAGCCTTGGGGTTCTTCTTCGGGCAAGAGGAACTAACTGCTGGAGATTTTGTTGCTGTGTTGGAGATTGTGTTGTTGCCTTCGTTGTTAATTTTTGTTGCAGTGTGTGTGAAGAGAATACGCAATTTTGTTGCTACCGGCGTTGTTAGATTTTTTCTCTTACACAGAAGTTTGTTGCTACGTGAAGTTGTTGTTGTGTGAGTTTTATTCTGCATGCATTGTTTGGCTTAGTGCTAAAATAGTTCTTCCATGTGTTGTTTGGCTTAGTGCTGGACCAATTCCTTCAATCTCTTCTCAGGTTTGTGCAGAACCGCATAAAGGAAGTTTTATTGCAGATGTCTGCTAGACTTTTTGTTGCCAGAAATATATATATATATTTTAAAATATGCAATGATATTTAAGTAGGACCAACTTAAAATTCAAAAAAAAATTAAATCTCAGTTGAGGATTATCAGTTTCCATAAAGGATATTGTTAAATATATTTTTTGCAGCCTTGATTTGCTAGAAGGGTGTATTTCTTTATGATACTCTTGCTAGAAAGATATCAAGTTAACGATGTATTTGCAGACAAAGTGTAGAGGCTTTCTTTAGTAGTGTAGAGGCTTAGGATCTTGTTTTTTTCTTCTGGTAGAGGGGAAAAGAAAGTACAAGTTTTTTTGTAAAAGGTGTCAGCTTTCTAAATTTTTTTAAACATGGCTTCGTTAAGTCAGTTTGTGATTCCTACGCCATTATTTAGTGGGAAAAATTACGATTTTTGGAGTCTTAAAATGCAAACATGCTTACAAGGTTTAGATTGTTGAGAATCAGTAGAATTGAGGTTCACAAAATCTGACGCAAATACAATTGTTGGAATGAGTACTGCTCAAAGAAAACAATTTGATGAAATTAAACAAAAAGAAGGTAGAGCAAAGTCGTGCATTTTAAATTCCTTATATGACTCTATTTTTCCTAAAATCACTACTGCTAAGAATACTAAATCAATATGTAGTTTTGTTGTGCTCTCTACAATTCTCTGTTGTCTCCTTTTGTCAATTTGTCACGTTGTTTGTCTACCAGAATCAAAAGATTAGGACAAGTATTGTTCTCCATTTCATTCCAAGACTTGTCTTTAAAAAATTTCACATCTCGACTTACGACAAACTTCTTAGTTATATGATTAAACAATCTGTATGCTTTAGATTGATCACTATATCCTATAAAAATATACTTTTCGCTCCTATCATCAAGCTTCTTTCTTAATTTTTTTGGAATATGAGCGAAAGCAATACAACCAAATACTCGAAAGTGTGAAACAATTACCTTTTGTCCATTCCATGCTTCTTTAGGTACGAAACTTTGAACACTAGAAGTTGGTAATCTATTCAAAATATATATCGAACATGCAACTGCTTCCAGCCCATAAATCTTTAGACAAATTTCGTGTTTTAAGAAAACTTAGAGCCATATTCATAATTTTTTAATTCTTTCTTTCCGCGACTCCATTGTATTGCGAAGTATAACTAGTTGTCGTTTCTTTTTTAATACCATGTTGCTTGCAAAAAGAAATGAATTCGTTAGATTCATACTTACCTCCTTTATCAGACCTCAAAACTTTAATAAACTTGCCACTCTGTTTTTCAGCCTCAGCTTTAAACTCTTTAAACTTGGAAAATGTTTCATATTTGTATGTGATGAAGTACACCCAAATTTTCCTGCTTAAATCATCAATGAAAGTAAGAAAATAGAGACTGCCAACAACTGATTTTTCTTACATTGGACCACGAAAATATGTATGCACTAATTGTAGTTGTTCTTTAGCTCTATTAGAGGCTGAAGCAAAACTATATCACTTATGTTTACCCATTATACAACTTGTACAGGAAGAGATATGATCAGACAAAACAAGCAAACCTTTCACCATAAACTTTCTTTGCAACAAACTCATACTTTTGATAGGTAAATGACCATATCGCAAATGCCACATATCGGAGTCAGTTGGCATTGAAACATTGTGTACATACAACTTCTCACTTTTCAATTGCAATTGATACAACATGTTATTTATCATAGAAATATTTGCAACAAGATACTTATGTTTATTAGAAATTGTGAAAGTAGTGTTGTGAAATCTAACATCATAACCATGTGCATCTAACTGACCAACACTTGAAAATTATGCTTGAAATTGGGTACATAATAAACATCATAGATATTCTTCACAACATTTTGTTTGGTTAAGACATGTACAACACCCTTTCCTGAAGCTTTAACCTGGCGATCATCACCCAAACCAATAGAGGAATTGAAAGATGTATCAAGATGTGAAAAAAAATCACTATGACCAATCATATGATTACTACATCCGTTTTCTACAAACCAAACATTTTTATTAGGTACTTGCACAGTCACTTGGCATGTCAAAAATAAAGTATCTGATGTTTCACATTCAATGTTTGTGACATTGGTTTTTTTTTTACTTAAAACACACTGTAATTTTCGACATTCGGACTTATAATGACCATATTTTTTGCAGTAATGACATTGAATTTTTTATTTATCTATCCACCTACGACCATGATCAGATTGAGGCTACTCTGAATGTGTTTGAGTTACCTGAGATCTATCATCAGACTGAAACTGTCATCTACCTTTTCCTCTCCTACCACGAAAACCTCTGCCTCTACCTCTATCCATAGAAGCTCTAGATTTGAAAGCATGCTCTAAATTACTGACATCTAAATTAATTCTTGCTTCATGAGCCAACAAAGAACCAGTTAATTCTTCCACAGATAATTTTGTTAATTCTCTCGATTCAAAAATAGTAACAATCATGTCAATTTTTTTAGGCAAACATCTAAGAACTTTTTCAACAATTTTTTGGTCTTCTATTTCTTCACCATTCATCCGAAGTTGATTAACAACACTCATAACTTTAGTCATAAATTGATCGACTATTTCTGATTCAGTCATTTTAAGTGTTTTAAATTGTATTCAGAGAATCTATTATCTTACCATTTTTTACTTTATCATTTCCTTAGTAAGCAACTTTAAGTATATCCCCTATTGATTTATCATTCTTAGCAGCACTGATTTTAGGAAAAATAGAGTCATCTAAGGAATTTAAAATGCACGACTTTGCTCTACCTTCTTTCTATTTAATTTCATCAAATTTTTTTCTTTGAGTAGCACTCATTTCGACAATTGTATTTGTGTAAACTTTTGTGAACCCCAATTCCACTAATTCCCAACAACCTAAACCTTGTAAGCATGCTTGCATTTTAAGACTCCAAAAATTGTAATTTTTCCCACTAAGTAATGGCGTAGGAACATGTTTAAAAACAATTAGAAAGCTCACACCTTTTACAAAAAAACATGTACTCTCTTTCCCCCTCTACCAAAAGAAGAAAAAAAGAGCCTAAGCCTCTACACTGCCAAATAAAGCCTCTACACTTTGTCTACAAATATATCTTAACTTGATATCTTTCTAGCAAGATTATCATAAATAAAGACACCCTTCTGGCAAATCAAGGTTGCGAAAAATATATTTAACAATATCCTTTATGGAAACTGATAATCCTCAACTGAGATTTTTTTTTTTTTAATTTTAAATTGGTCTTGCTTAAATATCACTATATATATCACTATATATATATATATATATATATATATATATATATTTGGCATCAAAAATTCCAACAGACATTCGCAATAAAACTTCCTTTATGCGGTTCTGCACAAACTTGAGAAGAGATTGAAGGAATTGGTCTAGCACTAACCCAAAGAACACACAGAAGAACTGATCCAACACTAAACCAAACAATGCATGCAGAATCAAACTCATGCAGCAACAAACTTCTGTGTAAGAGCAAAAATCTAACAACGCCAGCAGCAGCAAAATCGCGTATTCTCTTCACACATGCAGCAGCAAAAATTAACAACGCAGGCAGCAACACAATCTCCAACACAACAGCGAAATTTCTAGCAATTAGTTCCTCTTGCCTGAAGAGGAACCCCAAGGCTTTAATACCATGACAAACTGACAAAAGGAAACAGCAGAGAATTGCAAAGAGCACAGCGGCCACTACATATCATTTATTGAAAAAGAAATATATATTTATACAAGTCAGAAACATTTATGCAAAAACTGAATCTGAAAACTGATTACTAACTAATCTTGAACTAATTCTAAACTAATCGAACGATTAATTATTTAACATACAGTCCACCTTTTGGAAAATCAAGATTCTCCAAGAAAAAGAATGGCTTGTCCTCCATACTAACTTTCCCTTCCTGGCAAAACAATTCTAGTCACTGATACCGTACATGATAATTTATAACACTTCATCTATAAATTTCTTGCAACAACACTTGTCACCGATATCGAACAATATTATTGATAACATTTGATCTATAAATTGTGCAGAGGAAATTCGAGTATCTTGCAACAACACTTGTCATCGATACCGAACAATATTATTGATAACGTTTGATCAATAAATTTTGCAAAGGAAATTCGAGTATCTCATAATTAGATTCGGTGAAGAAGCTTAAGAATAGAAGTCCCTGTAATGGCTTTGCAGATGCTATTACATTTGAAAAAGTGATGTGTGGTGACGGGCTCCCACTTTGAAATATTTGAGTTTGCCTCTTTTGCCACAGGGAGCTGAGCTTCTGGTGCATTCCTATACGCCATGAGCTGAAATTAATTCAACCATTACCGAATTTGAAATTAAAATATCTAGAATCTCGACGGGCATTTTCACAATTCAAATGACTATCGCATTAATGCTTGCAGTGTATACCCACCCATCCACTTTTTATTCACGACATGAAGAACAGCGACTACATTAATTACACTGAACGTAAATACAAGGTTTGTACGGCTTGTACGAAGCTAGAGGTTAGGAGTTCGGCAGGTGAGAGAATGGATATCGCGAGTTATATATGCTCATGGATGGGTGGCCATTTACCAGATGAGATGGGACGTGTCTACCGAGCCCGCGTTTTGGCTCGGACGGCAGAAATCCGCCGGAATCCGGGCAACTAAATTTGTAAAAATCAGGTAGTTGCAGTGCTTGGAATCCATTTTTGACAGTGGAAATGGATTCAGCACTATCAAAAACCCCTCGGGCACTCAAAATACTAATGTTTAACAACTATTAACAAATTTCTGGGCAAATCTTTGCCAGATTTTCTGAAAATCGTTCCCAGATTTTGGGTCAAAACGCGGGCTCTTTAGACTACGGTGATGAGATGGGGCTATAGAATGGAGGTCTAATAAAGACCCTAAAAGGGCATTTAATAACCAATAGCTTACTATTTATTGGTTGCCATCGATGAGTGGCAATGGCAGAGATACGAGCCGGATATCCAGATTAGAACGCTGGCCGTGACGCTAGAGCCGTTCGGCGTTTCCGGGAGTTGTTATGTACGACACCGAGAGATGTTGAGAGGCCAACATGTTGGCTAGTTCCATGAATGGAATGAGATGACCCTTTCCCAACCCTGGAACCAAAACTACTTGTACTTTGCTTTCTCCCATCACGAAAAGAGATAAACGCAGGAGAACACAATCTCTGATGTCTCAAGCTACCTCCGTGGGCATTTTCGACTTGGAGTTTGAGTGGAGTACATATAACAATGGCGAAGGCATATCTTAATTTTTGCTCGAAACCGCTAGTCCATACCAATGGGTTCGAAAACCATTGTTCAGTCTGGCGGCGTAGCCGGTTTTTATCTGCCATCCTGTCAGGTTCTGCAGGGAAGAACTTGGTTCGATCGAAAGACGAGGCGGAGTCCGCACACTACTATTGGGACGCAGAATTAGAATATTGACTGCCAACAGCTTTTGTCGGAGAAGGGTCCAAACCTCTCGGGTGGCGGGACCCAACCGGGCGGTCTGTCCGATGCCACCATCGCAGTGTTGGTGCGACCTATGGAAACATTACTTGCAACTCACGGATGTTTGCAAAATGCGATATCGTTATTGGGGTGTGGAATTAGTTTTCATTATGTGAATCTTATTATATTTGTTGCGGGTAGGTTGTATTGTAATTTTTGGGTGCCAAAGAACTCTTAATTTTTTTATTATTAGTGAGCAAACTGAAATACAAATTTTATAATGTTTATTGTTGAAATTAACAAATATATATGTATATTAAATTAAGTATTCTGAAAAAGTTATTTATTTATACAATTATACATTTTTATTTATTAATAAAAATATTATTTAAATTTAAAAATAAAAAATATAGTCATTTTTCATGAAAAATAAAAATTATAAAAAATAATGCCAACTTTTTTTTTTTCCAGAAGAAAAAAAAACGTTGTATATATTAAATATGACAGTACATAAACCCAATTACATTCTTAGCTGAAACACTAATCCAACGAGAAACTCAAAATCCCCATTCACATACATAAACCAATTCTCTACAAGAAAAGCAATTCAATGTTCATGGCAAGCAAAATTTTGGGTAGGATTACCCATGCCCATACAAATTGTTCCTGTGCATCCCTGTAAGATAATAAAACAGAAGCATATAGAACTATAGACCTAATTGTATTGAACATACAGGGATTTGAAATGACATATGACAAGATGGGAAGGATATTATAGCGGTGCCTGACCCTGTTTTGCTGATACTTTTCGCATATGATCCCTGAAAAACAAGCTCGCTTGACTCAAATAAGGTCGGGCTCATTGCGGAATGAACATTATAGTCACGCTTGAGATATTTCGAAACAGGCTAGCTTGTACCACGATCATTACAGGCTCGCTTGATGACATATTTGTATACCGAGGCTTCCATGAGCATATATTGTCAGGCTTGCTTGATATATGAAATGAGTCATGCCGACTTGTAGACAGTGAATAGGAGCTGTGACATATGTCCACAGAGGTCATATCCCGTGAAGAAAAACTATCTCCAACATCCTTGATGTATTAGTAGTACTATTATACCGAATATATATTGATAATATGATAGTATTGCAAAAATTCCAAAAACCAAAATTGATGGAAAGGAGATAAGATAACAGTCGATGCTCCTGGAATGTTGTGTACCATAGTCATGGAATTGGAATAGTCGTGTTCCAAATCTGCACACCATCTTTGGAACTGGAGAACATGCATAGACTCCAACTCTACGCTATTCAAGACGGTCACGCTTCAAGTTCATTCAAATGATCTATTTATTCACTTAAGCCACAACTCGGAAAATACAATCAGAGGTAGAACCATCGTTAAAACCAAACAGTCTTGTTATTATTATGATTATTCTTGTAAAGTGGAGAGTTAATTAACTTAATCGTTTCTGTGAGGAAATTACAGTTCTTCCTCTCCGTTAATATTACTGTGGAAATTGAAATTTCAATTTCAAGACTTTTTTTTTTTTTTTTTAGTTGTTTTACATTAAAATTTAATATAAATGGAATTATGAATAAAATTTAATAAAACAATTAAACAAAATATTTTAAAACAAAATTTTTATATTTAAGACAAAAATTAGTTTAAGACAACAATATTTTTAAAACAAAATTCTAAAATTTAAGACAATGAGACAAAAAATTAAGACAAAACTTTTATATTTAACACAAAAATATTTTAAGACAAAACATTTTAAACAAAAGTATTTTAATACAACTTTATATTGAAGATAAAAACAGCTTCAAGACAAAATTATTTTAAGACAAAACTTTATATTTAAGACAAAAACAATTTGGAACAAAAATATTTTAAGACGAAACTTTATATTTTAAGACAATGGTCACTTAAGACGAAACTCATTTAAAACAATTAACAATTAAGATAAAAACATATCAATTTAAGACAATATTATCTAACAACCAATACAAAATTGACTTTGAATGTGCTAACCCTAAGTGTACTAACTTATGTGCTACTATTGTCTTCCACTTATACCAAGGTTGCTATTTCACTTACCATTCACGTTTATCTATATAAAGACAACATTTTGGGCTCGTTTGTAAATTTAATTTCCTAAAGAACACGACAACCTTTCCTCGCAAGATTTCCTAGACATCAATTCCTCTTTGTCCCTTTGAACTCTCGCTTAATATGACTAGAGACAACTTGTTTATCAATTCATCGGACACTACTACATGGAGAAGAGACTTTTTAAGAAAAAATTTATGCAAAAAAGAAATCTTTTTTCAAACAAATAATTTTATCTTAAAATTTACAATACGAGGTGCTAGTAAAAAGGTAAAGGATTAGTGCTGTCTTTACATTGTTGATGGGTTCTTCAAGTAGTGGAGCGATGGCGCCGACAAAAACTAAGGAGGATTTAGGGTGATGGATACCGACAACAGAGATATAAGCCTATGAGAGGAGAAAATGGAAGAAATTTAGTTGAACTTGTGGATAGCAATATCATAGCTTGAAAATTTTTCGAGGTCTCCATCAATTGTGTTTTGGCACATGTGCTTTGACCGAGCTGCTTATTTTGAATGCCGTTTTATCTCCGTTGTTTTATTATCAACACATTATTGTGTTGACCTCCCGACTATCATCGGCAACATGGATTAGGATTCACCTAAAGGATCGCTGAAAAAGGAAACAAGAAATTTTCACTTTCATTATGCCTTCATTAAAATTGACAAAATGTTAATTTCCGGGCATCAACAAAGACAACTGATGCAATTAACTTGTGACATGGTTTTTAGCTACCCAATTTACTCAAGAAATTCAAATTGAGACTTAGAGTTTAGTTAAGAATGCTATTTAATTTGTAGCAACTGCAACATGATTTTGTTGTATTTAGTTAAACTAGTTATAACCATTGGAGTAACTAGTGGAATGTCACTGTGCAAAGGATCAAATAAACTCATGATCATCTAGTTAATTTATCAATCATCCCAAAATAAATAGTAAAGCAAATAATTTGAGTTCCCCATTTGTGGTGGAGATTCCAAGGTAGTAACATCGCTGGTAGATTAGTCTTGGAGGCTGGTGAGTTGCATGCAAATATATTATCAACTCCTAAGTAATTGCGTTAATCCATTTTGGAAAATTCAGCTATTAGGGGCGATCAAGGAATCGAGCTAGGAAATATGGGCTCAAGCAAAGAAAAATTAATTAAGTTTAAATTTTAGCCAAAGGAGAAAATAGATAGAAGCACTAGAAGCTAGGTCAATCGTATAAATAAATTGTTGTACATATCTATTCATCGATTAATGCAAGAAGACATTGGGGTTTTTAGCAGCTTTTTCCTAGAAAAATATTGTGTGCATGTGTGTTATTTCTTATTGCATGTTTGATTTTTTTTTTTTATATATAAATTGTGAATTAACTTCAGTAATGCAAGAGATTAGGTTTGGTTCCCAGATGTTGATTAAAACTTGAAGAGAAGTTGCAAATATATACAATAATTTGTACATGGTATTAGAGAAGTATTCACATTAGAGCAGAATTTCGGGTTGTTTCTCAAGAGGTTCGAATGAAGTTCAAAGGTAGCAAGATCTCTAGAGCCTATAACATGACCTTCAACAAAGTTGAGGCTAGAGTATGCCTGGAAAGAAATTTTTAATTTCATTACATGGAAGGATCACATGGAGGAGTGGGGGCTGATGAATTTATCAGTAGAATAAATCAAGAGAGATGTTGGGAAAACTGAAGGAATATTATGCCCAAACCTTTATTTAGTGAAGAAATATGCAGCTACAAATGAGAATAATATCGAGGAGGCATAAGATCACATTACCAATTCATGGGAGAGAAAACTCTTATGAAATGTAGGAATCGACGAGACTATTCTATAATATTAGTGAGCACAAGAAGCTGTAAGCACTCAATTATAAACTTTGAAATAACAAGATGTGTGCATTAATGTGACACTATCTTGCAAAGATCTCAGAAGGTTGCCACAATTTCATGAGCTTGCAAGAGTTATGTTATTATTAAAGGGATGACTCTGTAAGCCTAGCCCTTCGGGCCTCTCCCAAGAGCCGGCATGACTATCAAGATTCATTGAACGAGAGGAGAAAAAACTTAATTGGGAAATGTTGATGGTCCTGATTGGCATGAGGAAATAAGGCATTAGATATGGGACCTCATCCATGGGTGAGGATGAAAATATCATGGTTGAAAATGGAAAGAATGAAAAGGAAGAAATATCAAACCAACTAGAATCCAAAACAAGGTGGAAAGAAGAAAGACCTATAAAAAATTAAATTCTTTCCATTGTCATGAATATGGGAACTATGCTGGCCAAAGTGTCCACAAGAAAAGGCAAGCAAGAAGACCCGGAGGATACATGAAGCCATGTACTTCACAATTAGAGCTGAGTTTACCCTATCACATGCATGTCCACAATATAGCATGGGAGCATGTGGTACTTTGGACTCGTGCATCGTTTTGTGCTACAAAACATTTTCTTAGTGACCCAAAGGAGAACATTCTACATATGCACATCAATTCAGATGCTAAAATGTGCAACATGACCGTACAGTGCACAACCACCTTCGCAGGGAGTTATCTCCTATCTCTGTGGATCAAGGATGTCATGTTTTTTCTGTTTGAAGAAAATTCTGATTTTGTTGGTGGAAGCTGAAGACCATGGTTATGATGTCATCTTCAACAACAAAGAAAATACCTTTGCACACACAGTTGTCGGACACGTGCTGCATCAAGGTCTGAGCAGAAGAAATATGTATAAGCTAGTGAACAGATGTATTAAGCACTCACAAGGTGGAGAAAGTGTGGGGCGGGACTGTGAACCTTGGCACAAAATACTGGCCATTTTCATCATGGAACTTAATATTATACAAAATGATCATTTGCCTCCTAAATGAGCACTTAAGCTGGGGAGATGGTAGTATGATGTACATTGGGGAAGTGACATAAATCCACATTCCATGACTGGGGAAAGCACATGCGCGTTCTTGTGAAAGGATCCACTCTAATGTCTATGGACCTTTCTCGATAGCTCTGACTGCCAGACACAAATATTTTGTCATTTTTATTGATGACTTATCATAAGTGTTGGACCTTCTTCAAGAAGAAGAAACATGAGACATTCTCTGTTCAGAGAATTCAAGGCAATCGGTTGAAAGCAAATAGCAAGAAGGTGAAGGCCTCGTGAGTGATAATGGGTGAGCATGCTTTCAAAATGAATTTAAAAAAATTGTGAGAAAGAAGGTATTCAACGAGATTTGATCGTAGCCCACAACCCACAATGTATCGAAATAGAGAATAACTAGCATTGGAGAAGGAAAGGAAGGTTAAAGGAGAAGCACTTAGATTTAGGCTAAGTGTATGCAATACAAAAATTCATTTATGAATCAAGTCCTCATCGGATTCTGGCACAATTAAAAGCTGTACCGGGATAAAGGCTACACTTCAAGATTTTTGGAGCTCTATTTACTACCATGTATCCAAAGAATAATGAGTATGCTTTGAGTCAATGCACAATTAGGGTATTTGTGGGTTACATAGAAACCTCAAAACTACTCATGTGTAATTTACATCCCTAAAAATGAGGAATGCGAAGGGATGCTTGGATGAGGAGAAATGGATGTGGTTCCTCTTTGAGAGTGAGCTTAAATCCCACCGAAGAGGATCTTTTAGTCTAAAGAGGATCTCAATAAGTCAGGGAGCAACCACAAATAAGGAGAAGAGAGTGAGACATTCACCAAGAAGAACCGAGAGGAAGGTTAAAAGGTTCAGGGACGTTGATAAACTTCTCGTATGATGAGGAGAATGTGAAGCCCTTTAAAATTTGTGGAAAGAAAAGGAGGTCACTCAAGAGGCACATTGTCATATACTCTACTCACCGAGCTATAAGAGATTGAGCCATCCTATTTTACGAAGAAGAAACATGTATGTGTAGATGCAATGGTGGAGAAATATGAATCCATTATAAATAATAGTGTTTGGCAAGTGGTCCCAAGGTCAATGGGGATAAATCAATAGTGGTTCAAGATGGATCTTCAAGGTATAGAAAACAACATATGAAATCATAGAGAAGTATAAGGCCACATTGGTGAAGGCACCCTGCTGAGGGAAATGACCACATACACCGTTTTCCGTATCAAGGCACTCATCCATTATATCAATTTTTACCAACTACGTAGATGGGGTGGAAGATCCACTAGATGGATGTAAAAAAACAACATTTCTCAATGAGGTTAAGGAGGAGGGAGGTGGTAATTGAGAAACCGTAATGTTTTGAGACATTTGCTGATGATTCTCAAGTGTTTAAACTGTCAAGGTCAGCAATTCCTGGAAACAAGAATGTAGTGTTGGCATATCAGACTGACATTCATCTTCACTCATTTTGGGCTTCACCAAAAGTGAAATGAATGCAAACCTCTATCACATCTTGATAGAAGGTAAATTGCTTATTATTGTTTTATATGTTGATGATTTGATTTTAACCAGTAACAGAATCTAATTATATTCATGCTGAGGACCTTGTAAGTAATTTAAATGAAGTACAAGGGTCTCATGCACTATTTCCTCATGTTGAAGGTATGTGGGTAAGGTGATGGGGAACTTCCCCTGCCTTCTCAAGGAAAGTATGAAAATGATATAACGCGAGATTCTCGCAGGAGAGTTGTAAAACTCATTTTATGACACCTCTAGGCGAATTAACTAGAGGGTGACGATACTAAAAAGATATGATGATACCATATTTATCATAATAATGGGTTCACTCATGTATCTTGTGAAATACATGACTAGATACATTATGCAATCAACTAGCTAATCTAAGTTATGGTTAGGCCAACCAAATCATTTTGAAGCAAGTGCCCACATGTTTTACGTATACCTTAGAGGCACTACCCAAATTTGGACTATATATGTATGGAAAGAGAATAGTGAAGCATGTGGCTTCACAAATGTAGATTGGCGTGAAGTCCATCAAATCGAAAGAGCAAGAATGTGTGGAATGTTTAGTGTTGGGTTCGCATTTGTTTCTTTGGTACAACAAGAAGAAAATATGTGATTAGCTTACAAGAAAGTAGAATACGTTGTTACAATTCAAGCAACATGAGGCACAGAATGAGAAATATACTTATTAGAATATTTGGTTAGATGATGGATCCAACCGTGATATAATCGTGATAATAAGAGTTGCATCAAGATCTCTTAGAATCATGTATTTTTAAGATCGATCCAAGCATATATATATATATTTGGTATCACCATTTACGGGATGTTGTGCAAAGATGATAATGTTTCTACACTACATTCCTACGTAGGAACAAGATGTTGACATTTTGACAAAAAGCTTGTCAAGAGGGTGTCTTACCTACAGTGCAAGATATGGGTGGTTGATAATCTTTTCTTTACCGAGAGGGAATATTGAAAAATGTAGAAATAAATTCTCAATTTGATTTTTTCCCCCGATTAAATTCGAGAAATTAATTTCCGCATCAACGTACAACTTGATGCAGCTAAATTGTGTGACATAGTCAGGTCACCCGTGCTTACCTCAACAAATTCAAGTTGGAAGAGTTAGAATTATTTAAGCATGTGTGATTGTTAATTTGTGTTAAATCAAAGTATTTATCTCAAGTTTTTTCCAGCTAAACTATTTCCAACCGTTGGAGGAACCAAAGTGGAAGATCGCTGTGGTGGAACCCATTCAAACCGTGAAAAACAACAACTTATTGAAAATGTACTTAGGCTACCATGTGCCCTCCCAAAGGCCAAATTTAAATGTAGTTGAAAGTTCAAATATTATACCACACGGATTATGTATAGAGGAAAATTTATGTTGGATGATGGATAGAGGTCGTGTTGACCCCGCGACCTCCCCCACACAAACACTACTATTTACCACTACATCCATGCTTCAAAGTTTCAATAAGATATGCTTGCGAATTATATTTGTATTAATATGGTTTGACCGACGGCAGAGAGGGGCCCAACCCCCCACCACATAAAACCACAAGATTATGACCATGGCATAGAATCCAAAACTAAGCATGGTATTAGCCACTAAACCGAGTTAATTAACCCTTATCTATTGCATTTGCAAAAACTTTTTAATGTGGATTTGTTAAGAGTATTTAGCGCTAACACCGATGCTTAACGTTAATTAATATTCACTTACCACCTCCACTAAATTGTGCTCATTCAGCGGTAGAGTTGGCTGCATTTGCGGTGGAAATCCAAACTTGGTGGGATTAACTAGAGTTCTCTCCAAATGGACAGAGATTTCATGCCAAATCACTTGAGCCTACAAATTTTTAAAATTCTACCATTTTTTGGCTCAAAAATAGTCTATCCTAGTCATTGATGTTCTTAGCATGTTAGAGCAAGTTTTAGGAGCAAGAGAGGATCGTAAGCACCAATTTTTTCCATTTTTGAGCTAACACAGAGGCCCAAGAAATGGAAGTTGGACCAAGGAGATGTATCCTGAGGGGTGAACTCCTTCATCAAAATACTTTGTTAATGGATCATTTGATGGTTCACATACATTTTATTTGCTGCTGTTTCAAGATTTTTTTAATGTTAAAAATTTCATGAATTTGACACAACTTTGGATACATTTACTTGTTTAACACTCACAAACACTAAGGAAAGCTATGCACATGAAGAAAATGATCAAAAATTGTTAATGATTATGAAGACTAAATTAAAAAAAACAACAAAACTAACATTCGGACTACATTTCTCTATACATGCTTATCATAAAGCATTTCCGTATCTATACCACTTTTTCGTAAGTAAACACGCATACATATCTCAACACATCGTAGAATCGATAAGCATAATTCACTATTTCAAGAGCTTCCATATGTGTAAATGCCTTAATTTAGATAAACACATGTAGAGATATGTAAATATAAACTTATAGTTTATATGCATAAAAATTCGTGCATACCTGTGTATCAAATATACAAAGTAATAAAACACGCTGCGAATAGATCAACCAACCCATAAGCAAATAATACTGTCATCATATTCATTTTAGGTCTATTGACCGATCCATCATTTTCTTGCTTACCGAGTGCATACGTATTTTAGATCAACCACTCATCAATAACACATACCATGCATATATACTTAAGAGGAAGTATTCATTCATAACAACACATTGCTTTCACCCATTATAAGTGCTTGATCTTCTCCTCGCAGACAGATTAAGCTCAGCCGCATTAAAATGCCGTACCTAATATAAAATGGCTCGGATAAATTTCTTTTATGTATTTCAAGAACCTGTACCCGCTTAGGAATTAAATGATCTAGCTAGGATTACATTATGCGTAATTTATGTCAAAAGTGTGTATGAATTTTTAACCGTTTATAAAAGTTCCTAAGTCTATTTGTCTTTGCTAAAATTTAACATGTATAACAACAACATAATGCAGCAATAAAAAAATTTAAACACAATAGAAAAATTAATGTAGGAGTTCACCGACCTTGGCTATGTCTCCTTCGAGCTTTGTCATCTTAACTTGGCCTTTGGGATTATGGTAAGTTTTCTTTTAAAAGTTCCACACTTAACTCCAATGGATACTAAACTGATTAAAGGGCTAATAATACCATCTATATCCTCTCATGGCTATCCAAACTCGCAAACATCTTTAGCTCTTGACACTTCATTCCTTTCTGCTTCTGATCCGAGCGGCCTAGCTTTAAATGGAAACAAATCCTTCAATTATGTTTCTATCACTTTAAACCACTCTTCTATATCAAACACACATCATACACAATATCAACCGATACCCTGGAATCGAGCACTACATTCTCCCCAAACCAGGCTATCCTCCACGATTTACCCAAGGTATCGCTAAAATCACATCAAATTCTTGAGCTCTATAAGTTATCAAAATGATTTGAAACCACCTGAATTGGTTCAAAATTTCTAAAAATAGTCAACATAGACTATTCATTCATCAAAAATGGCTCGGCTACCTGCAGTACCACCTCCAACACTGTTGGCACCGTGGCACTGAAGCTCACCGAAAATTTCTTTGCTGGGTTTTTGACCTCTAGAATTCCTCTTCAACACTTTCTGAAACCTCCAAGCCATTAAATTCATAATTATTTTAAAGTCAATATGATCATTTGTTCGCTGCATGGTCTTTAGTCGTCAGTTGTGTCCGCACCACCGTTTCTGCAAAAAAGCTCGTACTAATGGCCCCTCGAACTTTAGTGAAGTTTTTAGGCCTTAAAAAGTTATCTACATGTGCTCCTCGAAACCATATCATCAAATTCATAACATCTCAACACTCCAATTTTTGACAATTGCATCTCGATAAGGCCTCTAGCTCCTCTGCTAGGCCCCAACCACTCCCTTTTTGCCTCCTGGTGGCCCTAATGGACCTCGAATTTAATTAAAGAAAAAATTTGATTAGAAGATATTTGATGGCTCAAATACAGTCCATTGAGTCCAAGGTCCTAGATAGTTGAAATTATTCATTTTTGCACTCAATTTGGTTCAATAATGAGGGAGTTATGTGAAAAATAATGTTTACTTAGTGTCCTCGATAACCTCTTCCTCCAAAATTGGAGGAACCCAGCTAATTAAGGAGGAAAACCCAAAATTTGGGGGCACGCTCCAAATGTTAGCTCAAAGGTACTCAGTGCAATAAATGCTTGAGGGCGGGTGGTCACATGACCCTCTCAATTCTAAACAATGGTCTTACCTTCCTAAGGATTAACCGTTTAAGAAACCTCCGCATTTAATTTGTAATGTGTTCGCAACATGTGGAAATGGTTTTAAACCATTAACAAACTACAACCCAATTCTGGGGTCGAAGACTTAAGGCCAAGGTTCTTATGTCGGTCATGTGTCAAAGGCCTCTCTCAATGGCTTTAATTTTGTTAGGGTCTACTTAACACCTCGTGAGATACAATATGACCCGTATATTCCACCTCTTGTACTCCAAAGAAACATTTGGATTTTTTTGCATATAATTGCTTTCCCCCGCAATAGTTTGAGCACCTTCAACATGTTCAACATGATCCTTCCAAGACTCGTTGTAGATTAGTATATCATAAAAAAATACTAGCACAAATTTTCACTTTAAAGGTTTGAAAATGAATTCATCAACCTCGAAAATGTAGAAGGTATCATAAGGCCAAAAGGCATGACCAAAAATTCATAATGACCTCATGAGTTCGAAATGTCAGTTTTTGGAATATTCTACTTCATTCTAATTTGATGATATCCTCGAACGAAGATCCAACTTTAGAAATAAATTGCTCCATGTATTCATCCAATAATTCATCAATCACGAATGGAGAACACGTCTTTAATGGTGAGCTTATTGAGCTCCTCATAATCTGCATACACATTCACCATGATCCATCTTTCTTGTGTACCAATACCACAGGAGTGTTATAGAAAGAACTTTGACTAGTTGAATTATACCTACTTCTAACATTTCTGCAATCATGCTCAATTTTGTTTCTTTTGGAAGTAAGATTTATAAGGCTCAGTGTTTGGAGGAAAACTTCCTCGAATCAAATGAATAGCATAACTGCTGGATCACAAGAGGGAGTCCTTTGGGAGTTTCAAACACCCTTGCACGATTGTCCAAGACTTGTTGGAGATCTCATAGTAACAGATGATTTTGATGTCGGAATTTATTGAGCATAATTGTGCAATTACGTACTGTCATTTTTTTCTTTAGAAGCTTTGTCATGACATTAGAGCTTATTATCCTTCCCATCTTCCTTCAATACCCCATAATTCTGAATTCTTTCCTTCCCTAAAAAATTTCAAGAAAGTTCTTGGAAAATTAAAAGCTAATGCCTCTAAATATTGTAACCATTGTACTCCTAGTACAACATCAACACCTCCCATAGGAATGGAAAGCATTGGACTTGTCAATACATATTCTGCTGGTTAGCTTGACATTATGGCATTTTCTAGAGCAATTCTATAGTTCCTCCATCGCAACCATCACTTCACATTCGGTGTTATATAGGAAATAATTTATCTCCTTGGCTACCTTACAATGAATAAAATTATGGTGCTAAATTAATCAACTAACACTATTACATTTTTCTTCTTGATTTGTCCTTATATCTTGAGAGTTTGAGAGTGGTAATTCTCGCCAATTCATTACACGATACTATTTTATTCATTTCTTCCTGCCTAGGGTTGGTTCCTTGCATATCCCTTGTTCATTTTCTCCTCTTCACAATCTATGTAAAATAATTT
Organism: Pinus albicaulis; assembly: GCA_034641835.2. Taxonomy (NCBI): domain Eukaryota; kingdom Viridiplantae; phylum Streptophyta; class Pinopsida; order Pinales; family Pinaceae; genus Pinus; species Pinus albicaulis. The sequence goes on along the minus strand of CM076583.1, from coordinate 1,123,077,974 downwards.
CTTCTCAACACACTTATGACCTTTAGTGTATTTGCTATCACAACCGTAGCAAAGCCTTTTTCTCTTTTTTTCTTCCAATTGTTGTGTGTCAACCTTGTAGGTCAGAAATCTAGACGTAGCAACACTTCCTTCTTTATAGAATTGAGTTGTAGGCTTCTTGTCGCCATAATTTTACATTCAAATTTTCTTCTCTTGCCAACTTGAATGCCTTCTTAGTGAATTAGGTTCTGAATGAAAACTCATGTTGGATGTTATCCTTTAAAGTGTCTATGAAGAGATCAATCATAAGTTCCTCTGAATATCGCTTACCCTATATTCAATTTTTGGAAGTCCTCAATGTAAGGCCCCACTAAACCCTTTTGTTTGAGATTTACTGTAATTGGCTAAAAGAATAAGTGTTGTTTTCAGATTCCCATAATGTGCTATCATTTTTCCGTCAAAATTGACCAAGTGAAAAAAAATTTACGATAAAGCCATCGATACCATACAAATGTATTTTGTTGTAAATGTAAAGTTGCAATACATACCTTTTGTGTGTTTTGCACATTATGGAGATCAAAATATTGGTTCTATCCTCGTAATCCATGTTAAGGTGGATCCTTCCATCAAACTTACATCCATTTTTGGAATAGGTGTTCTCCCGCCAACATTAGAGTTTATGGAAATAGCGATTAACATTTATTTTGTTCTCATCATGAGGTTTTTCTCACTATCTTTTCACCATTAGGAAACATTTCTTGTATCAACTTGGTCAAACCTTTCTATGTCTACTTTCGCATCATTCTTCTATGTTTTTCATGTTATTTTCATGTTTTCTTTCTATTTCATCAATCTTAGCTTCCATTCTAGCTTCCATGCCATCCATCTTAGCTTTCCACGCTTTCTTCAAAACTTCCATTTATTTTTGTCGTTTCAAAGAGTGAAATTTGTTGCACTTGGTTTCGTAATTTTGATAGATCATGTTGCAATTTCGTCTTCTTCATGAGTCATAGTAGACGCCTTTCAAGGCTTAATGGGTGTTGAATTATTTTTACAGGCATATTTCTTATAACCCAATACCGATATATATATTCTACAATATGTCTCTTGGAATCAATTCAAATTGATTCTTCAAACAAGACTTATGCAATTCGGAAAAAAAAAAAATACACCTTTTCTTGCTTTTGAGGAGCTCGATATTGAAATTGGATTATCTCCGTGATTATAAGACTTCAATATCTGAATACTGTACCGACTCAGTCCCCAAATTATCTTTCGAATGCCATAGGTCGACCTTGGATTCTCCAAGACAAAGTTGTGTCCAACTTCACAATGAGCTAATTATGGACTAGTTCAAGAGAGCGAACTTGTACGACTTGCCATGTGTCAACAAGCTGTCCCTTGTCTCAAATGATACTAAGAAACTAAAGTCCTGTAATTGTGACCAATTTTTACCGCACTCCAATTCGATGCCCAGAGAGAGAGTTATTTAATTTTCCCCACTTTCACCTCTTTTTGAGATGAAATCTTGCTTCCGAAAGCACTACCTTCTTGCCGCATCATATTCAAAATATTGTGAACCAAGCTCTGAACATTTTTAAGACTTTCCTCAGGATTTGGGCCGCACCACAAATTTCAGATTCCGAACCTTCCTAGAAAAAAATTTATAGCGCAAATTCCATGATGACTCGTTTAGGAGCTTGAAAAAAGACCTAAGTTCCACGTACTACATTCCTTAAAAATATTAAATCCAAGTTCTAAATTTTAGAAAATCTTCTCAGAATGTCATCTTCGCACTTAAAAATTTCAACAAACTTCATAGAAAAAGAGTAGCGAAATTCCACGATAACCCGTCGTTTTGGCAGCTAAACTCATAATCTAAAGTTTCATACCAAATGTTGTATCCGTACCTCCAAAAATAGAAGAAAAGAGATATCAATTTCTTAGAAATAAGCCACTTTAGGGGGAAACCTCCAATACATTACATAAATGGAACAATTCTTGGATGATCCAATTTACAAAATCCCTCCTTTCTATATATGTGGAGTCCGTTGTACCATACTGCATCCTCTTTGTACAATGTAACTTAAAATGACTCAACCATAATAATTTAAAATACAACAATAATAAAATGGGGTTACAAGGGTACAATAATAACAATATGACTATACTAGTAATATAAGGACCTAACATAGCCCCTTAATTTTTTTTTCGCCATATGCAACATTTTCAAAATGAATGTTACATCAATGTTTTACAAGAACCACCTCCGTGCACGATGGTAGAACGTTGCATTTTTTTCATGAATTGTAGGTTCAACTCCCATGGACTCATAAAATATTTTTAATATGCCAACCTTTCTCCACCCTGTTAGGCCACATGGTATGTTCTCCGCCCCCCTCGCTACATTTAAGAAAATTTATGGGATTACTAATATTTCAAAAGTTATAAACCACCATCAAACAATAAGCCGCCAAATGTCCAAATATGATTCGATCGAATGGAATATTCAGGAATATTTCGAGGAATATCGTAATATTCCTTGGAATATTTTTTAAAAAAATTTCCAAATTAAAAAAGTCAAACTTGGTCAACATTTTTCGAGTTTTCATCGGGTTTTTCAAACTCAATAATCTCTGATACGAATTTCGATTTTGTGAACCGTTCACAGCGCGTTTTCTAATCGCAACGATGAGACCTTTCTGTTCATTTAGGTCAGAAAATTTCGAAAAACTTTCATTTTTGAGCATTTAAAATTGACATGATTTCCTCGATCACACCTCCCCATTGGGAGTCTTTTGACCCTAAAATATTGATATACTAATTTGTACAATAGATGAAAGTACAACGCCTCTTTCTTCACTTCTCCAAACACTTTCCTTACATGGCTAGTGTGACTCTCTAACCACAACTAGAAAGAAATTGACATTCTTCCCTTTCCGGATGCACTTGTCCTCCCGTTTCCAGAACCTGGGTTTTCTTGCACTCAATGTAAATTCTATGGCAGAAATTTCCAGGTAGTGAAATCGAACATCGCCGCCTCGATCAATGATCTAAGGTGGCCCAAACAAATGGAGATTACAACATAAAATACATGCATACAAATCGAAATTTGCAGAGCATGTACAAAAGGAGCATGTCTTACTATGCTAAGAAGTCCATCCACTTTTACCACTTCTATGGCTAATTTTTCTGTCACAACTCTTCTTTCATGTGAAACTTTTATTTTTCACATCAATAACTAATCTCGGTTCCGCATTCGCCAAGATTTTTATCCTTCATTACATACTGGACGTACTAGTTGGATGCAAAGTCCAACAATGGGAACAACATTTCCCTTTCCGGAAATATGTGCAAATCCTATGCACCTTCTTTGAAAGTTGCATTTGCCTCATCTATTTCTCGTATGCTTTCTTCCCCATCTAGTATCCCGAAACATCATGGTTAAATCCCACCACAATATATACAATGTATGGCCCATTTAAGCATGAAAAATTATCACTGTGCCTTGCAATAAACAAAATCAAATTGGATCATGGGGAGATTTATACCATTTGTGTCATTTCTACATTGTTCATCCTTGCCTTCATGAGGAGATGAACTAGTAGAGGCTCAACTTCTCATTTGCAACCAACATCATCGTTCTTGTCTTGAACCTGCTCTGAACTACACTTCCTATAAGCTGCATGTCTACCATCTTGTCACGTAACAAAGGCTTAAAGAAATGGAAATCATCTTGGAAAACAAATTTGACATATTTTCATCTTATAACTTGGAACAAAAGTTCTCTTTGAAGTTTTCACATACTTTCATGGTTTTGGAGTCTTCACCATTAACCGCACACAACCAAGACCAAGATTCTCGGGGTCATTCCCCAAATTAAAGTAGGATCAACCATGCCTTGCATGCTGTCAAAACCCTTTCTTTTCCTTTCATAGCTCATTTTAATCATTACTGGACCCTATACCTCTCAGACAAGCTTTTCGAAGGAACCAAATACGATCAAAGAGGAAACTAAGACAAATTAGGAGGGATTACCCTCTTCTCACACACATGTTCTTGGTAAGAGCTGCTCGTGGGTTTGATGGATCCGCATATCCATATCATGGACCTTGAAGAATGTCTTCCTTCTCTTTTGCTTCGTGGAAAAAAATTGTTCACGGTTCATGGCTTTATCCTCAAACAAAATCGCACCATGTCCTTCAACATACTAAAGTCAACACCTCTATATTCCTTCTATCAAGAATCTTGTGAAGGAGGAAACTCACTTGTAGAAGTTACCAGGATCTAATGAACAAAAGTAACTTCAAAAAAAGTTTACAAAGTCAAAACAAATGAAAAATCTTTAAACCAAATTGTTGTAGAGATAATCTCTTATTCAAGCAACCAAACAACAAACAAACTCTAAGAGCTAACAAATAATCGTAGCAGGGTTTGTGTTCCAAGGTGACCTGAAGTCCTTTAAAAAAGGGAAAGATGCCTTAGCCTTCATTCCTTTTTTTTTCCTCTCCAATACTTATGAAGGCTAATAATAAGTAGCTATCCTTCACTCCTCCTAAGAAACTCAAACAATCATATTTTGCGCGTAAAATGTTCAAATCTTTACATTGTTTAAACACCTTTCTCTGCTATACAAGCAATAGTTTACTCTATCAATCACAACCAAGTGCGTTCGATACCAACCCAACCGAAAATGGTCCGAATAGCTTGTTATGTATTTCAATAACCTCCCACTTATTTTAACAATTAAATGATCTACCTTTGTACGTACATTATGCGTAATTTATGTTTGAAAGTAGTATGAATTTTTCACCGTATATGTGTCTTAAGTTCATTTGTTCTTGCTGAAATTTAACATGTATAACAACAACATAATGCAACAATAAAAAATTCTAAACACAATAGCAAAATTAATCTAGAGCCTGACCAATCACATGCCTCTCGGAGCCAATATCTTGACTCCCGCCTCTTGGGATTATGGTAAGGTTTATTTTTGTATAAGTAACACAATTAAATCCAATGGATACTAAACTCGATCCAATGGTCGAGAAATACCTATCTATATCCATGTCACATTTGGCCAAACTCTCAAACAACTTTAGGCTCCCTTGACACGCATTCCTTCGTCTTGCTCGAGCTACTTGCTTCTAAATGGCACACAAAATCCTTCATAATTCTATTTCCGCCACTAAAACCACCTTTCCGTATCCAACACACATTAGAGCCGAATTTTCAAATATCAACTAACAATCATCAACCTAGTAGCATCCCAAAACTAGGTTATCCCTCCACGTTTACCCAGTGGTTGCCCAAACCTTCACATCAACTTTCGACCTCTATAATTTATCAAAATTTTCTAAACCAATTTTACATTGGTTCTAAAATGTCCAAAATAGTCAAGACAGACTAATCATCGCATCAAAAATGGCCTCTAGTTGTTCCCGCTCACTTCTCCAACATCCTGGGTTTCCAAGACCCCCTCGGCACTAGGTCATTGAAAGCTTTCTGCGAGGTTTTCGACCTCTAGAAGTCCCTTTCAAAAATTTTGAAACCTCTTCCATTAGATTCATAATTCTCGTTTAAATTCAAGAATGACTATTGTTCAATGTGATATGGTCTCTAGCCGTTGTGGTTGGGGCTCGTACCTCAATGTTAGAAAGCTGGCACTAATGGCCCCTGGAATTTTTAGTGAAGATTTTCGGCCTTGCAAAGTTATCTACAAAGCTCGTTAAACCATATCACGTATCCATAACATCCGAAATACCCAATTTTGACTAGTTGGATCTCTAGATAAGGCCTCTAACTCCTTGGCTAGGCTCTCTCAAACTAATTTTTCCCCATGGTGGCCCTAGTGGCCCTCGAACTCTAATCAAGAAAAAAGTCTTATAAGCCTTCTAATGAATTTAAACATAATCCATTGAGTCTAGAAGGTCCGAGATAGCTGTACCTGACTATTTTTGCACTCAATTTGGTTCAATAATGAGGATTTATGGATTTTTTTTTTTTTTTTGCTCGTTGTCCCTGAAAACCTCCTCCAAAATGGGAGGAACTCTAGTTAATTAAGGAGAAACCTAAAATTTGGGGGCGTGCTCCAAATTTGTCGGTATTCAAGACAACAAGTAATAATAAGCTTAAGGGCTGGTGGTCACATGACCTCACGGAACCGCTGGGCTTACTCGCGGATTACACCATTTAAGAACCCCTCCACATTTAATTTCTAATGTGTCGGCCACATGTGGAAACAATTTCGTAAACCATTAAAAAACTACAACCCACTAGTCTAAGCCTCTTAAGGCCGTGGTTCTTGCGTACGTCATGGGTTGTCAAAATAGCCCCTTAATTTTTTTTCACCATATGCAACATTACTTTAAATGAATGTTGTACAATGTTTACATACAAGAACTACCCTGGCACGATGATAGAACGTTGCATTGTTCGGCATGACCGTTCAAATCCCGTGGACTCATAAAATATTTTTAATATGCCAACCTTCTGCACTTTGGCCATGTGGCGGCCCATTGCCTGGCAAACTCGTGATTGGCCAATATTTCCAAAGAGAACCACCATCAAATAATAAGCTGCCAAATGTCGAATATTATATCTCTCGCCTGAATGAATATTTTCGTGAATATTTTGAGGAATATTCTGAAATATTCCTTGGAATATTCTTTAAAAATTTTCCAAATTAATAAACTCTCAAACTTGGTAAACATTTTTTGAGCTAATAGGCTTTTCAAACCTCAATAACTTTTGTATACAACCTATGTTAGAACCATTCATGTATGAACAAAATCGTTAAATAATGAGGCCTTTTTGGTCGTGCTAGGTTGAAAACATTTTTAAAACTTTCATTTTTGAGCATTTTTTAAAATCCCAGGCACATGATCTCTCGATCACACCACCATCGGGAACAAGCTGACACCAAAAGATTTATATACTAATTTTTAGAGTAAGTAGATGAGAGGCTAACACTGCTTTTCTTCGCACTCAAACACTTTCTCTCTCGTATGGCTAGTGAATTAACAACAAGTAGAAAAAATTGACACTTCCCTTCCCGGATGTGCTTGTCCTCCGTTTGTGAACTCCGGTTTCTTCTTGCACTTCACCGTAAATTTCTAGCGAGAAATTTGTAGAAGGAACCGAATATTGTTGCCTTTGATCAATGATCCAAGGTGGTTCAAACAAACGAGAGATTGAGCAAGATAAAACACATGCATATAACCAAAATTTGCATAAGGTACAAAGGGAGTATGTCTTACTATGTTAAGAAGTCCATCCACTTTCACCAAGCCACTTCCATGACGACTTTTTTCATACAACTTTCATGTGGAACTTCTATCTTCACATCAATAATGGAATTTCAGTTCTTACACCTTCGCCAAGAGTCACTTTACTGTATGTGCTTTCGGGACGACTAGTTGGGTAAAGTCCAACAATGGGAAACAACATGTCCCTCTTCTAGAAGTATGTGCAAATCTTATGCACCTTCTTTGAAAGTTTCTACACATCTGCTTCCCGTATGCTTTCTTCCTCATCCAAAGATCTCGAAACATCATGGTTAAATCAATCACAATATTATGTACAACAAATTTTTCTTTCCATTTAAGTATGCAAAATTATCATGCCTTGTAGAAACACAATCAATTGATCATGGGAAGATTTATACCTCTTTGTGCTACTTTTGCATGTTCATCATTTTTTCCTTCATGAGGAGATGAACTAGTAGGCCTAAATTTTCATTTGGCAGACTAACATCATCGTTCTTGTCTGAAAATTGTCTGAATCGTATGCTTTCCATAAGCCGATGTCTACCATCTTCTTGGTGCAACAAAGGCTTAAAGCAATGAAAAGTATTCCTGGAAACAAATTTGACATATTTGCATCTTATAACTTTGGATCAAAAATTTCTCGAATTTGCCTCACACAAGCTGTATTTTGGAGTCTTCGCTATTAAACCGCACATAACCAAGACCAAGATTCTTGGGTCGTTCCCCAACTAAATAGGATCATGCCTTTGCATGCTTGCCTAAACCCTTGCCTTCATAGCCCATTTTAATCATTAACTTGGACCCTATACTCTCGTATGCTTTTCAAAGAACCAACACATCTTTCTAAAGAGGAACTAAAGACAAATTAGAGGATTACCTCTCCTCATGCATGTTTGGTCAAAGCCTCTGGGCTTGATGGAGCTACATCTCCATATCATGCAATCTTTGAAGAGTTTCTTCCTTTCTTGCTTCATGGCAAATAATTGTTCACGAAGTTCAAGAAGTTTTCTCTTTATCCTCAAACAAAATCAAGACCATGTCCTTCAATATAATAAAGTCACACTTCATATCTTCATCGAAGAATCTTGAAGGAGGAATTCACTTGTAGAAGTTTTCATTATGATGTCAATGAACAAAAGTAACTTTAACAAAGTTCAAAAGCTTCAAAATAAATTACAAATATTTTTTAAACCAAATGGTCAGAGAGACAAACTCTTATTCAAGCAACCAAACAACAAATAAATTCCAAGAGCTTCAGTAACAAACAATCGAAAGAGGGTTTGTGTTCCAAGGGTGAAGAGGTCCTTTGCAAGGAAGATGCCTTTAGCTCTTTATTCCTTTTTTCTCTCCTCCAAGACTTAGAAGCACAAGTAGCTATCCTCACCTCCAACAAACTCAAACAACCGTTAGTTTGCAAGTAGGCACCAGTCAATTTATTTTACACTGCTTGTAAAAACACCTTTCTGCTATACAAGCAATAGCCATGAAATAACTTACTCAATAATAAAGCAACTAAGTGTCTTTTATATAATTAAAATTGATCCTAAATTGTCCGGATAATTCTTATTTATTTTAACCTCCCACTCATCAATTAAATGATTCAGGTTGGTAAGCATGACATTATGCAATTTATGTTGAAAGTGGTGTATGAATTTTAAATCGTTTATGTGTCTTAAGTTCATTTTTTCTTGCTGAAATTCGGTCATGGTAACCGCAACATACTGCAACAATAAAATTTAAACATAAAGCAAAATTAGTCTAGGTTCTCTAATCGTGTAATACGCTCTCTTCTGAGTTTGTCACCTGACCAGCTTGGGATTAGTGGTAAGGTTTATTTTTACAAGTAACATTAAATTAACTCCAATGGATACTAAATTGATCCAAAGGGCTGAGAACACCATCTATATCCTCGTCATGGTCATTTAAACTCGCAAACAACTTTAGGCTCCCTTGGACACGCATTCCTTCCGTTCTGCTCGAGCTACCTCGAGCTTAAATGGCACAAACTCCTTCATAATTTTTTTTATATCACTAAACCACTCCCGTTGTTTCCAAAACACATTAGAAACTAAATATCAACTCGATACCCTTTCAAATTGAGTGACATTACATCCCCAAACTAGGCTATCCTCCACGTTTTTACTCAGGCTGCCCAAAACTTCACATCACTTTCGAGCTTCCAAGCATTAAACAACGTACTTATTGGTTCCAAATGTATGAAATAGTCAAGATAGACTATTCATTCATAAATAATGGCTTTGTCAGCTTCTCGGGTTTCACCTCCACCACCCCATCCTCCTTAGTACTAAAATACCGAAAAATTCTCTCACGATTTTTGACCTCAAATTTGTCCTCAAAATTTCAAACTTTTCCATTAGATTCATAATTTGTTTAAACTCAAGAATGACTAATGTCTATCGTATATGGTCTCTAAATGCTTCTCCTGCCAGGGCCTTGTACCATCATTGAAAAAAGTCAGCATCAATGGCCCCTAACTTAGTGAAAATTTTAGCTCCTTAAAATGTTCTCTGCTGTGCCCTAAAAACCATATCATCAGATCTGCATCAATCAAATACCTAATTTTGACTATTGGATCTTCGGACAAGGCCTTCAGCTCCACCGGCTAGGCCTCAAACTCGATTTTGTTTCCTGGGCCCTGCGTCCCTGAACTTAATTCCTGCTGAAAAATTGCTTAGAATCTCTCTCCGATGGATCTAAAAACATACTCTATTGAGTCTAGAAGGTTTGGGATAGTCAAAACTGACCATTTTTGCACTGAATTTGATTCAATAATGGAGGGAGTGTTATGAAAAACAGTTTTTGCCTGTCCTCTTTGAAACCTCCTCCAAAATGGAGGAACTCTAGTACTGCTGAGAAAACCCCAAATTTAAAAAAGGCGCTCCAAATTTTTCAGCAATCAATGTGCTGGCACAATGTCGGAGGGTTGTGTGGTCACACATCTCTCTGAACCGCTTACCATCTTTGTGGATTAACTATTTAAGAACCCAGCATTTAATTTAGAAGCCGTGTTGAATACATGTGGCAACGGCTTTGAAACCGTTAAAGGTATAACTGTCCAGCTTCCTGTTACGCCTTTAAGGCCATGTCTTTGTTTGGCCATGTGCTGTCGCTAGCCTCTAATTTTTTTTCGCCATATGCTACATTACTTTAAAATGAATGTTGGTGCCACGTTTTACAAGAACCACCTATGGCACGATGGTAGAATTTTTGCACGTTCACATGAGTCCGGGGTTCAACTCTCGTTGAATCACAAAATATTTTTAATATGCCAACCTCTCCTACTGGGCCACGTGGCAGCTCCGAGTGTACCATTAATGCAGTGAAACTGTGATTGGAAAAATATTTCAAAAGTTATAAACCACCATCAAATAATAAGTCGCCATGTCGATTGTGATGAAGCAAATGTATATTTCGGAGTTCCTGTGCCCTTGGAATATTTTTTTCATTTTTCCAACTTAATAAATTCAAACTTGGTCAACATTTTTTTTTGAGTTTATCGGGTTTTTCAAACCAATAAATTCTTCATGTGACTTCACTTTCAAATTATGCGTAGGTGCCACAATCATAGCTATCAGACCTTCCACGTCGTTTAGGTTAAAACATTTTTATGAAGTTTACTTTGGATACTTTTTAAAAATCAAGATGGAGATCTCCCCGATAACACCACACTAACGTCAGGTGTTAACTTGATGGGATGAAATAGTTTTCATATCGCTTCAATATTTCGTATTAATACTATGATAAATATCCTTATTTATTAAATCATAGCATAAACTGTAGACACGCTTGCTTCAAAAAACTCAGGGAAGACACAGCTTTGCTTCACATAACCTCGTATACACGACTTATATTCATCATTATATCATAGGCGGTACATGGCTTTGCTTCGCTTGTTCGCCTATATGCGACCTTTTTCATCATATCAACGATGTACATGAATTTGCTTCGCGAACCTAATACGTAAAGGATAGGTGGAGAGGCAAATTTTGAACATAAATTAGCTAGAATGTGTGAGGCTTGTGCTTCAATAGTCAAATATACACAGCATGCGTGAGAAATTCTGAATGTATTAATTTTTTCTTAAGATTGCAATATTTCCATTATGGTTTCATATTTTTGAGATTACAGGGTCCTTTAACTATGTGGGATTATCAGAAGAAAGAGGTCTCAAACTATGGAGAATTAGTCTATGGTTTAAATAGAACGTTAGTGTGATTTTGAAATTATTGAATTGTGGTTAGAGCTATAATTTTTTGGGATGAATGTTTGGTGCAAGTTCACTTACATGGAGCAAGATTATGGATATGGAGACGAAGAGGTCAACATCGCTTTAGTAAAATCTGCGAAGTCTTATGGTGGATTTCCTTATCACTTTGTATCAAAGCTACGTTAAGATGATTCTATCTCGAGCTAAAGTTCAATATGAGCTTCTAAATTAGAAAATGTACTTGAGATCAAGTCGAAAGACCGAAAACCTGGTGGGGACGGAAATGCCGATTTTTAGTGTGGATAATTGGACCAAGGTAAATGATGATAATGAAGTAGGGCTCATAATAGTTGGTAGATGAGGAATCCATTGTTGCAAAGATTTGGGAACTCATGCAACACGAGGAAATCGAGAAATTAATACCTGTGAGGCCTAATTTAGTAATGCTAGTGATTTTTTGATATGTTATGTAAATATATAGTGTTTTTAGGTTAATTTTTGGAGATTTTAGTGAGAAAACTTTTAGACTTGCAATTTACAAATAAAATTAAAATAATGTCAATCTTTCTGTATAACTTTTTTAACATTAAAAGATAATTTTTTTTTTCAAAATATACAAAATTTTGTCTTTCAAACCAAATTTTTTTAATCCAATATATAACGATTTCTTTATTTATATATATATATATATATATATATATATATATATTTAAAATAAATCACATACACTTCCTAAATATTTATCTGGTACCATCTCATTCTTTAAAATTTCTTAGTAGAAATGAGTTACCCACACCAATAATTTTTCATACCAAAAAAGTTAATATGCTTAATGCAATGACATTTTAATTGAAATATTTTATATATAAATAAGCTATTTAACTATAAAGTATTTGAAGCTTTTATTTTTATGGTTTACAACATTACATACAAGTTTTATAACACAACCATTATCAATTGAATGGTCTCCTATCAACTAATAAAGTAATTTTAAAACCAAAGATGTTAGAATTATATTTCTTTGAAATCTGAAAAATTTCCAATAGATATATATTTTATGTGGTTCTCCAATAGTATCGTAGTAATCTGAGTGGTTCTACTCATTACTTAAAAAATCTCAATGGGTCACGAAAGTCACATCAAATCGACATCACATTGAAAACTTTGTTGTTCAAGATTTTAGCATATTTATTGGTACATGCATCTAGATTAGTTATGTTATGGACATGTACTTAGATTAACTTTAGTTAACTCATTGCTTGCATGTAATGTGAACTTGCTTAATTAAGTTAACATGTGTACATGCATATTAACATAATATAAAACACATTTAACTTTAGTTAGCTTTAACTATTCATAGTTATTGCATGTAACAACTAAGCTTAACTTAGCTTTTTTATGTATTTATCTAAAACTAATATCAAAGAATAACTTCATCTTTTTCTTTATTTATGCTCATTCCTTCTTTTCTCTTCTTTGCAAGTTTGTTCATTGGTTTTGCAAATCTAGATCTTTTGTATTTCAAAAATCTTTACAACATTACATCATGTTTAGGTTAACCTATATTTAATGGTAGATAAAAACTACACACCCTCAAATGTAAGGTCAGTGAGATCAGAAAGATACCCACATGTCATTTCTACCAACCTGCAACTGTTGCAACCTTGAACAAAGCACCTCAAATTGGTATAGGAAGAACCCTCTTTACCTACAGCTATTTTCGCAAGTTTCTTCAGCTCTCCCTGAGCTTCCTCCTCATATTTTTCCTCTTCCTCCGCCAGAAGCATGGTGACTGCTTCTTCTACATCCTCTTCATCGGCCACGTTGCTCATGTCCAAACATACCTGTATGCCAATCCCCAGGATTTCTACCAGGAACTTCTGATAAATGACTGTTCTGCAAACATAGCCAGGTAATCACAGGGACTCCCAGGCTAACGCCTCCAATGTAGAGTTCCACCTTGCAGACTCAGGAATGCGCCGCCCACTGAAGGATGTGCGAGAGAATGTAGAGTAGCTGAGGCGCGTGTAGCTCCCATGATAATCAGTCCCCCATTCTCCGGTCCTCTTCCTCGAATCTCTCTGAGCCCTGCACGGCGGTCCCTTTAGGCTTGGCTTCTGTGTGGAGAGATCTGATGGCCCAGATGCAGCCTGCCCGCTCGCCTCTAAGCCCACAGCCACCGCACGGATTTGTTGAGAATACAGCGGCTCCCGAAACACACGAATACCTGCTGACTCGGGACTCCTAGAATCCAGCCACCTCAAACACTCCTCCGCAATATCTGCCGCTCTACCCCGTATTCATACTGTGACCAGATCCTCATGTCATCGAAAACAGCCGCAGGGAGAACGGGTCCTATGCTCCACACGGGTTTCCCGTCAGGTTCCTGATGTGGTCGATCCCCAAGGAATCGAGCTTCTGTAAAACGTATTGACAAGTATGCCCCCCCCCTTCTGCGTTTCCGTTTCAACTTCCTCCGTAACGAATTCCTCCAATTCATACAAGTTCGGCTTTCTGCAAATTCACGAACAGGTCTGACTTCCGCAGGTTCAGATCGAAGCTCAGCTCAGAAACTGGAAATACTCATCGTCTCCCTCCACGCTGTGATGTGGCTTGTAGGTTAACAGGGACTGCAACACAGATACACCCTGAAGTATAGAAAGCCACAGCGGGATCCCGAACTTGGAGCCAGAGTCAGGCACCCATCCTGCGTACATGTCGCAGATAATGCAGATTGGAGGAGGAAAGGAGTCGGCAGCCTCCTCGTCAGAACTCTCAATAATATTATTCATCTGTTTATCGAGCCATTGTTCGAACGCCTTTGCCAATTTATCCGGGACGAAGAAACAGTATTCTGGTAACACGAAATGGAATGTCGTCCATGGTGTCCATTCTGGGGCACTGTCGATGAGCGGTGCGGCAGAGATACGAGCTGGATATGCAGATTAAGAACGCTGGAGCTGAGGCTGGAGTCACCAGGCGTTTTTCCCGAGTTATGCCAGGTACGGATACCCAGAGATGTTGAGAGCTAACAGCTTGGCGCAGGTTCTATGAATGGAATGAGATGACCTTTTCAACGCTGGGAACCAAACTACATGTACTTTGCTTTCCCATCAGAAAAGAGGATAAACACACCAGAACACAGTTTTTGATGGCTCAAACTACTCTGTGGGCCTTTTGGACTTGGAGAGTAGAGTACATGTAATCATGGCGATGTTTATCTTAATTTTGCTCCAAACCATTGTCCGGTCTGCCGGCCTTGCCTGTTTTTGTCAGCCATCTTGTCAGGTTTTCCACGGAAGAAACGTTTCGATCGAAACACGTCGCGGGTCCTCACACTTCCACCTATTCGGACGCAGAATTAGAGCATTGAAGACAAACAGTTTTCGGCGGGGAAAGGTCCAAACTTCTCCGGTGGCGGGACCCAACCCGACGGCCTGTCTTGATGCGACAACGCTCGCAATGTGAGCAAAATGCGATATTACATGAGAGGTAGATTTAATGTTCAAATTTATGGAGAGCAGAAATTATATAGAGTAGTTACACACTGTGATTTTATAGAATGCTTTTGTTTATTAGAGGTAGATTTAAGCCATTCAAATTTATGGAGAGCGGAAATTATATACGGAGTAGTTTTTCAGTGTGTGATTTTATAGAATGCATTTTGGTTTATTTTGATTTAATTTGTTTAGAATGTTTGAGGGATTTATCGAAATTTTAAGTTGGAGAAATGATTTTTTTATAAACTAAATGTTTTATATATTTTAGAGAGTATTGAATTTATATACACAGTAAAAAATAATTTTAACATCATAAAATAAGATTCATTATTTTATTTTAAATGATATTCTAATAAAAAATTTACTAAAATTTTTATGCATCATACTGGCCTGGCCGATTCAAAATGCGTAGGCAAAAATTTTCTTACATATAATTTTCACCGAAAGATTTTATGGAGTTAAAATCTACTCCATAAATTATAAGACTTGAACATGGAAGCGTAGATTGACTAATTTTGTGACACTAGATTTGGTCCAGATTCGTATATGGATCAAATAGCGTAATACTAATGTGCCGTTTCATGTTGGGGTACATAGATAAAAGAATGTTAGGTGTGTGTTTGACTTTACCGTTACTTATTAAATGGATTATTAGTGTATATCAAATACTATAATTCAGTTCAACATAGTAACTAGAGAAATAAATTTATTAAATATGTTGTTGGGGTTATTGAATTAAGGTTTTAGGTTGAATATATGAGATATGAATTTGATTAAATATATTGTATTGTTTTTGGATTGTTGTGGGATAGGTATTATACATGTATTTTTTATTTACTTATTTAAAGAAGATGAATAAAATATAAATTTATGTGTAAGATGATAATTTTAAATTGAGAATAAATTTATATTTAAAAATTATTAAATAATATATTTAAATAATTAAATTGATTAATAATATAGAAATGTATTATTTTAAAATATTAATTATAAAAATTTTATTAACTATTTCAACTATATAAATTAAAATAGATGTAAAAACATCTGCGTCATAATATATATTTGAGATTGTTAAAGTATCTCTATATATGTAAAATTAATAGATAAGTTAAAAACATATAAATTTTAAGAAACATATAGCAAGCAAGGTTCTTAATCATAAAGATTCACCTCACTTTATTATGAAGATTTTAAATTTGTAAATAAGTTTTGTTAGTTACAATACTAGGGGCTCATAAGATGGCTTACTAATACTACATCTCTTGAAAACATAACTCATGTTTATATAATATTTTTCATAACAATTTATTTAATCAAAAGGGTAACAAGGGAAGAAAAAGGACATAATCATTTTGACTTCTAAATCAACCTTTTTCTATGACCACTACTAAGAATACTTAAAATTTTCCATGGAGGATAAACCTCCATCCAACCAATAATTATTGATAATTAAATTAAAATTTGGAACCTTATTAAAGAAAAACACATCATGTAATTATTAAATTCTTTAATAAAGTAAGTATTTTTTTTTTTTTTTAAATCTTAATGAAAACTTTTATACAAATGAAAAACATATATACTTAGAAGTACATAAAATTCAATAATATATGAAAATATTTCAATGTGATTTTCAAAAGAAGAAAGAAAATAATCAAATCACACATTGAAAAAAGGCAAGGTAAGAATGCTCATTATTTTTAAAACATTTGAATAGGAAAACACAAAGCAGGAATTGATGACATCTCTTTCAATAAACTACTTTTCTTTAACAAAATATAACTAAGGGTTAATAATTAAAAAAATGAAACAACAACACTTATTTAAAGTGGATAATATATCTTCTTATATATATAAGGCATGTAGAAGGACACAAATATATAGGAGAATAAATTTCCCTATAGAGGATATGAAAATTCATCAAACCATTTCTTCTCAACAAAACACAACTTTATGATTAATACCAAAAAAATGAGACAACAACACCTACTAAAGTGGATAATATATTCTTTATATATATAAGAGACATGTAGAAGGACACAAATATATAGGAGTAGAATAAATTTATGTAGGGTATGAAAATTAACTTAACTTCAACTGCATGCTAATTGGCAATGGAATTTTAAATCTTACACTTACTTAAAGTGGATACTTTCTCCCTCTATATATATTATAGGTATCTAGAAAGACATATACATTTATATCTAGAGAATAATTTTTATGAATGATATGAAAATTTATCATAATGTTTTTGATTAGAGGAGTTCATTGCAAATTGAATTTATTAGTTTAAATGAAAATCCATAAAACACTTTATATGAATATTAAAAAAAAGAGATATAATTATTAAAAAAACTAGAATCTATAATTCAGATTTATCATTAAAAAACAACTTAAAAAAACAAAAAAACATTATCATTGACACCAAATAACTCTTATTTATTATCAACTAAAAAACATATTATATATATATATATATATATATATATATATATATATATATATATATATATATATATATATATATATATATATATATTTTATATATTTATTCATAATAATTAAAAGAAATATCATTAAAAATAATTCTTATTAATCAGAGCTTGGATATATTTATGACATTAAATTGTTAAATTGGGTGAATATAACGTGCACATTTTAAATAATAATTAAATTATAACATAAATTATTGTGTAAATAATTAATAATAATGGAATAAAAAAGAAATATAAAGCATTATTCAAATATTTGTTAGTAATTAAATAAATATGTTATTGGTGAAATAAGTGGATAAGGATGAAATGTGAATATGAAATTAAAAATGTATTTTAAATTTTATGATATTTTAATAACTAAATTAACAAAATTATTGTTACAAGTTAGAAATATTGAGAGGGCGTGAATTTATATTTCTTTTAATTTCACAATTGGTTAGATTAATTTATTTATTTCAAGTATTAAACATGAACAAAAAAATATTATCATCATAGAATATTTCTTTTAATTTCACAATAGGTTAAATTATTTAATTTATTTTCAATATTAAACATGAAAAAAAAATATCATCATCACATCTATGAGTAGAATACACCATTTTTTGTCCTCAACAAGTGATTAATTATATATGGTTTATTACTTAATACCATGCTGTAATAGCTAATGTCCCTAAGTCTCAAGATGCCATAGACAGTCTCCAGATGAGTTCTCAAATTCTTTACAACCAAGCAACAATTAAACACCACTACCACTATTGTCATCTTGTTTCTACAATCATTTTCTTTTGCTTGTTGCACTACTACTTCCACTTCAAATCGCCACTGTATCGCTACACCTGCATCATCACATTTCAACTACCACTACGCTAATCTCATTGTTCAGAATAACCACTTTTATCCATATTTCCTTTGTTGCTACACCTAATATTTGAAACCATTGGTTTAACTATCACATCAAGAGCCTTATACCCATCGCCATTAATCTTTCATCATCACTATTGTTTTACCTTTAATCTACTTCCACTATTCTCACTTCTTTGATATTTCCTTTTTTCAATCGCTTCCATTTTTAATGCTTTTCCACTATTGTAGCTATTATTGTCCATTCTCACTTTACCATCATCGCTATTAAAGGTGCATGTAATATGGAACTACTCACATATTAAATAACATCATAAAAATTAATGTAAACTCCTGGTCAAAGATATATTTTCATGATAGGTCATCGCTATTGCTACACCTTATCATTAAGTTTATTGTAATAAGTCTTATGTTACATCTTATTTTCATAAAGTAACCTTGCATCAACATCAACATCACAAGAGCCGCTAGCTCTGTTACCTACATACGAACACCGACATAGTGATACAATCAAGAGATATCATCACATCATAACCAAAGGTCATTTTCAACAATAATGTCAAGTCAAGTCACATTATCCTCAAATCTCTATAATTCAAGCAACAAGTGTGACCGTGATCAATGTTGCTGCTGTTTCAAATCATCATCAAGTCTCAATAAGTAGAGTCAATAAGGTCGTTGTAAACATTAATATGACATCAAACTCACTATCATGTTTAAGAAGATTAATACCATCATGTCACATAAAATATCATCGCCACTTAGGTAAGAGGATCATTACCACCGTAAGAGTTTATTGTCACATGAGAGGATGCACTACACATAAAGCACAGCTATAAATATGAAAATATTGCATATAATTAACACTATTTCAGCATATCAAGATAAATATTGATTTAGTTTATACATGATCTTGAAGTTACTGTTCATACCTCTTCACCCATCATGGGACAAAATAAACTTAGTTTACTATAAAGATATGTCAATAGACCTTTAATCAGACTATCTTTAATTGTGGGAGTCCTTCTAGAAAACTGTGTGGCCAACTCTCTACTCAAAAGGTGTAAAATAGAATCCAAATGCATAGTTCTTCTACACTCATTTGATAACACATTGATACAATTGTTCTAAAATTGGATTGAGCTTTCCATGTACAAGTAATATCAACACACCGATATTGCTTCACATCGGGATTAAAGATTTAGTTTAGAATTAGTTTCTTATTAAGTTCGAATTTATTTTATAAATCAAGTCTGATTTCATGTATATATAATTGGCATTAATCAAGAACTGCTACGATATATACTCTGTTTCTCTTATAACCGTTTTCCGCATTATTCTTCTTGTTGTCGCTCTCTTTTGTCGTGTATCAGCAAGGTTCTTCTTTGGTGAACCTGCTAAAATAAGGACCGTCATAGTTGATAATTGTGGGAGTCAGCTTTCACTTGGTTATTGTCAAGTAACAATTGTAGCTTCTAGCCGTTGTACCAAATTTTGGTGAGTTTAAGTAATTTCTTTATCGCTTTCTTCCACACTTTTCTAATCGCTAAAATTTGTTAAAATTCTTTCACTATGTACGCGTAGGTATCTGCGGAGGTGAACCCATAGTGTTTGCTCCCATCGACTATGCTTTGCATATTGCTCTACCATTTTGCTTTTATATTGAATTAGAAGATGTAGTCATTATTTAAAAAAATCTTTGTGGTTGTCGCGAGGTGACCAACTCAGTTATGAATTTCACTTAACTTGTCACGTAATTTCATCAGAATTTTTGTTTTGACAAAATACGGTCTACTTGAAGACAATTTGTTTTTAGTAGATTAAGACAGTGTTTTTATGTTTTTAAAAGGTTGAAAATTTATTTGTCATCGAAATCTAGATTGAGATTCTTGTTATCAATAAAGGAACAGAAAATTTGATTGCGCTGAAATATTTTTAAGAAGATATCGCATTTCGATTGCTTTTGAAATGGCTTCCGACAAGTCCGTTTGCCATCCCTAATAAGGGGAAAAAAATATGATTTTTGGAGCCAAATGAAAGCATGCTTACAAGGTTTAAAGGCGGGAATCGCAGGGAATTGGAGTTCACGAACCCGACACAAATACAATCATGAATGAGGCCGCTTAGAGAACAAATTTGATGAATCAAAATGTTAAATAAGGTAGAGTGAAGTCGCAGCATTTTAAATTCATTATTTAATTTCTATTTTTCCCAAAATCAATATCAAAACTACTAAATCAATTTGGGATATACTTAAGGTTGCTTATCAAGGAAATGATAATGTAAAAATGGTAAGATTACGTACCGTAACAAATTTTGAAACACTTAAAATGACCGGGATCCGAAACTATTCATTAGTTTATGAATAAAGTTATGGGTGTTGTTAATTATTTAAAATGAATGTAGAAGAACTTTGACGACCAAAGAATGTTGAAAAATTTTTAGATGTTTGCTCAAAAATTTAACACATAGCTATCGTTTTTTAATCGAGAGAATTAACAAAATTATATGTGGAAGAATTAATTGGTTATTTATTGGCTCATGAAGCAATACTAATTTAGATGAAAATAATTTACATATGCTTAAAATCTAAAAAGCTTCTATACAGAGGTAGATGCGTAGGCTGCTACAGAGAGGAAAGGTGAGACAATCTTAGTCTCGATGATAGATCAAAGGTAATCAAGAACACTTAGAGCTACTCAAAAAGGATCATGGTCACAACATGGATTGAATAAATAAAAAATGATGTGTTGGACTCATGTGCATTAATAATATTCTGTTCTAAGGAAAATCCTTCAGCAACTGCCTTAGTCAAGTTTCAGATCCTTTAATGATAATTCCACACTTGGAGCTCAAATCTTCTGTTGATGTCTTAAGAACCAAAGGTTCTAAAGGGTATCTTTATAACAATCATGAAAATCATGTCTTTAAATAGTCTGAGATATGTAGCTGACGGTCAGTTTGAGTATGTCCTATTTCAAGGGTAGAAGCCTCCCCATGAAGTAGCTCAATTTATTTTCTGGACTGATATGAGCTATACCAAGGATCGTGTGCCCAAAATTTCCCACTGAAATCTTTAGATAAATTCATGTAAAATGTTGATCCACCACAGACTTAGATACCTACAAACATAAGTTCATTCCCAACAAAACCCATAAATGAAGAGCTGAGAAAAATCACACAAGCCAAGGTCAATTTGGACTGCATATTCCGATACAGGCTATAAAAAATGCGCCAAAACTTAGACAATCATCCTTCATTAAAATCTCATTGTATCAACAATTGGTCGAAGGTGACTGAAATCCATATTTTTCCACAGGTATATTTTAAAAAACACCACCTCTTACATTAGATGTGATATACACATAAATGCAGAAAGTTCGAGCCATGCCATAACAAGGTATAAATGATCATGCCACCTAAGATTTTGTACTAAAAGATTCAGGAAAAATAGTCCGCACAACTCAAGGCTAGTTTCAGTGTTGATTTCTTTAGTATTTTTCCCTAACTGGGAAGTCACCATTTCATAAATACGGTCCAAGCTCCCATAGGATAAGGATGACAATACAACAAGTTTCAACACACAGGAATAAATGTGAGATGTTAATAAGATGAAAAGCCCTAAAGGCCATTCATAAAAACAACAAATTGAATTGTGAACTCAAAATGAGAAGTTTAGCGAAAATAACTATAAATAACATGAAAAAACAGGTAGAAAGAAAAACGTGGTTATGTTGCATCAACACATGCTTTTTTGTTTTTTTGTTTTTTTCTGCTAAATTTTCAAGATATTTTTAAAAATGACAGTAAAATTCAATCAAAATCTTTTTTTGTGTGCAAAAAACACCCTCAAAATGAAAAAGTATTGATGCTAGAATAACACCTTTTTTTCGGTAAATTTTCAATATTTTTAGCAATGTTGTTAAAGCTAAAATATCATCATCCAAACAATCTTAAAATTCCAATGATTTTTAGGTATGACATTAAAGACAAAATATCACATATATGAAAAGCCTTAAAATTCTAACAATTTTCAGTCATGGTGTTAAAGATAAAACGCTTACAAATTTTTGAAATATAACAGTAAATATACAATATTATAACTCAGAAAAACCTTAAAATTTTGATATTTTTTCAATCATCAAATTAAAACCAAATATCATGACTACATAAAACATTAACTTTTCAATATATTTCAACAATGGCATTATGAAAAATTATATGACTAAAAAAACTTGAAAAATAAACACTTAAATGAAAGTGTCATTTTACTAAGAGTACTTTCTTTGTTAAATTTTAAAAGTATAGCTATTTTAAAATCAATTTTAAAAGTATAGCTATTTTAGACTGAGACAACTTGACACATTATAACAAAAATTTAAAAATCAACTATTAAATTGACAAGCAGCGTATGTCAACTTGGCCCGTTGCAATGAAAACATAAAAATTAAACATGAAATTGACACATTGTGGGGCAGACTCGATCCATTCTAACAAAACTTTAAAATCAACTATAAAATTGAGACATAATGGGGTCGGGGTTGCTAGTTGAAGATCAAGAAAGACCTTGTAGAAAAATAAAATATAACAAAATAATAAATAAACATATAAATAAATAAAATAAAAAATACAAAACGAAAACCAAATTGTATCATTAAAAGAATACATAAAATATTAAAAATTTCATAAATAAATAAAATATAAAAATTAAAGTAAAATAAAAACATCAAAAAAAATTCTAACATTTAAGAATTAAAAAAAAATCATTAAAAAAAATTAAAAAATATTAAAATGGAGGCTTTTGTGATCCATGATAAATAAAATCTTCAAGATAAATCACATCAAAGTTTTATCATGGACACATTTCAACCCCTAAGTAGAGTCAATGAGGAAAAAACACAGGTTACAAAAAATAAAACAATAAATATTAAAATAAAAAAATTCAAAATTAAAATAAAAAATTTAAAAATTAAAAGAAAACATAAAAAAGGCCTTCAGCCAATGCATGAGGTGTCATGTGGCTATGCAGGGTGGGGGGTTGCTGGGGCCCAACCCAGCCCCCTTCCACCGCCCGAGGCTTGCAACCCCTCGGGTGCTGGGAGGGGGTTCATTGATTCTGTGAATCAACCAAGCCTTCACCTTTAATTTTTATTTAATTTTAATGTTTTATTTATTTAATTTTTAATGGTCCTTTTATTGCGATTATATAGTTTATTTTTTATTTTTTATTGATTTTTATTTTTGGTGTTTATTTAAATATATATATATATATATTTTTTTTTTTTTATTTTTATTTCTTAATTTTTTTTATTAATTTGTTCCTTAAATTTTCATTTTTTTTAAGTTAATTTTGTTTTTTGTTTTACATTTTTATGTTTGAATTTTTTGGCGTTATATATATATATATATATATATATATATATATATATATATATATATATATATATATATATATATATAATTTATTTTTCTTTTTTTAATGGTTTAATATATTTTTTACTTGCTCATTATTTTTTAGAACTTTGGAAAAAAAAAAACTTTATTGTAAAAAAAACATTGAAAACCCTTAAGAAACAAACATTTTAGGACAAAAAACAAAAAGAGGAATAAGACAACTTGAAAAAGAGGAATAAGATGGTTAGATAATCAACATTTTAAAAAAATTTCATACTTAGGACATATGAAAATTTAAAGTGTCAAGAATATTCCTAAAAAATGGTTTATGTTTTTCAAATTCCACATAAAATCAACAACACTTTAAAAAACTTATCCATACTTGATATATCAAAAAATTTAAACTGTCAAAGTAAGCTTAAAAAAAAATCAAATTGGAACGAAAATCATGAACATTTAAAAAAAATTGTGCAGAGTTAATACATAAGAAAATTTAAAGTCCGAAAAATATGTTCCAATAAAAAGGATATATTATGAATCAATATTTTTCAAAATTGGATGATTTTCTTCTCCATCTAAAAAGTGAGAACTCATTTCAATACTATGTTAAACATTGTTTAATGAGATTTCTAAACATGGCCGCACAAAGAACTCCAACAAAACTCTTTTACCTACCAAAAAGAAAAAATGGAACCCTTTGCCTAACGAAACCAAAAAGAGAAATGAACATCCTAGAAAACCTAACCAATATCAAAATCCTTCCAAAAAAGTTTCAAGGCCGGAGGGCTATTACAATCCTTCTCCTCACGTCCAACATTATTCAGCGAAATTCCTTGTCTAGTAATAATTGTTGAATCTCATACCCATGAAGGTAAAATATTATATGTTTATTTAGTTTTGAAGGGGTTCACGTAAAACAACCGAATTGAATAAATGAATGGAAATATATTTAGTTTTAAATTTTAAAATTTCTTCTTAAAATAAATTCAAATTTAATTCAAAAAACCTTTTCTTAGATTTTAATCTTTAAGATAATTAGTAATGTTTTTGGGATTAATCACATCATTAGGATTAGGGCTTCATATTAATACACTACCACATCATTAATTTTCTACGGAATATCTAAAGTATTCAACCACTAATTTGATGCCACATCAACAAGCCTTTAAGGTTTTGAGCCACAAATTTGGTGCACAATTTGATGGAGAATACCTTTCAAACCATAAAGGCCCAAGAGACACCCCGCATATCAACAAAATTGGCATGACGAGGAGAATATATCCAGTGACAGCTTCATTTAATGTTAACTAATTGTTAACTACTTAAATGACATTTTACTATTTTTTTAAGGAAAAGGCTGAGACAATTAAAGTTTTGCTGGAAAAGTTATTTTCCTTATTGTTAATTATGAATAATAATATTAGTTATGGAAATTAATTCCATAAAAAGTAAAAGCCTGATGGTAAAGGTTTCCAAAAACTGAAAGGTGGTTGGACAATTTGAACAGTTACTTCTCCTATGGGGATAAGAGACTTATCCTAGTGAGGAATAGGGGTTCTGTTCTTGGGCTAAGGAAGGAGTGGAGATTTTCCTGAGGTGGAAAGCACTCAACAAGTCCTAAAGTTTTCTAGCACTAACTGGACCTAGAGTCCTGAGGTCACAACAAAAAATATACTGTCAACTCGTACCTCTTCAGGAGTGGAGCATGAAGGCAAGAGGAGGATTTAATTGCCTCTCTTGAAGGTTGGGTGGACACCAAAAATCAAATATATTTTAAATAGACAGAATTTTTTTTTCAAGATTATTCTACACAGATATTTGTTATTTAAACTCAGGAGAAAACATTATGTTCTATTGGAAATCTTTCTTTCTACTAGTAAAGAGTAAATTATGATAAATAAATAACTCAACAAATGTTTTCAAAACTCTGTGAAATTACTTCTGTAAGATTTATTGTTTAATATTGTGAACATTACATAGTAGCTGAAAGATGCTTGGAAAGTATAGTAGATGAATATCAAGAGTAACCTGGTTAACTGTAAAATAGCTAACGCTCCCTACTAAATTATTGCAAGAGTTCTTTAATATGTCAGGATGCATTTTATAAATAACTATGAGTAAAAGGTGTTAGAAAAAAGATAAACAAATACTAAATTTAAGATTACTTTGCAAAGAAAGAATCAAACTAAAACAAGATTGTCTTATAAACTAAGTCAGAATGAGCCATTGGTATTGGGTACAGGGGTGAAACCCCAACCTGGTACTCGGACGAAGAAATTTGGTGGTCCGGACACCATTTAACTGTAGATTTATTGACAGTAAATATTTTAAAAATCTGAGTTACAGTAAAGGAAACATGAAGAAGGTGTGATTAATTAAACAGATACACGGATATAACTTATATAAGATCTAAAGTTTAAGGACACCTCACTGTATAGGTAATGCAAGCAATGAATATATATATATATATATATATATATATATATATATATAAACAAATGCAAGAAAAGAGCTGAAGTTTAGAAATTACACGAAAAGAACTAGAACAATAGTAATAATTAGGTCAAGGAAAATTCCTTTCTTAACTGCAGAAAAGTCCTTCATTTATATTATCAAAAGATTACATAACCCAAGCGATGAAGCTTTCCATATTAATACTGCCATTAAAATAACTGTAGCCTTAATGAAATGACCCAGAATAATGTCTAAACGTCTTCAAAAGAGTGAAAGACATAACAGGCTATGGACAGAGCTTCTCAAAAGAAACGAGCTCGAATTAATGAGTCGGTAAACTAAACATGTAAAGAAGTTAGCATTCCCGTGAAGGTGATAAACATGCAGAGGAGTGTAAAATCTTTGCCACCGAATGAAATCCTTAGAGAATACCTGGAAAGAGGCGAACGAGTTAGCTAAAGACCAAGATTCTCCAATGTGTAACAAAATCAACTCTTTGCATAAGAACCGCTTTTGGGCAAGGAAACCCACTTGCAAAACCCCATAAAAACCTGTAGGGTAACTATGATTTCTAAAACTTATATTGTGGAAGGAAATTGAACACAACAGAGGAAAAATAAAATAGAATTGGGTGTACCTATATGATTTAGACACTGCGAATCCTCCGAGCAAATGGTTGGATTTACAAACAATTTATAAGGCTTAAACTCAAAGAAGACAATTCAAAAAGAAAACAAATAAGGTAAAATGATTTTAGCGCAATGGAATTTGAGATTACCTGAACTATGGAGGAATGAGACCTTCTTGAATAGTTCCCGAGGATCGAATAGGAACAGAGAAGCAGAGTTCCTGCCAGAGAATGGAGGAAACGAAGCCGAGGCACCAACGGTTAATTCGGAAAAGTGTTCCTCCACTGCAAACTGAGCTGGGTTGTCATCGAAAACCTCTTCCATCGTGAAGAGTAATCCACTCACAGTCGGAACATGACCCTCCTACCTCTCAATGAAAATTATCTGTGGAAAACGGTGGAACAAGCCAGAAAACAAAACCGAGACAAATGAGAGAGTTAACTAGGGTTTGCAACCATAAACAAGTGTTTCCTGCCAGGATCAAATGACCGTAGATCTCCAATGGATAGACGGTGAGGATGAGGGTAGGTGGCCTTCAATTCCACACCGGATCTGTGGCCAATCTCCCAGTTTTCGAATGAAGTACTCAGCAGAACGAAGAGAATTGATTTAGCGAGTACGTGCCATCACTTCAACCATATATTTCACTGTCCGCAAGATTTCATTTCTTAAATGTAAAGATATGATGTGTGATAACAATATCAAGACCATAAAGCCTAGGGTTGGAGAACCATATATCATATCAAGACCATCGAAGTAATAAATGATATTTTTAATCGATGAGTCAATTCGATTATGTTTTCCGATATACATATAAACATTAATAATGTGACAATTATGTTTATGCTTTACGGTGGTGATAATGGGTTAAAACATTGCAATAAATTTTAAATGGAAAAATTAATATCTACGGTAAGAACCTTGTCATCAAATAAAGTAAATGAGTTAATTTAATTAGGGAGTAAAAATAAAAATTTTCTTGTGAGTGTTAAAATTGGTATCAGAGTAGCGTTCATACGCTAGGACCCTAAGGGTCAACTAACGGTTAAGTTGTGTGTATACTGATGCACATAGATCAGAAGCACAGCAGGAAACTTCATGAGGAAGGGGTCAACACAAAAACCACCCCATAACACCGTGTAACGCCAAACAAAACCAGTAGTGAGCCTTGAGATGTGGGTTCAGTTGAAGTGTGGAACAGCACCAGCAAACGAGTATACTGCTGGAGTAACAACAACATCAAACCAGCATACTATTGAATACAGTATAGAAGCTACAAGAAAAAATGGTGAGGGTTTGAGGTGATAACGAACGCTTGATGCAAGAGCAAGAAAATATACTCAAGAGCCTGTCAGACAAGGAAAATCAGGGAATGGAACACCCCAGTGATGATAGGGACATTCAAGAAGGTGATGAGGGACAAACAAGGCACCACACCACTCACAGAGTGGAAATAAGCCCATCCCAGTGAAGCAACAAGAACAAAAACTATAATGAAGTAGAATCTGGCAATTTGTCATATCAAAAAGAAGTTAAGAAGCAAAAAGTGGAGCTTCAGGGGGAGTTTCGAAAAATAAAACCACCAACATTCGATGGTGAATTTGAGGAAGTGGCAGAGGCTTGTTTGATAAAAATGAACAAATATTTCCAGGTGTATGAGTATAGTAGCAACGTGAAGGTCATATTGGCCATATATCAGCTAAGAGAGAAAGCCACTCTATGGTGGGAAGAAGTAAAGAATGTGTGCAGCATTTAGGACCAAGACCTTACTTAGGAATCGTTCCAGCAATACTTTAAAGACAAGTATTTAACAACACGTTTCTACGATGATAAATCTAAAGAATTTCATGACTTGAAGCTGGGACAGATGACTATGGACAATTATATCACCAAGTTCACCTCCCTATTAAGATATGTCCCATACCTCTGAGATGAAAAGGCTAAGGTACAAATATTTCTAAGCATCTTGCCAACAGATATGAAGGAACGGATTGAATTTGTAAATCCCAGAACCATGGACGAAGCGATTCATAAGGCACACATGTGCTATCAGCAATCAAAGACAAAAGCAGAGGTTGGAAAAAGTTGGCAGCCAAGGAAAGGGCAGAAAAGTAGCTCAAAGTTTAAAGGCACCAAAAAAAATAACTTTAATAATTCTGCATGAAGTTCTTCCAGTAAAAAATTTGGCATAAATCATCAAAGAACCCGATGGCCAACTGAAGAGAGGCCTACAAAGGAATTTAGCAAGCCTGAGAAAGGGCAAGTAACTAAACCACCCATACAATGTTGGGGGTGTGGTGAAGCACATTACTACAAAAATTTCTCACAGCGAGCAAGAAGTGAAACAGTTGCAAATTTGCAGGAGGCTTATATAATAGACGATGTGGCACGAAACATTCCTCGTATCAACGCGACATTGGAGGATTGACAGGCAGATTATCAACCAACATTGATTGAGTTGGAAGGAAAATTACTGTCTCAATATGTTACTATTTTGGTAGACCCAGGTGCAAGTCTAAGTTATGTTAGTCCCAAAATGGTGGAAATTTGTAAATTAAAAGGGCAGAAATTCAAAATTCCTTGGTTGGTACAGCTAGCCACAGGAGCAAAAAGAAAGGTAACTTCCAAAATTCCAAACTGTAGTTTGGAAATTTCAAAACAACAGTTAAAGGTAGACCTAAACATACTGCCATTAGGGTCCTATGATGTTTTTCTTGGTATGGATTGGCTAGAAAAACATTGGACCTTAGTGGACTGCAAGAAAAATATCATTTATTACAGAATGCAATATGGAACACACAAGGAAATTCAGGGAATCAAGAAACCCCTGTAGCTACGTCCTATTACAACATCCTAGATGAATAAGTATATGAGGAAGGGATGTCAAATTTATGTCATCCAGGTGGGATATGCCAATGCCAAGGAAAAATCACCTATGATGGAAAACATATTAGTGGTACAAGATTTTATGGATGTTTTTCCAGAAAATATCCCTGGATTACCACCAAGAAGAGATATTGATTTTACCATTGAACTAATGCTGGGAGCATCACCTGTGTCAAGGGCTCCCTATAGAATGAGTGTTCCAGAATTAGTTGAATTAAAAATGCAGTTACAAGAACTGTTGGACAAATGATATATTTGTTCGTGTGTCCCCTTGGGGAGCACTAGTGTTGTTTATTAAGAAGAAGGACAGAACCATGCGAATGTGCATGACTATAGACAGATCAACAAGTTAACCGTCAAAAATAAATATCCTTTATTAAGGATTGATGATATGTTTGATCAAGTGAAGGGGGCCACAGTGTTTTCAAAAATAGATTTAAGATCTGGATATCATCAGATTCGAATCAAGGATGAAGATATTTGCAAGACTGCTTTCCGTACCCGGTACGGGCATTATGAATTTGTGGTGTTACCCTTTCGATTAACAAGTGCACTTGCAACCTTTATGAGTGTAATGCATGGTATATTCCATCCTTTTCCTTCATAAATTTGTACCTATATTCATAAACGACATTTTAATCTATTCTAAAAATCAGGAAGAACATAGAGAACATTTAAGGATTGTGCTGGAAATGCTAAGAAAACACCAGTTGTACGCTAAGTTTAGCAAATGTGATTTCTTAAAAATAGAAATCCAGTACTTAGGCCATGTTATCTCAGTAGAGGGGATTGCTGTTGATCGAGAGAAAATCAAGACAATCATGGAATGGAGAGTTACCCAAAAAGTGGCAGATATCCGATCATTTATGGGATTGGCTGGTTATTATCGAAGATTTATTTAAGGATTCTCCATAATTTCTTTTCCAATCACCTCTTTGCAGAGAAAAGGAAAAGTTTCTAAGTGGACTGTTGAGTGCCAAAACCATTTTGAGAGGTTAAAGAAGCTACTGACCATTGCACCAGTGTTAAGGGTAGCTGACCCCAATAAAGAATTTGAAGTTTGTACAGAAGCTTGTAAAGAGGGAGTTGGGGTAGTTTTATCTTAGGAAGGAAAGGTAGTGGCTTATGAGTCAAGAAAGCTGAAGGAACATGAAAAAAGATATTCAACCTATGATCTAGAGTTAACAACAGTAGTACATGCACTCCGGGTATGGAGGCACTACTTGCTGGGTAAGGAATTTGTGCTAAAGACAGATCATAGCAGCCTGACGAGTTATTTCAAACAAGCTAATTTAAACTCCCGACAGGGAAGGTGGAATGCCTTCGTAAGTGAGCTTGATATGGACATCCAACACGTGAAGGGTAAGGAAAACCGGGTGGCTGATGCTTTAAGTAGGAAGCTGCATTATGTTTATGAGCTTTACTTCAATTAGCTTGAATGCAAATTCTTGGATTAAGTAAAGGAAGAAGCCCAAAAGGATCCTGAATATAAATTCCTATGGAAGAAAATGGAAGAAACCAGAAAGCAAGGAAGTACTTCTGAATATGGAGTTAATAAAGATCAAATTCTAACCTTTAGAGGAAAAGTGTATGTACCAAATCGTGTGGACCTAAAGGAGCTAATCATGGATGAATACCATTGGAGTAATTATGCAGGTTACCTAGGATACCAGAAAATGTTAAAAACTATTAGAAAAATATATTTCTGGCATGGTATGCGTAAAAATATTGCTGAGTATCTAAATAAATGTTTGGAGTTTCAACAGGTTAAGGCGAAGCATCGACATCCCGCAGGATTGTTACAGCCCATACCGGTGCCTGAATGGAAGTGGGAGGTCATATCCCGGGAATTCATTGCAGGTTTACCGCGGTCAAAGAGGCACAATGACTCCATCGTGGTGGTAGTAGACAGATTTAGTAAATCTGCACATTTTATACCTGTACAGTCTACTTACAAGACTATAAAGATAGCAGAGATATTTATGAGAGATTTTTTCAGGTTACATGGCATTTCGAAAACTGTTATCTCGGACAGGGATGTAAATTTTACATCAATATTTTGGAAAACTCCGTTCACAGGTTTGGGGACCCAAATAAACTTTAGCACTGATTATCCTCCCCAGACAGATGGTCGAAAAGAGCGAGTAAACCAAGTTTTGGAAGAAATGTTGCACATGTACGTGATGCAGTAGCCAACCAAATGGGAAGACTACTTGCATCTGGTTGAATTTTCTTATAACAATTGTTATCAAGAGTCCCTTAAGATGAGTCCCTTCAAAGCCCTATATGGGAGGAAGTGTCACACACCCATAAATTGGAGCAGTCCCAAAACAAAATTAATGATGGGACCAGAAATGTTGGCGGAAATGGAATGAGAAGTAAAGTAGATAAGACAAAATTTGAAGGTTGCACAAGATCGGCAGAAGACCTACGCAGATAAGAAGAGGACTTATCGGGAATTCAAAGTGGGTGATCATGTGTATGTGAGGATCAAACCAAAGAAGAGTACCTTGCAGTGGACCTCTTGTGCCAAGTTGTCTCCCAGGTTCTGTGGATCGTTCCAAATTTTGGAAAGGGTAGGACCTGTGGCCTATCGACTGGCTTTACCCAGTCACATCTGGGTACACAATGTGTTTCATGTGTCCCTATTAAAGTGATATGTGCATTATTTGAAGCACATAATTCATTGGTAGAATATACAGGTAGGATAGAATTAAAAATCCTAACTTGAAATATGATTTATTTATGAAAATTTGACAAGGAACTTTGTTATTTGCAGGTAGAGCCGGGCGACAAGTTTCTGGTCAAGCCGCAACACATACTTGACTGGAGAGGAATTATTCTTCGGAAGCAAGTCATCACCCAGGTTAAAGTGCAGTGGAAGCACTTCGACCCAGATGAGGCTACTTGGGAGGACGAAGCATTTGTGTGCAAGGCTTAACCAGAATTATTTTTTGAGCTAAAGTGAAACACCGAGGATGGTGTTACTTCCAGGGGGGAATTTGTGACAGTTGCATTTAATGTTAACTAGTTAAATGAAATTTTACTATTTGTTTAAGGAAAATACTGAGACATTTAATGTTTTTCTGGAGAAGTTATCTCCTTATTGTTAATTATGAATACTAAAATTAGTTATGGAAAGTAATTCCATAAAAAGTAAAAGGATGACGGTAAATGTTTTCAAGAATTGAAAGGTAATTGGATAGTTTGAACAGTTACCTACTCCTCTGGGGATAAGAGACTTATCCCAGTGAGGAATAGGGGTTCTGTTCTTGGGCTAAGGAAGGAGTTGAGATTTTCATGAGCAGGTAGAGACCAGTGGAAAGCACTCAGCAAGTCCTGAAGTTTTCTGGAACTGATTGGACCTAGAGTCCTGAGGTCACAGTAGAAAATCTACTATCAACCAACACCTCTTCAGGAGTGGAGAACAGGGGCAAGAGGAGGACGTAATTTCCTCTCTTGAAGGTTGGGTGGACATCAACAACCAAATACATTTTTAGATAAGTGACTGTTTTGTTTTATAGTATTAAATAGACATAAACATTGTTTTCAAGATTATTGTACACAGATATCTATTATTTAAACTCAAGAGAAAACATTATGTTCTGTTGGAAATATTTCTTTCTACTAGTAAAGAGTAAATTATGATAAATAAATAACTCAGCAAATATTTGAAAAATTCTGTGAAATTACTTCTGTAAGATTTATTGTTTAATATTGTGAACATTACATAGTAGCTAAAAGATTCTTGGAAAGTACTGTAGATTAATATCAGGAGTAACCCAGTTAACTATAAAATAGCTAACTGTACCTAGTAAATTATTGCAAGAGTCCTTTAATTTGTTAGGATGCATTTTATAAAGAACTATGAGTAAGAGGCATAATAGAAAAAAGATAAAAAAATACTGAAGTTAAGATTATTGTGCAAAGAAAGAATCAAACTAGAACAATATTGTCTTATAAACTAAGTCAAAATGAGCCGTTGGTACTGGGTACAAGGGTGAAACCCCAACTTGGTACTCATTGCTACCCCTGCTAACTATACTCAGATGGAGAAATTTGGTTGTTCGGACACCATTTAACTGTATATTTCTTAACAATAAAGACAATAGTAAATATTTTAAAAATACGAGTTACAGTAAAGGCAACATGAAGAACTTAATATTTGCATTATAGTAAATATAGCAGTAAAATTCCTTACAAACACAACCCTCGACCGAAAAACAAAGGTGTGATGAATTAAACAGAGACACGCATATAACTTATACAAGATCTAAAGTTTAAGAACACCTAATTGTATAGGTAATGAAAGCAATGCACACACACACACACACACACACACACACACACACACAGATATATATGCAAGAAAAGATCTGAAGTTTGGAAATTACATGGAAAGAACTAGAACGACATAAATAATTATGTCAAGGAAAATTCATTTCTTAACTACAGAAAATTCCTTCATTTATATTATCAAAATATTACATAACCCAAATGATGAAGCTTTCCATATTACAACTGCCATTAAAATAATTGTAGCCTTAAATCAATGACTCAAAATAATTTCTAAACGTCTTCACAAGGGTGAAAGATAGAATTAATGAGTTGGTAAACTAAACATGTAAAGACGTTTTCATTCCCGTGAAGGTGCTAAACATGCAGAGGAGTGTAAAATCTTTGCCACTGAATGAAATCCTTAGAGAATACCTGGAAAGAGGCGAACGAGTTAGCTACAGACCAGGATTGATTAGGAGATCATGTCCAAGTTAAGAAAATTGCTGAAAAATGGAAGTCCTCACAAATGGTTGCAATATGAATGACCTGAAAGGTATCATCGCTATGATTCTAGCACCGTAAACGGTTCTCAAAACCGAGATCGTATGCAAAAGTTATTGAGGTTTAAATTGTCCAGTAAACTCCAAAATTCAGTTGACCAAGTTTGACTTTATAAATTTATGAAATATTAAAAAAAAAATATTCCAGGAATATTCCTCAGAATATTCCCTGGAATATTTCTTGGAGGGCATATCAATGGTCAACAAGTGGCATTTGATGATTGGTGGTTGGTTTGACTTTTTGTGGTGTGGCCAATTAGAGGTTGCCACGTGGCAAGCCCGAAGGCCACCATGTGGCCCCAGGCCGGAGTTGTTTGGCATTACAAAATTTTTTTTATAGCCAGCAGGACTCGAACCAGAGACCTGTCACCTATGAGCGCAAAGGCCCGACTAGCCCGCTTGTGTGTTGGTTCTTAACTCTAACGGATCACATTACGTATTTGAAGTTTGGTGTAAGTTTGGTTGGTGACAAATGGGGGCCAGCCCCTAAGGGACAACCCCCACACTACATAGGACTTGCGGCGAGGAACCACAGGCTTATGTTGTGGGTGGAAACTTGGCAACGATTAATGACTAACCATTAACATTAAACTCATAAATGTGACCACTCCAAAGAATTTAATGCGGACGATTGGGTTGGATAAGTCGCGGTTCTGCCGGCGGCTAGGGTGGTGGTCCATGTGACCTGCCACCCCAGCATTTAATGTAACCATTTTTGGTTCCACCATTTATGGAGCGCGCCACCAATTCCGGCGGGAACCACCATTTTATTCGAGTTAACTTGAGTTCCTCTAGTTTTGGAGGAGGATTTTAGGGGACATTGGGGAAAAAATTGTTTTTGCCATAACTTTCTCAATTTTCGACCAAAAAAGGTGAAAAAATAGTCAATTTTGGGTTTCTGGAGCATTCAGAGCACTTTGGAATAGTTTTCAGGTCAAACATAGGTGATCTACAATAGATTTTTCTTCGAGGAAGATGAAGAAGACATCAGGGCGATCATGGAGAAGGCGGTGTATTGGGCTATCTTTACATGTTTAGTGTAAATGAAAAGCCATTTCTAGCTATTTTATATCTTATGAAGTTGAATTTACAGTTAGTTTTTCCTATTCAGGCATATTTTTACCTGTACAACCATTTTGAGCAAATTAATAGAGCAAGGACATGACATTGGGGAGCCTTGGACCGAAAGATGTCGCCCAGGAGGGTTGAACTACGTGAACAATTTGTTACGTATTGTGATGGTGAATTTTCTTGCTGTGTATTTTTGTTGTAATATGTTAAACAATAAAATTACTTAACTAATCCTCACACTGAAAACTCAAATACGTAACCAAAACTACTTTGTTTAACCTGCAATTCATGGAGAACACTTTGCACACTTAATTATATCAGTTTGGATACTTTGCATAGCCTTACAAATATTTCCATTCAGATGAAGGATTTTCCAATGTGTAACAAAATCAACTCTTTGTAGAAGAACCATTTCTGGGCAAGGGAACCCACTTGCAAAACCCCAAAAAATCCTGTAGGGTAAATATGATTTAAAAAACTTATATTGCGGAAGGAAATCGAACCCAATAGAGGAAAAATAAAATAGAACTGGGTTTACCTGTATGAGTTAGACACCGCGAATCCTCCGAGCGAAGGGCTGGATTTACAAACAATTTATAAGGCTTAAACTCAAAGACAACAAACACAAAAAGAAAACAAATAAGGTAAAATGATTTTAGCGCAATGGAATTTGAGATTACCTGAACTGTGGAGGAAGGAGACCTTCTTGAATAGCTCCCGAGGATCGTAAAACAACAGAGAAGTGGAGTTCCTTCCAGAGAATGGAGGAAATAGAGCCGAGGCACCAACAATAAATTCAGAAAAGTCCACCTCCACTGCAAACCGAGCTGGGTTGTCATCGAAAACCTCTTCCACCACAAAGAGTAATCCACTCAGAGTTAGAGCAAGACCCTCCTACCTCTCAATGACAATTCTATGTGGAAAATAGTGGAACAAGTCAGAAAATAGAACCAATACAAATGAGAGAGTTAACTAGGGTTTGCAGGGATAAACAAGTGTTTCCCGCCAGGATCAAATGACTGTAGATCTCCGATGGATAGACGTTGAGGATGAGGGCATGTGGCATTTAATTTCGCACCGGATCTGTGGCCAATCGCCCAGCTGTCGAATGAAGTACTGGATAGAACCAAGAGCATTGATTTAGCCAGTATGTGTTAGCACTTCAACCATATATTTCACAGTCCACGAGATTTCATTTCTTAAATGAAAAGATATGATGTACAAAAACAATATTAGGACCATAAAGCCTATGGTTGGAGAACCATATATTATATCAAGACCATCGACGTAATAAAATATATTTTTAATCGATGAGTCAATTAGATTATGTTATTCAATATACATATAAAAACTGATAATGTGATAATTATGTTTATGCTTTAAGGTGGTGACAATGGGTTAAAAAATTGGAATAAATTTTAAATGGAAAAATTAATATCTATGGTAAGAACCTTGTCATTGAATAAAGTAAATGAGTTAATTTAATTAAGGAGTAAAAATAAATATTTTTATTATGAGTGTTAGAGAGAGGTTTTTAAGACAAAATAAATGATATGCTTCCTAAAAAATTCCAACAATTGTGAGGTGTGCTTAGCTTCCAATGAAGCCAAACCATAGAGCTAGGGCTTCATCATTACATCTGCTCATCCATGACAACCAACATATCAAGGAGATCAATAATGAAATCATGCACCTTCTGTATCCGCTTTGACATCTTGCACCGGCTCGACATCTTGAACTTGTGCAACATCTGACATCTTCTCGACACCATGCACCGTCTGAACATATTGCACCTATTCAAAATCCTACACCTACTCCCGCTTTGACATCAATGAAAACATACTCAACAATAAAATATTTTTATTAAGAAATTATACATTTCATGAGGTGATTTCGAGAATATAATTAGTAATTAAACTAGCATATATTGATGTTAACAATACATCTATCACGTTATGCAGTGACTTTATGAATACATTTTTTACTTAGATTAGCATTGACCCATTTTAATATTGAATCTATCAAATGTCTACAAGAATAAAATCTTATGAGCTCTAAACCCTCTTTAGAGTACACAATTTCAAGAAAGGTTTGAACCTTTAAAGATCTAATACTTCTTGATATTTATAAAGGTAGAATTAACATCTCTCCCTCTCTCTCTCTCTATATATATATATGTGTGTGTGTGTGTGTGTGTGTGTGTGTCAACTCCATGGTTAGCATAGCAATAATCACACCTCCTTCATTTTGACTAACACAGTAATAAAAAAATATAATCAGAAGAATTTTTTTATTTTCATTTGTTTTATACAAATTATACATAGTTGAAATTTAATTATTTTTCTCAACATGGCCATTAAAATATTTTATTTATTACTCATATTATCCACATTAAAATTGGTTTTTGTTATTAATATATTTCTAAGTACATGTCCCCTCATATTGGAAAGTAGAAAGCATATATGAATATGATAGAATCTCTCTCTCTCTCTCTCTCTCTCTCTCTCTCTACTCATACACACATTGGATTATGTTTTTTATTAATATTTTTTAAATGTTGCATGTGAAATCCATGATAACAATTAAAAGGAAATTATAAATATATCTAATAACTTTAGTGAGCCTATTGGTAAGAACACATGTTTCCTTTTAAAATTTCATAGGTTAAAAACTAGAGGAGGTTAGAGTATGCACACTTTTGTAGAATTTAGTATTCAAATCCCTACATGGAGGTGGGTCCCCTGCACCATAAATTGTCAGAAATTGTAACTATGTTTGGTCTTCATTACGATGTGATTATAATCATGAAATTGTATATTATTTACAAAGAAAATAAATAAATTATATTTTATTTTGGAGTATGGGTTTCATACTCAAGTTTCAGTCAAAAGCATGGTCTTCAGTCTTTTAGGTATTTTAGGTCTTCTAGGTCTTTCTAGGCCTTTCTAGGGTAAAGAATAATATTCTTCATGTGTCATAGTCCCATTTCGACTCATTGTGATGAAGAAAAATATTTATTTATCAAGAAAATCCATGGATAATCCAAAGACCAAGTCGCCCTAAGGAGCAGATCAAGTCTACCTAAATGGAGAAATTTGACCCTCAGGAAAGGCTATATAAAGGAGTCAAATTAGACTCACTTGGTCACTCATCTCAAGCAAGTTCAATATGAAATATAAAAGGATAATAAGAGTATCTGGGAGGACGAAGAAGAGGAGCATAAGTCTAAATCTATCAAGGAATATGTTTCCTTGTCTCGTTAGTGTTTGTGAAGTTGTGAGTTGCAGGAGACCAAAATTTTGTAGCAATTGCAAGAGGACAAAGTTGCAAGGAAAAATTTTTGTTGTAGGGGTTGAAGTTGCAGTAGTATTGTAGCGACATCAAAGTTCTCAAAGTTGTCTCAAGGAAAATATTGCTGGGGGTTGGCTTGGGGCTTGAAGGGTTTGTTGGCTTTGGTCTTTGGGTCTTGGAAGTCTCTTTTGTAAGAAACTTATAAAGAAGAAGAGAATAATTTTTTTGGGTTTTACCCTCGCTTGGAGTCTATATATTCTGCGCTTTGGCTATTTGTGATCCTCATAATTTTGATAATTTATTGATGAATATAAATAAATATGTAATAAGGTACAAATTTAAATCACAAGTAATTATCATGATAGGGAAAATAAGTTATAATTTACAAAGTCTCCATATTTTCCAACATGGCATCAGAGCTAAGGTGCAAGAAGGATACTGAAGATCACATTGTTGTTGGCACTATGGAAAGGGTTATAAGGAATGGTTTCATGGTTCTTGGAAATATCACTACATTTATTGAGAATTGTCAATTAAATATCATCTGCAAGCTGATAAAAGAAGTAGCAGATGGACGTTTGATTTCCCTTTTATCTGGAACATTTAGGGATGATAATGTATGGATTTTTTTTGGAATTTGGCTTTTTTGATCCATAATTTGAAAATTCATGATCATATGTGATTATTAACGAAAGTAGTTTTTAACAATCTATGGCTTATTCACAATGGTGTCTCCAAACATATGACAAGAGAATAAAATCAAATCCAAACCATATCTAAGGTAAAATCATATCATTCTATCGAATTTGGAGACAAAAAGAGCTATCAAGTGAAATGTATTGGGTCTACATCATTGGAGCTCGAGTTAGGTGGAAAAATTCAACTCAACAAAAATTTATAGGCTCCAGTTTTTAATTAAAACTTGCTATATATTTCTTGTATAGAGGATAAAGGTGATAAAATTTCTTTTGTTGATGGCAAGGTTTTGGTTTGGGGTAAGGTATCAAGTATTGATGATGTTAGGGTAATTAGGATTCATGTGGGTACATTATATAGAATTTATACACCTCTGACCTAGGCTCTAGTTCACTTGGATGTGAGTCCTTTTGAACTATGGCATAGAAGGTATGGACACACTCACATTAATATTTTTTCATGTCTAAGTCAAATGGTCAATGGAATCCCCCATTTGAAAAATAAATTGAGGGGACATGTAAGGGATGTTCTCTAGGCCATAACATAAAGAAACCATTTGAAAGTAGTGACACCAGATCTAAGGAAATTTTAGATCTCAGACTCAGATGTATGTAGACCTATGGCAGTCAATTATCTTGGTGGGAATCAATGTTATATAACCTTCATTGATGATTAATCAAGGAAGAATAGGTTATAATTTTTGAAGAAGAAGGATGAGGTATTCGAAAAGTTTCAGGAGTTAAAGAATGAAGTGAAAAACGTAACAGAGAGAAATATAAAGAGTTCGAGGTCCAATAGTGGTGGATAATACACATCCAATGAATTAATATCTTTATTCAAGGAACTAAGGATTAAGATGGAGGTCATTATTTCTTATAATCCTAAACAAAATTTTGTGGTAGAAATGAGGAATAAAACTATTGAGGAATATTCTAAGGCTATGCTACATAATCAAGATCTCCCTCAATTCCTATGGGGAGAGGGATGCATGACAACAATATACTTGCAGAATTGAAGTCCTCATAGGATTCTCAACAACATGACTCTGAAAGAAGCATTTACAAGAAATAAGTGAAGTGTAGATGATCATCAAATATTTAGGTGTGATATGTATATTCATATATTGAAGGAAAAATAAAGAAGTTAGATCCCACCAATTTAAAGGGCATATTTTTGGGATATAGTGGTTCATCAAAATCATATAGAATATATATCAAGGAGGATCATGGAATTTAAGTAAGCATGGATGTCATCTTTGATGAGAGCACAGATTACAAGAAATCAAATGATGTTCTGTTTGACTCTGATACCTATATTTGAGGATATATATAAGGAAAATGATGGTAAAGAGAAGAAATTTGTTCAAGAAAATGTTTAAGGTCATTCTAATCCTCTCCAACAATTAATTGTTCCAGAAAATTAGAAGAGGCCTTTTTGGTTGAAAACTACTCTTTAAGAAGTATAAGGACATACATCATGAGGGACCTCCGGGGAAAATAAAATAACAAATAGGTATTTAGGATATATTGCGTATATGAAAAATATTATTGAAGCAGGACCTTCCTCCTATGAACATGCAACTAAACGTCATGAGTCGAGTAACATTATGCGGGAAGAATACTACTCTATAGTGAAGAATGATGTATAGGAGATTGTCCCGAGGCCAAGTGAAAAATATATTGTCACTTCAAAATGGATTTATAAGATAAGGCATCTTTACTATGGGAGAATATAAAAATACATAGAAAGGTTTATAGAAATATAATTCTTACAAAATAAGGAATTGATTATGAAAAAATATTTTCTCCCACATCTAGGAATACAACAATATGATCATTGGTTTCATTGGATGCTACTATGGGATGGAACATCCATCAAATGGATGTCAAGAAAAATTTCTTAAATGGGACCATCAATGAAGAATTTTACATTTAACAACCTCAAGGATTTGAAATAAATTAGAGGGAGACTCATGTCTGCAGATTAAAGAAGGCTCTATATATGGCTTAAAGGAAGCACTTAGGGCTTGCTATGAAAGAATGGATGCATACCTATTAATACTTGGCTTTACCAAGACTAATGTAGACCATAACCTATATATTAGGGTGGTATAGTGTGAACCAATTAACATAACCTTGTATGTGTATGATGTTTAGTCAATTTAGTGTCCTAAATTGCTAACATAAATTATCGACCAGGGCTAGTAAACTAATGAAGTGTAATGCAATGTATGTGCCTAAGTGTCCCTTTTTATTACTTCATTGTTTTAATGTTTTGTTGATGTTTTGGGAGTTTTTATATTTTGATCCTTAGCATTCTATTCTAAACTAGAAATATGAGATTAAATCTATTTAAAAAGGAAGGAAAAGAAAATATTGTCAAATGAATTAAAGCAGAGTTTTATTTACAAGTTTTTGGAGTCTATTTTCTAATTAAGAAATGATGAAAACTAGAAATCCTAATCTGTGGATATTGCAACTTAACTGAGAATTCAATAAATGAAAACAACTAATAAC
Organism: Pinus albicaulis; assembly: GCA_034641835.2. NCBI lineage: Eukaryota > Viridiplantae > Streptophyta > Pinopsida > Pinales > Pinaceae > Pinus > Pinus albicaulis. The sequence goes on along the minus strand of CM076583.1, from coordinate 1,123,035,871 downwards.
TCAAACATTACAACTGAATCAAATTCATTCAATTAATATTTATTAGAAGAGCTTTTGAAAAAGAGTAATTGTAGTGTAATGAGGATGTCCTATGATATGAAATAAAATGTTGGACAATTACTGTATCTATAAGTCACTAAAAATTTTAATTTAATATTTAAATGGTCTTTACTTGGTCGAGCGCAATAACTATTGACTATGAAAGACAAGAATTGAAACCTAGGGAATCATTTTTCTTATAAGTCACTCGTTATTATTCAATAAACTGAACCCAGGGAAACACAATGACTGTGAAATAAGAAAGCAATCTGGAAAGCAAGAAGTAAAGAAATACACTAAAATAGAAATTAAAATGACTTACTAAATACATGAGTTATCTTATATAGTAGGGCCCTCCACCAATTAATTGAAATTCCTTGGTGTTGTGTAACCAACTCCAAAAAGATAAGAAAAGAGATATCAACACCTTGAAATGAGCCACTTCGAGGGGGCAACCTCCAATACATTACATAAATGAACAATTCTTGGATGATACAATTTACAAAACCTCCTTTCTATATATAGGAGTCCATGGGGCCATAATTTAATCATAGTGGGCCACAATGTAATCCTAGCCGACCTAACAATAATAATTTAAGGGCACAATAATAACAAAATGGGGGTTACAAGGGTACAATAATAACAATAGGGGGGTTACACTAACAACAATAAGGGACTATACTAGTAATATAGGGACCTAACATGCCCCTCTCCTTCAAAAAAGTGTTGTCCTCAACACTTGAGTAGCTATGGGTGCTTCTGTATAAAATTCTCATCCTCCCATGTAGAATCTTCAGTGGGTAAGTTCTTCCACTTGATGAGATATTCTGAAATTGATCGATTCCGTAGTTGTCGAGTTCTTGTTTCTGTGACCGCTTCAGGTTCCAATATGATTTTTCCTTTCTCATCAAGTTCTGGTAATATTGTTTGAACTGGAAGATTTTCACCGATAACCTTCTTTAAGCATGAAACATGGAAAATTGGATGTACTCATGAAGAAGCAGGAAGCTCCAATTTTATTTATATATACCTGGTACAAAATAGCTAATTAAATTCTTTTTTTTTAAAGATAACTATTATTTTCTAGTAGCTAATTTTTTAATTGGTATTAATAGTAAAGCTAATTACGATTATCTTATAATAACTTTTAGTCCTTTTTAACTTAGTCATTAGTAATTTATCTCAATTTTTTTGTCAAGTAGTATACTTAATTAGCTCATTGATCATTGATTTGAAATTATTAATTTAATCAATTGGTTTGGGTATTAATTGTCTAATTAATAAACCAAATATACTACAAAATATATTACTATATAATCACCTGAGAAAACCAATTAATGACCAAAAAAATATGACCAAAATGTTGGTCGTGTTATAACATACTGTAAATTAGCTACTAATAGTCATATATATGCAAATTTTAGTCATTTCTTGAAACTAATTAATGACCAAAGAAATATGACTAAATTTTTGGTCGTGTTATAAGATACTGTAAATTAGCTACTAATAGTCATATATATGCAAAATTTAGTCATTATTTGTAATCACAAATTTATCATTTGCAGTGGTCATTTATCTTTTTTGATAGTTTCATATTCATTATATAAACGACTAATTTAGTAGTTTATATTCATTACATTTACTTTCATTAATAATCATTATAAATTACGAATTTAGTCATATATTTATGTTATTTGTGTTCATCATTAATCAATATAAACTACTAATTTAGTAGTTTTAAATTGATTTTATGTGTTCACTATTAATCAACATAAATTAATTTGTATATTTTAAAAAATATCATACAATGTGCATGTCCATCTAATATGAAAACATAAAGTTGCATATGTTAATTATAATACTAAACAATATCAAGTGCAATTATAAATAATTTCAACCACAAATTATATTATATGAAATGCTAAAGTATTACAATGAGTTTCCAACTTAATATTGGTTGGACTACAATTTATACATGAAATGATGTTTCATCACTTCAAAACATTATCATTGTGTTGCCAAGGCATTGCAAGTGAATTCACCAACTCCGAAGACCTCACCATCAGTATTTACGTATGTGTCTTATGCGAGATATTGGCTCTAAGGGTATCACAAGACCATTTCTCTTCTCTCTTTTCTTGCATTTGTCAATACAATGTTATTGCTCTCCTATTTCTTCAATTTCTGCTTCTTACCATCAATATTGAGTTCATTTTCTGAAGGAAAAAAAAAAGATACATTTTAGAGTGTAAGAAATGAACGAAAATAAACACTATAATATATAGTGAATTTGACTATAAATAGTTTATATGACATATACCTCAACATCAGCAATGTCAAAGCCATTTTTCCCCATACAAGTAAGAAACTCGAACAAATTTTCTTCAGTTGTGCGATAATGGCAACAATAATGTGACCAGATGACCTGTATAAACAAAGAAAATAAAATGTCAACATATATAGAAAAGAACACCTTAGTAACTTAGTATTCAACCGTCAGAGAAAGCTTAAAAACAATCATGTCAACTAAGTTATATGCTAAAAAGCTCAAGTTGTAGATAACTTGTGAAAACAAATAATATGAGGTTTGATGTTTAATCCTTGTCATTTTATTCGCAAAAAAAATTTATTTTCTAACGCATGAACTTGGTCAAGTATATAAAAAAAATGTACTCAAATAACAACATGAAAGTCAACTTTTCTGATATTCATGAAAATATTTTAACACAAAATAGCTATAAGGATTCCAATAAATATCGTGTAATACTAATTTCATCTTCAAGTTTTGGTTGTTGTTTAAATGGAGATGATACCAAGTATTTTCAATTTCACAATTAAACAACAAAACAAAATCAAAAGAAGCCTCCAAAATACAATTAAACAATAAAGAGAGAATATCATGGAATGGAAATTGCAATTATAAAAAAAATTGTTTACCTATCCACCGATGTCGTGTATGGCATTCCTAAAACATTTGCTTGCCCATTTAAATTTCCTCTCCTGGCGCTCGCGAACCAAAAATAAAAGTGATTGTTCTTTCACCGCAGTAATTTTCCATTAAAAAGCTAAAAATAATAAGATTATGTGGCTCCAAGCCAGCGCAGAAACGGGAAGGTCCAAGGTTCGATTCTTCAAACATCCATGGTATTCCGCTGAAAGAGGGAGGGGGATCTCAAAATCCGGAAAATTTTGAAAGTGCTGAGTTTGATTCCAGGGGCCATAAATAAGTGTTGTGAATGTGTGGCTCTGTTGTTTATGAGGTTGTTGTCAACATCGCTCTTTCGGACAACTAGCAAGCATTCCGTGTGTGATACTGTCACGTTGTACGGATGCATAGTGTCGAAGGGTTTGGTGCCGCCGAATGCTCGAGGGAAGAGAGGTTGACTCGAGTAGATTTACTTTCAACGCTGTCTATTGAGGAAAATAAATTTGAAACTTGGATCCTCAAGTTGCACTATTATAAAATTTCATTGTTCAGAACACCCAAACATTCCTTTTGGGCATAGCTTGGAAGGAGAGTTGAAAATATGTGTAGAATTTAAATGAAAGGAATGATAAAAAGGTTCCTGGAATATCTTCCGAGTTGGACTGATGTGGTGATTGTGTTATAATTTCGGTACCAACCATGAGGAGATCAAAAAGAGAGCATGTGGCCAGGAACCACTCTCCTGGTATTACATATGCAAGGAATGGGAAGACAGGGATCTCGGAAAAACCATGCAAGGTTCCTCCAATAGAAGAAGTTGAAAAAGTAAATATTACTAAGATGACATACACTGTAGTGGATGGTGACAAAAATAATCTCTGCATCAAAAAGATTAAATGCACGTAGGTACAGACAATCTATGTCAGCAAAGTTTAAGGTTATCATAAGGGAACCACAAGAAGGAGAAAGCACAAAGAATCAAGTAAGTGATGCTTCCACTGCCATTGATAGAAGTGCAATAAGAAATAAGAATATAGAAATTGGGGAGCATGTGACACTGCAACTAGAGTTGTTGGACAATGATGGAAGGTTGCAAGATTTGGAACAAAACACGGAAAGTGGGCTCGGTGTTTCAGGACAAGATGGCGCAGATAATAGTTTGACTGTGTTTTATAAAAGTAGCAAACAGAGGGAATTCACTCGAATAAATAGAAAGTAAAAGCATCAAGTTGAATTGCCGCAGGATTATGTGCCTACTCCAACAACTGTCAAATCCCCAGCTAAAGTTGTTGGTGCTCACAATCAAACTTCAGGGCTTAAAGTCACTAAATTAAAAGGTCTGGAGGACCAACAAGAGGTTGAGAATGGTAACCATAAAAAGAGAAAGTTCCCAGAAGCAGTAGGATTCATAACAAGAAAGATATACAACAAGATTTAGTTAAAGAGAGTTACTCAATCCCTGAGAGAAGATCTGGGAAAATGTACAAGTTTAAAGTTCTGGAGGACACAAATGGCACTAGTACAGATGATGATGTTCAAACTAGAGGTTTCACAGATGTTGTTAGAGACCATGAAATAAATTTGACAGGTCTAAAGGTTTCAAGAAAAGGACAACATGATGTTGTATAGAATCAGGTTAAAGGATGTATCCAATATATAACTAGCAGTCAAGAAGGTGGTTCACGTGAATTTCTTGAAGAAACATCTGGAGAAAAGAGTTATAAAAATAAGAGAAAAAGGAGCATATGACAGAAAGGAGATGTCGACAGGGACAAGAAAGAAGACAATTTTCTTGATGATTCTGGCATGGATCTTGTTGTTTTTGTTCCTATTGGGGACAAAGGTGAAATGCAGCAGCATGGGATGAGTGAGGATCAGCATACCAAGGAATGGGCTCAATGTATCAAATGAAAAAAGTGGAAAAGAATAGAGAATATTCAAGTATGTAGGCAGCCTTGGTATTGTGATGACAGTGCATGTCATGCTTTGAATGCTACTTGTGTTGCTTCACAGCAGTAAACTAAATAAGGTCTTTCTGATTCTTGCATGCACATTGAACCAAATACAAATGCTGATGACCATGTGGAATCACGTGCTTGTTTTCAAAGAAATGAATCTTCTGCTAATATGTGGAAATGTAGGAGTGGGGAAAGAATCTTCTAATGGAGATTATGAGTCAGATGAGAATAACATAAGCAATGATTCGGAACCAAAGATGATTGTTTGGGCTGAGATAGAAAAGGGCAAATGGTGGCCTTCTTTCACTATGCTAAAGTCTGATAGTATGCAGAAAAAAATTTCATCTACACATGATGGGTTGGCATTAACTCAGCTCATTTACTCTGTGGATTCAAGGGAGGAACCCAAATTTATTAAGGCAAGGTCTTTTCGTCTGTTTTGGGAGAAATGTGAAGAAATTAAAAATATGTGTAAAGATAAGAAATTTTTAGATGTTGTTACCAAAACTCATCAGTTGTATCATAATTGTTTGCCAAAGGACCCACCTATACATTCAATCGGCTTGCAAAGAAGCTATTTGGAGTCATCAAGACAAGTTGAGGAACCATTTAGTTCTTTGCAAGAGGACAAAGCTATTGTAAATTGAGATAACGATGGAGGAGATGACTCTGCTATAACTCAAAAGGGGGCAAAAAGGTTGAGAAAGAATGTTCCAGTGTTTGACAGTCGTCGGATCTGTGTAGAGGATTATGAAGATGAGGGCACTTTGGACCTTAAGAGAATGGTTAGTGGAACAGAGGTAAGCAGAGAATATGCTAACATTGAGGAACCATTTGTTGTGCATATAAGTGGTTTTGTTGCGAAGTCTTATACAGATTGCTATAATAATGTGTGCCAAGTTTGTAAAGAAGGCGACGAGCTGCTGAGTTGTGATGGAAAAGACTTCCTCGTAACTTACCATATAGGTTGCCTTGACCCACCCTTGGTTCAAGTTCCTCTTGGTGACTGGTACTACCCAACTTGTACTTACATGAGAATATCATGTGGTGTACACTCTGTCTGCAAAGAAGTCGAATCAATATGGGACGTCAAGCATGTTGAACCTGAACAATTTGCTAAATTGGATGCCTTTGTGGAAAAAAAAAGAGAAAGTGGACAACATTTTTGAGAGAAAATATGGTGTTCATCCTGTTATAGGTTGTTCAATGTTGTCTTCAACTCAAAGAGATCACGATAAGCTAAAAGAAAAAACATTGTTTAAATCTAATAATGTCGGAGATCGTGAAATTACTGCGAAGACTGCATACCAAGTGAAATCAGATAAAGTAGTAGGACGACTCAAGAAAAAAAAATGATATATTTTGTTAAGTATAGAGGACTTTCTCATCTTCATAATTGTTAGGTCAGTGAAATTTTTCTTGTCCATGAAGCTCCCAAGCAGCTGGCTAATTTCAATAAAAAAACTGCAGCAAGGAAAGGCTCTAAAATGGAACTCTGAATGGGTTGAACCACAATGGCTTATTCATAAGAGAGCACTGATATTTCCTAAGCATCTTGATAAAAAGTGCACGGATTCAATTAGTGAATTGGGCTGGAAAGAATGGTTCGTCAAATGGAAAGGGTTAGGCTATGATCAATGTATATGGGAGTAAGAAGATAGAAGTTTTCTTAACCTAACTTCAACTAAGGAACTAATGAAAGCATAAGAACTTCACTATGATGAGGCACACCAGCGAGCTAGTCCTATTCAAGCAGGTAAGAAAAAAAAGCTATAGAACAATCCTTTTTCAAGGTTGAAAAGACCTCCAGACTGGATGAAAGGGCTATTGGATTATTCTCTTCTTAGATCTGTCAATAAAATTCGAGAGTTCTAGCAAAACCACAAGAATGCTCTTGTCATTGATGAAGTTAATCAGGAATGCATTGCAATAATGATTTCCTTTATTCTATCCTTAATCAAGTATTTTCAAATAAACAGACCTATTTTCATTATCACATCAACTGCTGGAATATATAGCTCGGAGTCGGAATTTTTGAGGTGGGCTTCTTCTATAAATATGGTGGCTTATTGTGGTAATAGAGAGTCAAGAGATGCTATCCAGAAGCTTGAATTTTCAGAAGAAAGTGGATGTGTGCTTGTTCATATTTTCTTATCAACCTATGATGTTATCACCATGGATCTGGACTCTTTAATATGCTTTGATTGGGAAGCAGTGATTGTAGATGAAGGGCAATGCCTTAAATTTTCAAAAAATTTCCAGCATCTGGAGCAACTACCTGTTGATTTTCAACTTGTGCTTTTCCATGAGAAGTTGAAGGATAATGCCCCTGATTTTTCTCATCTTCTTTCCTTCCTCGACACTGAAAAAGAGAGTCAACATGTTGATGATTTTGAAGAGAAACAACATAAAAGTAGTGAACATCTTGGTTTATTGAAGAGAAAGTTGTCAGAAAACATTGTATATGAGCGAAAATCAGACCCTTCGAAAAATGCCAATTTCAAAGAGTATTGGGTCCCTGTAGACCTGGAATATGTATAGGTGAAGCATTACTACAACATTTTTATGAAAAATATAGATTTTTTGTGTTCAATGGCGAAGAAAAACGATTCTGGAGCTCTCAGGGACATCCTTCTTTCATTAAGGAAGTTTTGCAATCATCCTTATCTTGTAAATGGTTCATTGCAAAGTTTGCATCGAAAGGTCCTTTCAAAATTTGAATTCCTTGATGTTGATATAAATTCCAGCAACAAGTTGCAACTATTGGAAAATATACTATCAGAGCTAAGGCTAGAAGGCCAAAGGGTGTTGATTCTTTTCCAAATGATTGAACGATCTAGGTCAATTTCCATTGGTGATATTCTGGATGATCATATCAGGCAATGTTTTGGGATTGACTCCTATGAGTGTATTGATGGTTTCTTACTTGCTACCAAGAAACATGCAGCGTTGCAGAATTTTAATAGTAAGGATTCTGGGCGGTTTGTGTTTTTACTCAAAAAACGTGCTTATGGAACAAGCATAAAGTTTTTTTCAATTGACAGTGTAATAATATTTGACAGTGACTGGAACCAAATTAGTGACTTACGGGCCTTACAGAAGATACATATCGATAACCAAGTTGAGTACTTGAAAATCTTTTGGTTCTATTGCCCATACACAGTGGAGGAGAGGGTCGTGATTTATGCCAAGCAAGACTATTTACTAGATAATAGTTTGGAAAATTTCAGTACAAAAATTTTCCATTTGCTCCTCAGTTGGGGTGTTGCACATCTTTTTGAGAAGTATGAGAAGCTTCATGATGTGAATGATCTTGATTTAAATTGACATCTATTTCTAGAAATGAAAACTTGAAGTCTTTATCTCAAGACATGTTAACCTATGCATGTCACATATCTGAGATTGATAATACACCAGAGAATGGTATTATTGCAAAAGTACCATGGGAAGGCAGGTATGGAAAAGGTGTCCCACTACTTGGTGATTCAGACGGCCAATTAACAGCAGAGAAGATACCTACTAATGTTTTCTGGAAAAAGTTACTAAAAGGAAGGTGTATAAAAACACATGGTACTACTGGACAGATGGAGAGACCAAGAAGAAAGGTGTAGTACTATGGAGGATCACCCAATAAATCTGTGTCTCATTCTAATGATGTAGAATCAAAGAAGAAGTGAAGACGTTTATGTGGAACACTTTATCCAATCTCAATATTCTCCTGGCTTAAGGATGCAAAAAATTCATTGGCTAGTGAAAAGGAAATAACTGAAAACAACATTCAATTGCATGCAGATGATGCCAAAAAAACATCCAATGAATCTGTAAAAGATGATTGTGGAATTTTTTTCCATCCCAGAAGAAGAATGATCTAAGGTAGGATATTATCACAATTCCCAGGAAAAAAAAAACCCTGACAGAAACAAAACCCTGAGACTGGTTATTTACATAATTATTTTGAGGCAAATTAATCTGAAATTTTTTAGCATCAAAGGAGGCTAATCCCAACCAACCCCCTTCCTCAGGCCACTTAGGGATTATTTGTACTCTGCAATAGGTCTTAACTTCTGAAGAAATTTCCTACTCCTATATAGAGCTTAGAGTGGCTATCTGAGGCAAGTATAGAGGAATTGATTTAGGATTGAAGCAGATCCAAGACTCTCTAATATGATGCAGTGGTATTGGATAGATTCTCGGAGAATTTTCTGAAGGAAGTAAAAGGAAGAAGAAGATTTTTATCCTCCGTCTTGACCCCTAAAACCATTCGGATACTAGCCCTGATCAGAATTCACAAAGGTTTATTCAGGTCTATGGATTTATGGTTAGAATACAGCTTTGTCCAATATGAAATTATACTACAATTGTTTGAAAATATACTAAACTATTAAATATGGAGAATATAGTGGTACTATGAAATTTTGTTGCATGGTTGAACTATCGTATTTTTTACTTTAATGTTGAGATAGCAATGTTATTTACTGAAGAATTCATTCATTTGTATTGGATGAATCTTGGTGTCATTGTCCGAAAAATAATTTGTTGAAATCCTAGGGTGAAATTTTCCCTAGGATCTCACAAAAACAAGCAAATCAAATTTACCAAGTAAAAAATAAAGATCAAGATCTGCAATAGCTATATTAAAGCCTGAAACTACCAATTATTCTTCAATCCTGAAGTATTGAGCATGTGATGCCAAATTCATCCCATAAAAGTCCTCCTTCAATTTGCATACATGTATCTCTCACCCACGCACCTGAAAGCCTCTCAATTGATTGATGTATATTGCCTCCTCGATTATACCATTAAGAAACAATTTTTTTACATCCATTTGATATAAATTCCAACCAAAAATTGATGCTAAAGATACGACGAACCTAATGCAAGTACACTAGCAACTAGAGTAAATCCTAAAGGTGTCCTCATAGTCAACTCCTCTCTAGAGAATAGTCTCACTGTGAACTGAACCTTAGTACATTTTTATGGTATCTACTGCAAGCTTAACCTCAAAACCCCCCTAGAATAAATCAAAAACTTCCCCACTTGTGTTGGCACAATATCCCAAACAACATTCTTCATTATAGAGTTGTGATTGATCTATATTTCCTCCTTGATTATACCATTAAGAAACAATGTTCTTACATCCATTTGATATCAATGCCAACCAAGAATTGACACTAAAGAAATTAACGAACCTGATGCAAGTACACTAGCAACTAAAGTAAATGTGTCCTTATAGTCAACTCCTCTCTAGAGAATACTCTCACTATGAACTCAACCTTTGTAGTTTTTTATCTGCTGCAAGCTTCACCTCAAACATTGACCTATAATAAATCAGAAACTGCCCCACTTGTGTTGGTACAATCTCCCAAACATCATTCTTCAGTATAGATTTGTCCACGTCCACCACAAAATTCTGCCATACATGCTAGCCAACTACCTCCCCATAACTAAAAGGCTCTACAAAAATGTAGAATACATCGGTACAACATAATTCAGAAACTTTTTAGAAAGATAAATCGCTACAAAGGATGGCTTTGGAGATCCAACATGCTCCTATGCATCCTACTATGTTTAGTACCACCTAGGCTGCTTTGTTGAACCAAAAAATACTAAAGCATCACTTCCACCTCCAAAACCTTGCTAATCATCATTAGTACAGAAAAAGTTTCTCACTCCTAAAACTCTACTAAAAGGCCTCTGAGACCTTGAGGGACCATGCATCATCACAAGGTTCACATCTCAGTTCACTATTATTTTTCATTGTGATAGAATGTAGACTCCATAGGCCTTACAGGACTCATTATATCCAACAAAAACACCCTTAAAATTGAAGTGTTTCAATTTAGTTCATTTCTCCTAAAAAATATGAATATATACAGGACAACAACACAAAAAATGTGATACCTAGGATTTCTCACCGATGAAAGCTTCCTTCGATGTTTTGTCCTTCAATATCTAGAGAGGAAAACTGTTTAGGATGTAGACAATTGTACCACATGCCTCTACCCAAAGGAACATAAGAAAATCTAGGTCATGAACCATAGCCTCAGCTGTCTCAGTCTGAAGCATTTGTTTTTGGAAGAAAGTAATGTTGGATCACCAAAGAATCACATGGGTAGATATTATCTGCTGAATAACCAAAGAATCAAGTCAGAGATGTCGTGAGTGAGTGGGTAGCTACCAACAAAGATGTCAAAAGGTATAGCTTATGTTCATGGTAGAGCTTGTGAATCAAAGTGATTAAGCCACCAAAATAGAAGCCAACCTGTAGCAGCGGATAATGAAGAGCATTGGTAGCTGCCATACAAATTTTAACTAGTCACCACCTAGAAAATTTGTGAAATTGAGCTGCCAAATAGAAGATTCACTTATTAGGCATTTAATATACTATTAAATTTGGTTGCTATTAGTTAGGTATTTGGGAGATATGTAGTGTGCTCCTATTTTCCTACTATGTAATGACTCAATGAGACATCGCATCATCTAATGAATTAATGAATCCACTCTTTCTCATTCTACTGTGTATTCATGCCCACGTACATGTGTGCAAAAAAATACATTTTATAAATGCAAGTGTGGATTTATGCATACTGTTTCTAGGGAAAGGATGGATACTCATTTATGATGAGTGCAGCAGCATGGGATGAGTGAGGATCAGCATACCAGGGAATGGGCACAATGTATCAATGCAAAAAGTGGAAGAGGATAGAGAATATTCAAGTATGTAGACAGTCTTGGTGTTGTGATGAAAATGCATGTCACGCTTTGAATTCTAATTACGTTGATTCACAGGAGGAAACTAAACAGAGTCTTTGTGATTCTTGTGTGCACATTGAACCAAATACAAATGCTGATGACCATGTGGAATCACGTGCTTGTTTTCAAAGAAATGAATCTTCTTCTAATATATGTGGAAATGTAGGAGTGGGGAAAGAATCTGCTAATGGAGATTTTGACTCAGATGAGAATAACATAAGCAATGATTTTGAACCAAAGATGATTGTTTGGGGTGAGATAGAAAAGGGAAGATGGTGGCCTACTTTCACTGTGCTAAAGTCTGATAGTATGCAGAAAAAAAAATTCATCTACACATTATGGGTTGGCATTAACTCAACTCATTTACTCTGTGGATTCAAGGGAGGAACCCGAATTTATTGAGGCAAGGTCTTTTCATCCATTTTGGGAGAATTACAAAGAAATTAAAAATATGTGTAAATATAAGAAATTTTTAGATGCTGTTACCAAAACTCATCAGTTGTATCATAATTGTTTGCCAAAGGACCCACCTATTCGTTCAGTCGGCTTGCAAATAAGCTATTTGGAGTCATCAGGACAAGTTGAGGAACCATTTAGTTCTCTGCAGTAGGACAAAGCTATTGTAAATTCAGATAAAGATGGAGGATATGACTCTACTGTAACTCAAAAGGGGGCAAAAAGGTTGAGTAAGAATCTTCCAGGGTTTGATAGTCGTCAAATCTGTTTAGAGAATTATGAAGATGAGGACAGTTTGGACCTTAAGAGAATGGTTGGTGGAACAGAGGTAAGCAGAGAAGATTCTAACTTTTAGGAACCATCTGTTGTGCATATAAGTGGTTCTGTTGTGAAGTCTTCTACAGATTTTTATAATAATGTGTGCCAAGTCTGTAAAGAAGGTGGGGAGCTGATGTGTTGTGATGGAAAAGATTGCCTCATAACTTACCATATAGGTTGCCTTGACCCACCCTTGGTTCAAGTTCCTCCTGGTGACTGGTACTGCCCAGCTTGTACTTACATGAGAATATCATGTAGTGTACACTCTGTCTGCAAAGTAGTCGAACCGATATGGGACGTCAAGCATGTTGAACCTAAACAATTTGCTGAATTGGATGTCTTTGTGGAAAAAAAATAAAAAGTGAACAACATTTTTTAGAGAAAATATGGTGTTCATCCTAATATAGGTTGTTCAATGTCGGCTTCAACTCAGAGAGATCACGATGGGCTAAAAGAAAAAACATTGTTTAAATCTAATAATATCGGAGAACGTGAAATTACTGTGAAGATTGCATACCAAGTGAAATCAGATAAAGTAGTAGGACGACTCAAGAAAAAACGAATGATATATTTTGTTAAGTATAGAGGACTCCTTCATCTTCATAATTTCTAGTTCAGTGAAATTCTACTTGTCAAGGAAGCTCCCAAGCAGCTGGCTAATTTCAAGAAAAAACTGCAACAAGGAAAGGCTCTTAAATGGAACTTTGAATGGGCTGAACCACAATGGCTTATTCAGAAGAGAGCACTAATCTTTCCTAAGCATCCTGATAAAGAGTGCACAGATGCAGTCAATGAATTGGGTTGGCAAGAATGGTTCGTCAAATGGAAAGGGTTAGGCTATGATCAATGTACATGGGAGTTAGAAGATAGAATTTTTCTTAACCTAACTTCAACTAGGGAACTAATGAAAGCATATGAACTTTTCTATGATGAGGCACACCAGCAAGCTAGTCCTACTCAAACAGTTAAGGCAAAAGAGCTGTAGAATAGTCCTTTTTCAAGGTTGAAAAGACCTCTAGACTGGATGAAAGGGCTACTGGATTCTTCTCTTCTTACATCTGTCAATAAACTTCGAGAGTTCTGGCAAAACCACAAGAATTCTCTTGTCATTGATGAAGTTAATTAGGAATTCATTGTTATAATGATTGCCTTTATCCTATCCTTAATCAAGTATTTTCACATAAACAAACCTATTGTTGAATATATAGCTAGGAGGCGGAATTTTTGAGGTGGGCTTCTTCTATTAATATGGTGGCTTATTGTGGTAATAGAGAGTGAAGAGACATTATCTGGAAGCTTGAATTTTCAGAAGAAAGTGGATGTGTTCTTGTTCAGATTGTCTTATCAATCTCTGATGTTGTCACCATGGATCTGGATTCTTTAATATGCGTAGATTGGGAAGTAGTGATTGTAGATGAAGGGAAATGCCTTAAAATTTCAAAAAATTTCTAGCATCTGGAGCAACTACCTGCTGATTTTCGACTTGTGATTTTCCATGAGCAGTTGAAGGATAATGCCCCTGACGTTTCTCATCTTCTTGCCTTCCTCGATACTAAAAAAGAGAGTCAACATGTTGATGATTTTGAAGAACAACAACATAATAGTAGTGAACATCTTGGTTTATTGAAGAGAAAGTTGTCAGAAAACATTGTACATGAGCGAAAATCAGACCCTTTGACAAGTGCCGATTTAAAAGAGTATTTGGTTCCTATAGACCTGGCATATGTATAGGTGGAGCAGTATTGCAACATTTTTATGACAAATATATATTTTTTGTGTTCAGTGGTGAAGAAAATAATTTTGGAGCTCTCAGGGACATCCTTATTTCATTAAGGAAGTGTTGCAATCGTCCTTATCTTGTGGATGGTTCATTACAAAGTCTGCATCGAAAGGTCCTTTCAGAAGTTGAATTCCTTGATGTTGATATAAATGCTAGCAACAAGTTGCAACTGTTGGACAATATACTATCAGAGCTGAGGCTAGGAGGCCAAAGGGTGTTGATTCTCTTCCAAATGATTGGACAATCTGGGTCAATTTCCATTGGTGATATTCTGGATAATAATATCAGCCAACGTTTTTGGATTGACTCCTATGAGTGTGTTGATGGTTGCTTACCTGCTACTAAGAAACAGGTAGCCTAGCAGATGTTTAATAGTAAGAATTATGGGTGGTTTGTGTTTTTACTCAAAAAATGTGCTTGTGGAACAAGCATAAATATTTTTTCAATTGACACTGTAATAATATTTGACAGTGACTGGAACCCAATCAGTGACTTATGGGCCTTACAGAAGATACATATCGATAACCAAGTTGAGTACTTGAAAAAATTTCGGTTCTATTTCCCATACATAGTGGAGGAGAGAGCCCTGATTTATGCCAAGTAAGACTATTTACTGGATAACAATTTGGAAAATTTTAGTGCAACAGTTTGCCATTTTCTCCTCAGGTGGGGCGTTACACATCTCTTTGAGAATTATGAGAAGCTTCATGATGTGAATGATCTTGATTTCAAATTGACATCTATTTCTAGAAATGAAAACTTGAAGTCTTTATCTCAAGACATGTTAACCCGTGCAAGTTACATATCTGAGATTGATAATACACCAGAGAATGGTATTATTGCAAAAGTACCACGGGAAGGCAGGTATGGAAAAGGTGTCCCACTGCTTGGTGAGTCAAACAATCAATTGACAACAAAGAAGCTATTTGGAGTCATCAGGACAAGTTGAGGAAACATTTAGTTCTCTGCAGGAGGACAAAGCTATTGTAAATTCAGATAAAGATGGAGGAGATGACTCTGTTGTAACTCAAAAGGGGGAAAAAAGGTTTAGTAAGAATGTTCCAGGGTTTGATAGTCATCAAATCTGTTTATAGGATTATGAAGATGAGGACACTTTGGACCTTAAGAGAATGGTTGGTGGAACAGAGCTAAGCATAGAAGATGCTAACATTGAGGAACCATCTGCTTTGCATATAATTGGTTCTGTTGTGAAGTCTTCTACAGATTTTTATAATAATGTGTCCCAAGTCTCTAAAGAAGGCAGGGAGCTGCTGTGTTGTGATGGAAAATACTGCCTCGTAACTTACCATATAGGTTTCCTTGACCCACCCTTGGTTCAAGTTCCTCCTAGTGACTGGTACTGCCCAACTTGTACTTACATGAGAATGTCATTTGGTGTACACTCTATCTGCAAAGGAGTCGAATCGATATGGGACGTCAAGCATGTTGAACCTAAACAATTTGCTGAATAGGATGTCTTTGTGGAAAAAAAAAGAGAAAGTGAACAACATTTTTGAGAGCGAATATGGTGTTCATCCTCTTATAGGTTGTTCAATGTTGGAGTCAACTCAGAGATATCACGATGGGCTAAAAGAAAAAACATTGTTTAAATCTAATAATGCTAGAGATCGTGAAATGACTGTGAAGACTACATACCAAGTGAAATCAGATCAAGTAGTAGGACGACTCAAGAAAAAACAAAGGATATATTTTGCTAAGTATATAGGACTCTGTCATCTTCATAATTTCTGGGTCAGTGAAATTCTGCTTGTCAAGGAAGCTCCCAAGCAGCTGGCTAATTTCAAGAAAAAACTGCAGCAAGGAAAGGCTCTTAAATGGAACTCTGAATGGGTTGAACCACAATGGCTTATTCAGAAGAGAGCACTGATCTTTCCTAAGAATCCTGATAAAGAGTGCACAGATGCAGTTAGTGAATTGGGCTGGCAAGAATGGTTTTTCAAATGGAAAGGGTTAGGCTACGATCAATTTACATGGGAGTTAGAAGATAGAATTTTTCTTAACCTAACTTCAACTAGGGAACTAATGAAAGCATACGAACTTTTCTATCGTGAGGCACACCAGCAAGCTAGTCCTACTCAAGAAGTTAAGGCAAAAGAGCTGTAGAACAGTCCTTTTTTCAAGGTTGAAAATACCTCCAGACTGGATGAAAGGGCTATTGGATTCTTCTCTTCTTACATCTGTCAATAAACTTCGAGAGTTCTAGAAAAACCACAAGAATGCTCGTCATTGATGAAGTTAATCAGGAACACATTGCTATAATGATTGCCTTTATCCTATCCTTAATCAAGTATTTTCACATAAACAGACCTATTGTCGAATATATAGCTGGGAGTCAGAATTTTTTAGGTGGGCTTCTTCTATAAATATGGTGGCTTACTGTGGTAATAGAGAGTCAAGAGATATTATCCAGAAGCTTTAATTTTCAGAAGAAAGTGGATGTTTGCTTTTTCATATTGTCTTATCAACCTCCGATGTTGTCACCACGGATCTAGACTCTTTAATATGCCTATATTGGGAAGCAGTGATTGTAGATGAAGGGCAATGCCTTAAACTTTCAAAAGTTTTCCAACATCTGGAGCAACTACCTGCTGATTTTTGACTTGTGATTTTCCATGAGTAGTTGAAGGATAATTCCCTCGACGTTTCTCGTCTTCTTGACTTCCTCGATACTAAAAAAGAGAGTCAACATGTTGATGATTTTGAAGAGCAACAACATAGCAGTAGTGAACATCTTGGTTTATTGAAGAGCAATTTGTCAGAAAACATTGTAGATGAGCGAAAATCAGACCCTTTGACAAGTGCCAATTTAAAAGAGTATTGGGTTCCTATAGACTTGGCATATGTACGGGTGGAGCAGTACTGTAACATTTTTATGACAAATATAGATTTTTTGTGTTCAATGGCGAAGAAAAATAATTCTGGAGCTCTCAGGGACATCCTTCTTTCATTAAGGAAGTGTTGCAATCATCCTTATCTTGTGGATGGTTCATTGCAAAGTTTGCATCGAAAGGTCCTTTCAAAAGTTGAATTCCTTGATGCTGATATAAATGCCAGCAACAAGTTGCAGTTGTTGGACAATATACTATCAGAGCTAAGGCTAGAAGGCCAAAGGGTGTTGATTATTTTCTAGATGATTGGACTATCTGGGCCAATTTCCATTGGTGATATTCTGGATGATCATATCAGCCAACGTTTTGGGATTGACTCCTATGAGCGTATTGATGGTTGCTTACCTGCTACCAAGAAACAGGTAGCCTTGCAGAAGTTTAATAGTAAGGATTCTGGGTGGTTTGTGTTTTTACTCAAAAAATGTGCTTGTGGAACAAGCATAAATATTTTTTCAATTGACACTATAATAATATTTTACAGTGAATGGAACCCAATCAGTGACTTATGGGCCTTACAGAAGATACATATCAATAACCAAGTTGAGTACTTGAAAATTTTTCAGTTCTATTGCCCATACATAGTGGAGGAGAGAGTCTTGATTTATGCCAAGCAAGACTATTTACTAGATAACAGTTTGGAAAATTTCAGTGCAACAATTTTCCATTTTCTCCTCAGGTGGAGTGTTGCACATCTTTTTGAGAAGTATGAGAAGCTTCATGATGTGAATGATCTTGATTTCAAATTGACATATGTTTCTAGAAATCAAAACTTGAAATCTTTATCTCAAGACATGTTAACCTGTGCAAGTGACATATTTGAGATTGATAATACACCAGAGAATGGTATTATTGCAAAAGTACCACAGGAAGGTAGGTATGGAAAATGTGTCCCACTGCTTGGTGAGTTAGACAACCAATTGACAACAAAGAAGATACCTACTAATATTTTCTGGAAAAAATTACTAAAAGGAAGGTGTATAAAAAAACATGGTACTACTGGACAAATGCAGAGACCAAGAAGAAAGGTGTAGTAATATGAAGGATCACCCAATAAATATGTGTCTCATATGATGTATAATCAAAGAAGAAGCGAAGATGTGTATGTGGAACACTTGATCCAATCTCAATATCAACCTGGCTTAAGGATGCAAAAAATTCATTGGCTAGTGAAAAGGAAATAACTGAAAACAACATTCATTTGCATGGAGATGGTGTCAAACAAACATCCAATGAATCTATAAAAGATGATTGTGGAAATTTTTCCCATCCGAGAAGCAGAACTATCTGAGGCAAGATATTATCACAATTCCCAAGAAAACAAAACCCTGAGACTGAAACAAAACCCTGAGACTGGTTAGTTACGTAATTATTCTGAGGCAAATTAATATGAATTTTTTTAGCATCAAAGGAGGCTAATCCCAGCCAACCCCCTTCCTCAAGCCACTTGGGGATTATTTGTGCTCTGCAATAGGTCTTAACTTCTGAAGAAATTTCCTACTCCTATATAGAGCTCGGAGTGGCTATCCGAGGAAAGCATAGAGGAATTGATTTAGGACCAAACCAGATCCAAGACCCTCTAATACGATGCAGTGGTATTGGATAGATTCTCAGAGAATTTTCTGAAGGAATTCCAAGGAAGAAGACGAGTTTTATCCTCCGTCTTGACCCTTGAAACCATTCAGATATTAGCCCTAGTTAGAATTCGCAAAGGTCTATTCAGGTCTATGGATTTCTGGTTAGAATACAACTTTGTCCAATACGAAATTATACTGCAACTGTTTGAAACTATACTAAACTATTAAATATGGAGAATATAGTGGTACTATGAAATTCTATTGCATGGTTGAACTATCATATTGTTTACTGTAATGTTGAGATAGCAATGTTATTTACTGAACACTTCATTTGTATTGGATGAGTCTTGGTGTCATTGTCCGAAAAATAATTTGTTGAAATCGTAGGGTGAAATTTTCCCTAGGATCTCACAAAAACAAGCAAATCAAATTTACCAAATAAATAATCAAGATCAAGATCTGCAATAGCTATAGTAAAGCTTGAACCTACCAATTATTCTTCAATCCTAGAGTATTGAGCATGTGATGCCAACTTCATCCCATAAAAGTCCTCCTTCAATTTGCATACATGGATCTCTCACCCACGCACCTGAAAGCCTCTCAACTGATTAATGTATATTGCCTCCTCAATTAGACCATTAAGAAACAATGTTTTTACATCCATTTGATATAAATTCCAACCAAAAATTGATGCTAAAGATATGATGAACCTGATGCAAGTACCCTAGAAACTAGAGTAAATCCTAAAGGTATCCTCATAGTCAACTCCTATCTAGAGACTAGTCTCACTGTGAACTGAACCTTAGTACATTTTTATGGTATCTACTGCAAGCTTCACCTCAAAAACCCCCCTAGAATAAATCACAAACTTCCCCACTTGTGTTAGCACAATCTCCCAAACAAAATTCTTCATTATAGAGTTGTGATTGATCTATATTTCCTCCTTGATTAGACCAATAAGAAACAATGTTCTTACATCCATTTGATATCAATGCCAACCAAGAATTGATGCTAAATACATTAACGAACCTAATGCAAGTGCACTAGCAACTAGAGTAAATGTGTCCTTATAGTCAACTCCTCTCTAGAGAATACTCTCACTATGAACTAAACCTTTGTAGTTTTTTATCTGCTGCAAGCTTCACCTCAAACATCCACCTAGAATAAATCACAAACTGCCCCATTTGTGTTGGCACAATCTCCCAAACATCATTCTTTAATATAGAGTTATCCATGTCCACCACAACATTCTGTCATCCCTGCTAACCAACTACCTCCTCGTAACTAAAAGGCTCTACAAAAATGATGGAAGACATCGGTGCAACATAATTCAGAAACTTTTTAGAAAGATGACTCGCTACAAAGGATGGCTTTGGAGATCCAACATGCTCCTATGCATCCTACTATGTTTAGTACCACCTAGGCTACCTTGTTGAACCAAAAAATACTAAATCATCACTTCCACCTCCAAAACCTTGCTAATCATCATTAGGACAGAAAATGTTTCTCCCTCCTAAACCTCTACTAAAAGGATCCTAAGACCTCGAGGGACCATGCAGTATCACAAGGTTCACATCTCAATTCACTATTATTTTCCATTGTGACAGAATGTAGACTCCATAGGCCTTGCAGGACTCATTATATCCAACAAAAACACCCTTCAAATTGAAGTGTTTCAATTTAGTTCATTTCTCCTCAAAAATATGAATATATACAGGACAACAACACAAAAAGTGTGATACCTAGGATTTCTCACCGATGAAAGCTTCCTTCGGTGTTTTTTCCTTGAATATATAGAGAGAAAACTTGTTTAGGATGTAGACAATTATACCACATGCCTGTACCCAAAGGAACATAAGAAAATCTAGGTCATGAACCATAGCCTCAGCTGTCTCAATCTGAAGCATTTTTTTTTGGAAAAAAGTAATGATGGATCACCAAAGAATCACATGGGTAGATATTATCTGTTGAATAACCAAAGAATCAAGTCAGAGATGTCATGAGTGAGTGGGTAGCTTCCAACATAAATGTCAAAAGTTATATCTTATGTTCTTGGTAGAGCCTCTGAATCAAAGTGATTAAGCCACCAAAAGAGAAGCCAACTTGTAGTAGAGGATAACGAAGAGCATTGATAGCTTCCATACAAATTTAACTAGTAACCACCTAGAAAATTTGTGAAATTGAGCTACCAAAGCTGCCAAATAGAAGATTCACTTATTAGGCATTTAATATAGTATTAAATGTGGTTGCTATTAGTTAGGTGTTTAGGAAATATGCAGTGTGCTCCTCTTCTCCTACTATGTAATGACTCAATGAGACATCGCATCATCTAATGAATTAATGAATCCACTCTTTCTTATTCTACTGTGTATTCATGCCCACGTACATGTGTGCAAAAAAACACATTTTAGAAATGCAAGTGTGGATTCATGTAGACTGTTTCTAGGGAAAGGATGGATACTCATTTATGTTGAGTGCAGTAATTTTTATACTATTTTAATATTTTCACTCCCACAAGAAGACTTCATTGCTTTAACTAGTGATGGAGATGTTCAGCAGTGGAATTATGTTGTACCAAATCCTACGGTTGGACTATATAATGTGCCAGCTACCCCATTGTATGGACATGGTCCTTGCATTCCACATGGTGATAAGTTGAGGTAGGTATATATTGGGGCTGGTATGTGTGCTAGAATTATAGATGGTGGTCAAGTGCATACTTGGAAGACTGCGATGAAAGGTGGTCTTATAGGCATGGTAGTTCCAGAGAAGGAAGCTTTGACACCACTTGGCCATGAGGAAAGCCACAAGGATACTGTGATTGTTAATCTAGGTTTGTACCTTTGTTTCTGCAAAGCACAATCTCTGTATTAGATTTATTGGTTTATATTTTTAATGATGTATACTTGTTGTTATACTCTCTGAAGGAAGTGTAAATTCTAAGACGATTTTTCTTACCATTATCTCTTTTGGGTAGCATACACAAAAGATGTTGGCTTTGCTGCAACTGTATTTTCTATGTACTAGGGGTTTAGATAACAAGAATATTCATTATGTTGTTGCAGGTCTCAAGTCTGCTACGAAATTAATATGTGTAGCGGTATCCTTGATAGTAGTTGTCAAGAAGAAAAATAGAGGTCGAATGGGACTAAGGAAGAAACTACTGGTGCATCATCCTGGTGTTTTGATTTTTTCTTGAACTCCAGAGATAAAACCTTTGGAGCAGACTCCATTTTCTATTTGAATGGAACTAAGGAAGAAACTAGTGGTGCATCATCCTGGGGTTTTGATTTTTTCTTGTACTCTAGAGATAAAACCTTTGGAGCAGACTCAGTCTTCTATTCGAGAAACACTATCATATTAATGAATATTTATTTAAAAAGGAACAATTATTAGAAAATTTCACTAGAGCTTTGGAAATAACCAAAAAAATGCAATTTCGATGTCTTAAATAAAATGTATAATCTCCCGAGATAGATGTTCATACCAACTCCCTTCGGACTGATGACTGATGATGCTCTTGGGGCATATCTAACATACTCTTCCATTGCAGAAATGAATGATGCTTGTGGATGTTCATTTAGTAATTTGATTCCAACCCTCTACCAGAAGCCGGGCCAAACCCTTCAAACCTTGCTGCACTAGAGCTTCGTGAATACTCTTCCATTGCAGAAATGAATGATGTAGGTGGATGTTCATTCACTGATTTGATTCAAACCCTCTGCCAGAAGCCGGGCCAAACCCTTCAAACCCTGCTGCACCAGAGCTTCGCGAAGCCATAGGGATAGATCTACAAATCCATCGTTATACTACAGAACTTTGGACAAACACCCTCAAAACCTCATCGATTTCATTTTAGTTCAAAAACCAAAGACAGAGATAAAATGGCTCTAAATCCTAGGGAACACGTGGATTTTTTATGTTGTATATTTACATTGACATGTAAAATGTGCTCCGCTCTCTGTTTGGTTTCTTTCTCGCTTCTTGTTGGTTTCCAATAATAGAATTGTGCCGCGGTCAGAGGAAAACGACATTTGGAAATGTTGCAATATACCAATTATTTTTCATTTTTTAAACCTTTTTGTTATTTTTCCCACTATCATTTTGAATTTTTCCCTCCACCACTTTACTTTGATTTGGGTTTAGATTATTGAATAGTATTTAATTTTTAAATATTTATGAATTTTTCAATTGAAGAGAATTTCTTATTTTTCTTGCAAAATAAGAAAGAAAGAAAAAAAAAATTTAAATAAGAAAATGAAAAAATTATATTAATTCATCTTTTAAGCTATTTTTAAGATATATAATGTTTGTATAAATTTTATAAAATCTTTTCACAATGAATAATATTATGATTAAATTTTTAAACATTAGTTTCACTGAAAAGATTTTTAAACATGCACTTTTATATCAAAGCATAAGAAAATATAGAAATATATTTATAATTAATTTGTAATTAAGTTGGTTATAATTCTTTTTAACATGTGTTCACGAATGTGGAAAAATATCTCTTGAGTATTTTTGCATAGAAAATAAGGGTTAGCTAAACAATTTGTTATTAGTGTTGATGGGTATTTGGCTAGTTTTACACTATCAAATGCCTAGATCGACAAATCTCTTGAGTAAGGTGTACTGCCAGTCCACACTAACAAATTTATTGTGGATGTCATCCATGAATGTGGGGAAGCAACCCCTTTGTCTCTAAATTTTAACGCTGCAGATGGATTCAGAGACCCCCTTTATCTCTGAATCCATCTGCAATGTCAAAATTTAGTGAAATGTAACATTTTAATATCAAAATTGCAATGTTCCATTTCTATAGTGACACAATTAAAAATGACTAACATAAATGACTAAATCATATACTTCTTGTACTTGCTAGTTGGTCATATTTTTATTCTTGGACTACAATATTCATTTACATTAATTATTTCTAATTTTTTCACTTATTATCTAGTCATATATTTTAGTCATGGACAAAATTAGTCATTTAAGTTAGTCGTTTTTAGTTGGGTCACTTATTATCTAGTCGTTTATTTTATCCCTAGAATAAATTAGTCATTTAAGTTAGTTGTTTTTAGTTGGGTCACTTATTATCTAGTCGTTTATTTTATCCCTAGACTAAATTAGTCATTTAAGTTAGTCGTTCTCAGTTGGGTCACTTAAAATTGTTCAAATTTAGTAGTAATTCACTTAAAATAGTTGTGGTGACTAACTTTTTTAGTCACCTAGTCACTAATTTCATCATTTTTCTACTAGTGCATTGAAAATGAAGGTTGCTCCTCAAGGTTGTGCGAGTCGTCAGGTGCAAGTCTCCTCCCATTCAAACTCCTTGAGGGTCTTCTTCAATACCTCTCATAGTTTGGGAGAAGAAGTAGAGGAGATATCCTCTTCCGTAATTCTTCCAAGTGGTGGAGGCATGCTTTTGTTTCCTATGTAAAATCCCTCTTCTTTGCGAGGGTAGGAAGTGCATGTGTCTTCCTCTCCTTCTTGAAACCTTCAGAGGTCTCACTACAACTTCCTTCTTCTATGAAACCCTCTCAGAGTTTCATTGTCTTCTTCCTCCTTGGTCTGTCTAACCTCTTTGGAGAGGCTCTTCTTAGATCTAAAAAATAGATGAGAATAAAATCATCCTCTCCATCATTCTAATCTCTGATTTTTTTCTTTATTATTCGATAGCTAGATCTCATAGGCTGCAGCTGGAGATCATGCTACCATACCAGCATGTAATATTCCAAATACTGGGATCTTCTACAACAATGAGAATACCATAAGGTATTCAAGAGTTAGAGATGCATCCCTATGAATGATAATAGATGTGTTATGGTGCATATCCTTTAATAATATTATCAACAACAACCTTTACTTCACATTTGAGCTTAAAAAGAGGTGGGGGAAAAGTGGTGATTTTGGCCCTAAAATGAGTGTATTCAGAAATCCATGTAAAAATAAAGGAAATGGCTGTATGGATATGTTATATTATACTGTTTGGGACTCCCATGTCAAATTTCAGGTCAAACAAATGATCCTAGCTATATTATACAGTTCCTCCAATCTGACTAGGCTTAAAAACCGGCTTTCTCCTTGACTTAATGTATGCGAGAAGTTTATGAAGCTACATAAGCGTAATTTTATGAAGGTATTAGATGAAATATGTTCATAAAATCATGAAATTAGATATGGGGCAAGAATTATGCATTTACAAGATAAAAACGAGGGGATTTTACATAGATAAACCCTCAAGATTGAGTGTTGCAACCTTTGAAATTGCACAAGAGAGATAGACAACGTAATTTTCGAAAGGTTGAAGTAGCTGATTTATTATATTTTAGATCTAGAATAGATATATGCATGAAAACATAGATCTATTACAGATCCGGAAAGCCGAAAGAAAGGTTGTTTATTACACTCCCCCTTGGGGGATTTCAACAATACATGAAAGAACAGGGGAGTGATTTGAGTTTTACTATAGCGGATCTGCTGAGAATGATTTAGAAAAATTGAAGCATATAATTTAGTGAATGAATCAGATCTAAAACATACATGGACTGGTTGGCCAATCCATGGATCACCACGGATGCAAGGAGAGATCCCTTTACACCCAAGAGATCTTGTCTCTAAAAATAATGCCAAAACCTCTGAAACAACCGATCCAAAAAAATTAACATAGATCGGGGAGATAAAATGCACTGTTGATGATAATAACACTTTGGCTCTGATGCCAAGATCTGATTGAAGCTCAAGCAACATATGCACTCTTCCCGGGAGGTTAAATGACACACTCCTTTGAGAAGAGCCACCCAATCTAAGCTAGATGCGAGAGCAGGATCTAGTCTCCACTGCTCGCATGACTCACTTAGACAATGAAAACCTCACTAGATTTACATCGTAAAGAGATATGGAGCTTTGCCATATGCCATATAGTGGAAATAAATCACAAGTCTCCTCTAAGAGCTGAACAAGGAAGGAGGTGGGATTCCTAAATAGGAAGACCCAAAAAATTGATGTACGAGCAAACAATACCTTCGAGAAAATAATAATCTTCAACAACCCCTCTCTTGACCTTCTCATTCATTTTATATAGACGAGGATGTGAAAAAGCCTAAACCACCTTGAATCACTAAACCCCTTTCACATGAGGGTTCCTCCATCTAAACTACGGCGAGCCTCTAGATGGTTCAATGAATCTAGAAACAGAGCGAGATTTGGTCTTGTTGACCCGATCAATTGTCTCAATATTGTTTCACACACAAGTGGATTTTTATTACAATGGCCCAGATTTATCCTTTTTCACATTGGGCATGTATTTATTCTCTCATCTAAGGAGTTTTACATGTCTTCCATTAGTCATTTATTCATAAACCTAAAAGAAAAAATAAAAAAAGGAAAAATTGAATATTCCTATTAGCTTGGGCTAATTTAGGAATATTACAAATAGTATCAAAATATGAAGATGTTGAAGAATTTGGAGTCACTTTTTATTATTCTGTACCCTGAGGTATCTTATCTAGAAAGTTTCAACTTAATATACATGATAGTATTGCGGATATGCTTTTGAAGATTGAAGATATGGATTGGTCCCTATAATCAAAGCCCTCAAATGTGAGCCATTATCAAGTAGAGTTTATATGAAGTCATGACCTTGCACATTGATCAGTCATCATTGGAATTTTTCATTGATATAAGCGAGTATGAGTAAGTGATAGTGCCTCTCATTCTCATGATTTTTTCATCTTTCAAGCAAACAAGATTCACATTATGAACGAAGG
Organism: Pinus albicaulis; assembly: GCA_034641835.2. NCBI lineage: Eukaryota > Viridiplantae > Streptophyta > Pinopsida > Pinales > Pinaceae > Pinus > Pinus albicaulis. The sequence goes on along the minus strand of CM076583.1, from coordinate 1,123,009,389 downwards.
GATAATCTCGGCAAATAAAAATCCCTAGTATCTATGGCATCATGGATTTGTATATTTTAATCATACTCAATGTCGAACTAATTATGTCCTCCTCTATCGGAATGTTATTGCTCATCTTCTATACATTTCGTTGTTACTAGGAGTATGCTACTTAAATTCTACTTTAATAAGTCAAAGAACCAAATGATCTTTGTTGGAAAAATCGAGTTCATTCCATTAGGTGCTCGATAACCTTTGGAAAAATGAAAATTTTCACGGAGCTAAAGGGAGTCATAGACATTTTGAAGTCTGAATGGTTTCCTATCCTTAAGTACCAAGAATCTGTGGTACCTTGTTGGAAAGATACGAGATGCTTGCATAAGTGATCTTGAATTAAGTATCACGATGATTCAAGACTAGATGGGCAATGGAAGGAAGGCCTCGGGGAAAGAAGTCGATTATAATCACTCCCTCCTCCAAAGGATAGACATCTTGACATGAAAATATACAATGTTTAATAATCTCTCACATCTATCAAAGTAATAGACTCTAAAAGGTGGAAGACCTTACCATTACAACTTAAAGATATATCCTGCTGTTAGTCGTAACAACATTTGATTTGAACAATATTATCTATCTCCATTATGATAAAAAATGAGGAAAGGTCATGAATGTCTTTGATATAACGAGATCTATTTATTTTTTCCATATACATGATTGATCTTATACTTCCTCGACCCTGGGAATTCGAAAGAAGACAATAAAATATAGAAGATCGTCTTTGTAAAAGATCAAGTAGTTTCATGCTTATAAGCTGAAATCATCTCCAAGCTACTTTGAAATTTAAATTACCATATGAGAGAAGGTATCAAAGGGAGCTAAAAATTTTTTTAAATTTTTGTAAATGTTCTATGATTGATGCAACTTTACTTTTATCCCAATATCGATCGACAATCACATAAACAACAAAGTAAAATCGTTTGATAGAACATACCGGTGGATCGACAAAAAAACAAGCCAAAAATACATAAGTGTTGGTGCGTTACTGCAATCAACAAGATGCTTCAACCTAAAAAAGTCTCAATATGGTCGACCAACCCCGACAATGTCACACAACCCTCTAGGACAACCAAAATGGGATCAACTCAAAATTCAACCCAAAAGTCAACGTTTTTCGAGTCAATGGTCAACACAAACGATAAAGAGACATCTAGGTCAACGCAACAAAGTCAAAGTCAACATCTAGCCTCGGGGAATAGTGCCAAAAAATCGCGGATTTAGAGGATAGAAAGTTTGGGGAAAAGTTTCGGGTCCGTTTGACCTTGCGTTGATTGAAGTCAACACTCGTCAAAGCCTCTACGAAACCTAGGCCGAAAACGAGAAAAAGAGCTACTACACGAAATTTCCCACGTGTGGATAGAAGAGCCTCAAGGTCATCGAACCAATTAGATGAGGAGAGAGAAATGTGTGAGGATGAGATGAGTGAAAATGTCCTCCAATGTTGCCCAATATATATCCATCAATGAGGTGTGTGACACAACTGCGGGGCACAAAACCTTAAGACCGACTACACATATTTTGAATAAATTCAAAATAAATGTTCTTCTCATTGGATTAAGATGATCTTTAGATCAATATTGCACCTCTCCAAAATAGGAGTCCAATAAAAATATTGGCATCTTCATCCGGGCATCACAACATGGAGTTTTCGGACCTAGTTGTCCAAAATGCACTCCCTCTCAACTAGGGAGAACTCCCATCCACCCGTACAATCCAAAAAATGCGTGCGTCATCACACCGTAACTTTGCTTTGCTGGCTTATTTATTTCGAGAAAAAAAAGTAGGGTCGAGTCATAAAGATATCATTCTGCTGATAGATTCAACCCGGAGCTACGAAACCTCTATAGGACTCACAAAGAGTCTGAAACCAACTTCGAGTTGGTTTACATGACCCGAAGTCGGTTGGAGGTCCGAAACCTCACTATACTCGATCCCGGATGAAGTGGTTGGACCATTCCATCCTGAGATAGAAAATACTGACAATCTACTGATGTGTCCATCAATCTTTGCTACTAGTCTCTAGCTTTTCCCACCTCACTTTGTCCAAATGAGAGGTACTTTCCCATGAGCCACCGAACTCAATGGGTAGGATGCATACACGACACGATAATGAGAGGGGTGAGCAGAACTCAATCCTCACAACGGTGGGGGTGAAAGCACACCAACAAGTTTTCGATGAAGCCTAGCCCTTGTGGTTGCTTATAGCTCCAGAAGCTATCCCGAAGCCTCTCGCAAAGCTCCCGAAGCTCATCATCCAACAGGGACCCTCGGCATAGGGTTGTTCCATGATACCAAGATTCTCATGAAAGGTTGGTAACTTGACCTTCCCCGGGGGGGCTTTGTGAGAATATCCCGCGACCTTTTCATCGGTTCTCTATATGATCGAGCCTTACGACACCTCGGCGTACCACATCTACGCGATAAAGTGGTACACGATATCAATATGCTTGGATCGTTCATGGAACACGAGATTCTTAGACAACCGAATCCCACTCTGGTTATCACGGTATCGCGGTGGTATCTAGCACATGCCCGAACAACTCGGTGAAGAGTTTTACGCAACCAAAGCTACTTCACAATAGGCCATACTTGCTGCAATGTATTCGGCCTACTGCGGTGCTCAAAGCCACCAACTTTTGTTTCTGCTCATCCATGATATCGACGAGAACAAAGTGTGAATCGATATCTTGATGTGCTCTTACAATCCACCACATCTGCCGGCCCAATCGAGCATCGGTATATCCATGGAATGTCACGCTCCTGGCAGTGTATACGAGCCCATGGTTTATTGTGCCCCAAATATATCTCAATAGATTCTTGGGACCAACTCGAGTGAATGTGATGAGGCTCAACCATATGTTGACTCAAAGTGTTCAGCACTGCAAAACATACGTCCGGGACGGGTTTTCACAAAGAACATCGGGGTTCCCCTACGAGTTGAAGATACTCAATAGGATTTGCTAGCACATGCCTAGTAGTTCTACCACTCAACTTCTTAAAGTTGAGCTCCATTGAATGTCGACACGGACTTACGATTCACCATACCAAATATTTCCGGGAAAGCTTCACGAATGTATTTTTTCCTTGAGAAAGGAAAATCATCGCACTCTTTGCTGAGACCTCCGGGCCTAGGGAAGTAATTCATTATTCCTAGGTCCTTCATCTCGAACTTAGCGGTGAGCTCCCTCTTGCATTTATGCATGAGAGGGTTAGCTCTGTCAGGGAAGAGGTGATCCACATACAACACCGAGAATGAAAGGCTTTTCTCTATCAACCTTCAAGTAAAGGTTTGGATCAACATTACTATGAGTGAAACTCGGCTTCATCGAGGTAGCTATCTATCCTCTTGTACCAATCTATGGGTGATTGCTTCCAACCCATGAGAGGCTTTCTTCAACACGGAGACATGGGTGTCCCAATCCCGGACTTCAAACCCTAGAGGTTGCTCCACATACACCTCTTCCTTTATCGCACCATACAAATGCATTCTTCACATCCATCGATGAAGAGCGCATCCTTACATCATGACAAGGGGTTATGATATATCGGATGGTGGTATATCAGACCTGAGTGCAAATATGTCATCATAGTCCATGCCTTCTTTTTGAGAGAAACCACGAGCACACGAAATCTTGCCTTGAAAATTTTTGGCACTTCCATCATATCCATGCTTGATCTTGTAGAGCCACTTTTGTAGATGTTTTATGCTTGATGCAACTTTACTTTTTATCCCAATATCGATCGACAATCACATAAAAAAGAAAGTAAAATGATGATAAAAAACATACCCGATGGATCGTAGGAAAGACAAGCCAAAAAATATATAAGCGTTGGTGCGTTATGGCTATCGACAAGATGCTTCAACTAGAAAAGTGTCAATATGGTCAACCAAACAACAATGTCACACAACCCTCTAGGACAGCCAAAATGGTCAACTCAAAAGTCAACCCAAAATTCAACGTTGTCGAGTCAATGGTCAATGCAAACGATGTGACAACTAGGTCAACCTGTGACAAAGTCAAAGTCAATGTCTAGCCTCGAGAATAGTGCCAAAAAAATGTTGATTTGAAATATCAAAATTTTTGGGAGACTTTCGGAGTTTGTTTGACCTTGCATTGACCAAAGTCAATGCTGGTCAAAAACTATTGCAGAAACCCTAGAGCCGAAAATAGAAAAGAGTTGTTGCTGAAATTTCCCAGGGTGTGGAGAGAAGAGCCTCAAGGTCATTGAACCAATCAAATGAGGAGAGAGAAATGTGTGAGGATGAGATGAGTGAAAAATGTCCTCCAACATTGACCAATATATATCCATCAATGAGGGTGTGTGACACATGGTCATTTGGGGCACAAAACCTTAAGGTCCGACTCTGTACATATTTTGAATAAATTCAAAATAAATGTTTTACTCATCGATTAAGATAATATTTAGATTGATCTTGCACCTCTTCGAAAAGAGAGTCCAATAAAAATATTGGAATCTTCATCGAAACATTACGACCTAGAGTTTGGACCTAGTTGTCCAAAATTAACAATTTTATTCCAAGAAAGTCATCTATATCATAGGACATTGACTCATGACATACGATTATAATAGTCTAATGACTCAGAAGATAAATTGATGAATTTGGTGCATGTACCAAAGCAAGAATATACGAGCTTCATATAGCTCTGATGGATATGCTTTGTATCAACATACCTTTTTCCTCATGATCGGAAAGTAGATATAAATGTTTATTAATAAAATGCGTGGGATGTTGATCCTCCCCTTTCTTCATCATTATTTGAGTGGCAAGCCTATATTATCTTGATAAGATCAAGATCACATTTTCATACAGCTAAAGCTATAATTCATGGACAGGACCCTACTATCAAGGTCCCAATTTTTCATTGAACTCTATAATACTAGATTAGAAGAAGTAAAACAATTAACATGATATTCGAAAAGGCAAGGATGGTGAGAAGTACTTCTACGGTTTTTGTGAAAAATTATTAAGTCCATAGAAAGCATTTGGGATTCATATATGCACTACTTTGGATGGAGACTATAAAGCTATTATTGTCTATCTAAGATATCATACCAAGATCTATACTTATTTTCCAGGTACTAACTAGGCATTGTTCCTTATGAAGGGATCCATGATTAATATTGAACATTGAGCTCTAGGAGCTCGCGGGGCTTTAGTACTTATTGAGTTATAAGCGACCATAGGGTGAGTGGTTCACCTTCCCCTAGTGGAGCGTTGTGTACATGGTGATTGGTTCACCTTCCCCTACGATTTGCGGACACATGTATGTAAGGTGAGTGGTTCACCTTTCCCTACAGTTGATGACATATGGATAGGATGAGTGGTTCACCTTCTCAATGGCATATGAGCGAGTAATGAGTGGTTCAACTTCTCCTGTGGGTACCCCAGTGAAAGATGCATATAGGAATCCATTGACATGTCGGTGGGAGGTGGTTCATCCTTTCTCCCCACATGTAGGATGCTTGTTTTGTTGAGAATTTGGAGGGCTAGTGATTAATTAAAAATTCTCTCTTCATAATTACTTGTGAGGTTACTTGAGTTACTTATGTCTTTCCTTCATTAGCTTATTTAATATTTCATCAAGTCAATTATCGCATACACGAGACACAAAAATTAGATCATGGAGCAAGGAAAAACCTCTCTCTCTTGGAGAGGAAAACCCATGAGAAATTATTCTTATAGATTTTCGGATGACAAGTACCATGACCAAAATTAGACCCTTTAACCCATATATACATCCAAGACCTTGACCTTACTTCTTTGATGTCCTTCAATGTCGATCTTATTCTCTTCACCAAGTTGCTTTGGCATATGCACTAACACTTCCCTTTGAAACTCTCGGTTACTTGAGATGTATATATGTTGTAGTTAGGAAAGTAAATCACGCATTTAATTTCTTACTTTGCAATCACTTTCTCATTGCTCCTTCTATTTGGAATATCTACAAGATTTTCCTAGACCCTTTGTTCAATTTTTTTCATAGTGAAAATGAATACCAATGTTACCTTTGATCAGCTCTTTCACTTTTTGACGGTCCACAAACATTTCTCAATTTTTGATCCGCACTTTAACATGGGAACACTTGCCCTTGAACGTTGCATGTATCTAGACCCTATACGCATAGACCACTTCGGGATTATATGCAGAGCTTTTGATGAATATTCGAGAGAAAATTCACATACATTCTATAAAGACCGAAAACACTTTATTACACTAAGATACCACAAGGATGTATGTATCTTAAACGGTCATGAAACTCGTCAAAAATCCGCATTGAACCTTGTCCAAAAAATCCGCACTTATGTTTCGGGGATGACTGAAAATTTCTTGTCTTCAAATGACATGAGAATAGGTGTATATATAAAGACAGGTTTATTGTCTTTAGACCGATGTTCTATTTAGCTTGTAGGCCAACTTATCTAAATGTTGGAAGGCTGAATTTAACACATCATTTTAGCTTATCTTATAGCATTGTTGGAGGGCTAAATTAAGCCATTCATTCACGGTTTCTTTGGCAAGGTCTTGGGAGCATTTCTTTAGACTAGATCCTTCATATATAAGACACTTAATTACATTTATACCTAGAAGAAAAAAACCATAATAGACATCAAGAAGAGGTCTATTAACCTAAAAATAAAAATCTTGTTCATGAAACTCATGAGAGCGTGTACAACAAATATACATTTTATTATCTTTTTTTCTTCTTCTTTACATAAATACATAATCACATAGTCAATATGAAGACCAATCCTAGTTACACTTTTCAACACTTCCTCTTAACTAGGAAGGTATTCATATAGGTACATGGTCACTTTCAAACTAAAAGAATCTCATGAGAAGAATCGAATTGGTGCATTGCATCTATATAGCATCATATCGACCGACGATTGTCCTTGTGCAAGGCCTTGACTAACAACCCCATCTCTCAACGAGACAATGGGATACAATGATGGCGAGACCCACATGACTTATAAACACCGTAGTCATTGTCTCTCCAAGGCACATACTCCACCTAGGTATTTCTCCAGGTATGAACTTCTTGGACTATCCTTCTCTTGGGTAGCCAACCCTCCAAAAGAATATCAATCCTCGACTACTCTTACCTTGAATGCCTTATCTCATTCTCAAAGAGTATCAAATGCTAGATGATTACCCAATCCTCCATTTTGTCTTCCATGTGAAGACCGAGTAATGATGTGTCTATCCATTCTCTCCACATGGACTTCACTAAGACTTACGATTGTTAGTCGGGTCTAGTGCATGACACATGCATTAGAGAATCACATTCATCACTCTCTCTTAACTCGGGAAGGACATACTTCAAGTTTAGCTCCAATTGGCTTCTTGGGATCTTTATACCTTGGAAGACAAATGAGTGTTGGGACTTGCATATGTTCACATACGGGGACTGGTTGTAGCTGCTAAATGAATTGTTAGAGGGCTGCAAGATGATGCTTATGAAAAATTCTTTGAAACTGAGAAATCATGACAGCCTCACATATGTTTGTCTTCAGTGGTTACTTCACATTGGATGACATAGTTTACAGTGCCTCATATTCTATATCGAGAGCTCTCCTATGCTTAAAATAATCTTAAAGGCATTGGCAAGTGGTCTCTCAAAACCTCTCCTAGAACTATCATGGGCTTAAACAAGTAGAGATCTTGGTTCCAAGCTCCAGAAAAATATGGTGTTTAAATCACCAATGCGGCCATTGGGCTCAATCTTGAGGCTGACAGGAAATTCTTTGCCAAAAATGCATATTCACTTGGTCAAATATTTGGTATGGGGACAATGATTATTTGCCTTTTGTGGAGGAACCTTGATAGGAATCGTATAATTAATAACTTATAAGAAATGTAAAAATGACATTGTGAACATTATTTAAGTCATTGACCCAAGGGACACATTCAAAGTGAACTTAAACTTACTATAACTTGGTTGGAATTGTGGCCAAATGACAAGCCCATATATAGGTACGAACCCATGATATGTATGGTTGGACTAGACAAAGTTCATCAATTGTTCATATGGAAAATCAAACATGGATCATAAATGATTCAATAGACAAAAGATAAAATGAGTGGACACTCTCTGAAGGGATCCTTGGGCCTTTGAGCTTAGGCTTACAAGTTGGTTCATTCCCTTGCATGTTTTTCCAAGCAAACATACATTAATCAGAACATGTTTTAACTTTTATTGATGGATGTTATGTGCACTATGGGAAAAAGAAAGGTTTGAAGCATATTATTTGGGTTTGTGGCTTTGCCAAACCTATTTGGAAGGTCATCTACTATGAATTTTTTTTTTTGTTCTCTTGCCCTCTACACTAGAGGGTAGCTTTTCTTGGTGATTATGCTTTTGCATAGATTTTTATCAACCTTTTTGGTCATTTCTTAGATTACCCACTCACTCCAATGTTTGGAACTAAGTTGTGTGGTTTTCATTCAAATTCAGTGAATTTGGAAAAAAATATTGCTGGTGCAAAAAAATATGATAAAATCCCTCTTATGTTCAACAAATAGAATTAAGCATATTTTGTTAGAACTTCCTAAAAACATGTTAGAATTTAATATGTTTTTCAAAAAACATGTTGACGTGTGTGTGTGTGTGTGTTTATTTTCTAAGAGCTTAACAAAAAATAAATGAACCCGATTTTTCTCATCATGTAGAGATGTAAAATTTTGTAGATGTTCTATGCTTGATTCAACTTTAATTTCTCTTCAGTACTAGACAGCAATCACATAAATCATTAAGTAAAATGCTGATAGAACATACCAGTGGATCAACATAAGACAAGCCAGAAAAATATATATTTGTTGTTGCGTTACAACGATCAGCAAGATGCTTCAACCAACAAAGTCTCCTTGGTCAGCCAGCCCATTATATGTCACAAAAACCCTCAAAACAACCAAACGGTCAACTCAAAGTCAACCCCCAGAAAATTCAACGCTGCCCAGAAAAGTCAACGTAAAACAACAGCAAGTAAAAGTCAATGCAACTCAGTCTTCGGTTAACCTTTGACCTTAGTTCTTGTGCCAAAATGTACAAACTACATAAATCGAAGTCTATGCCAAAAATTAGTTCCTTTGGACCATGCATTGACCAAAGTCAATGCTGGTCAAACCTGTGGTAAAACCCTAGCTGCAATAAAAACAATCTTCGTCCTTCTCCCATGTGTGAACTGTAGATTTTCCTCCTTGGGGCTCGAACCAATCAGAAATGGAGAGAGAAATATGTGTGATGAGGAGATGAATGAAATGTCCTCCAACGTTGACTCTATTTATATCAATCACTGAGGGTGTGTGACACATTTGCTGGGGGTGTAAAACCTTAAGGCCGACCTGAACATATTTTGAAAGTATTAGAAATAAATTCAAAATAAATGTTCTGCTCATCGTATCAAGATGGTATTTAGATCAATGTTGCACCTCTCTGAAAGAGGAACCCAATAAAATATTGTTGTCTTCATATGAGCATCACAACATGGAGATTGGACCTAGTTTTCCAATTTAACACTCCCTCTCAACTAGGGAGAACTCCATCCACCTTTGCAATCAAACATCATGCGTCATCCTGTCGTAAATTGCTTTTCTAGCCTCTTTATTTCAGAACAGAAGTGGGTCAGTCACAAAGACATCATTTCAGGCTGACAGATTTAGCCCAGAGGTCTAAAACCTTTATAGGACTCACAAAGAGTCTCATACCAAACCGAAGTTGGTTTACTTGACCCCGAAGTCAGTTGGAGGTCCGAAACCTCACTATACTTGATCCCAGATCAAGTGGTTGGATTGTGCTATCCTATCTAGAAAGTACGACAATCTCTGATGCGTCCATCAATCTTTGCTACTAGTCTCTAGCTTTTCCCACCTCATTGGCCAAATGAGAGGTACTTCCCCTGAGCCCTGAACTCAATGGGTAGGATGCATACAGGGCATAGATAATGAGAGGTGAACAAACTCAATAATCATAATGGTGGGGCCCAAGCACACTAACAAGGTTCATCAAGCCTAGCCCTGTGGTTGCTTATAGCTCCGAGAAGCTATCCCAAAAGCTCCCTAGAGGTCCCAGAGCTCATCATCCAACAAGACCCACATCATAGGGTCATTCCACGATACCAAGACTCTCACGAAATGTTAGGAACTTGACCTTCCCCATGGGATTTGTGAGAATATCAGCGAGTAGCTCATCAGTTCCTATATGATCGAGCCTTACTACGCCTCGCTGTACCATATCCTGGATAAAGTGGTAGCTGATATCAATATTCTTGGATCGATCATGGAACACTGGATTCTCGGACAAGCAAATCCCACTCTGGTTATCACATAGTATCATGGTGGTATCTAGTACATGTCCGAACAGCTCACTAAAGAGCTTTCATAACCAAACTGCTTCACAACAGGCCATACTCACTTCAATGTATTTGGCCTTAGTGGTGCTCAAAGCCACCGAATTTTGCTTCCTTATCTTCCATGATATCGAAGTAGAACCAAGATTGAAGCAACATCCTGATGTGCTCTTACGATCCACCACACTACCAGCCCAATCGACATCAATATATCCAAGGAGTGTCACGCTCCCGGCAGTGTATCTCAGCCCATGGTTTATTGTGCCCTGAAGATATCTCAGAAGATTCTTGGCACCAACCCAGTGAAAGTGATGAGGCTCAACCATCTGTTGAATCAAGGTGTTCTCTGCAAAACATATATCTGGACGGGTGTTCACTAAGAACATCAGGGCCCCTACAAGTTGACGATACTGAGTAGGATTTTCCAATACGGGCCCAGCAGCTCCTCCACTCAACTTATTGAAGTTGAGCTCCATCGATATCGACATGGACTTGTAGTCCACCATACTAAATATTTCCAAAAGCTTCACAGTGTATTTTCATTGAGAAAGGAAAATCTCGCCAGGTCTCTGCCAGACCTTAGGGCCTAGGAAATAGTGCATCAGTCCTAGGTCCTTCATCTCGAACTCAGCAGTGAGTTCCCTCTTGCACTGATGAATGAGAGGGTCAGTACCTGTCAGGAAGAGGTCATCCACATGCAACACCAGAATGAGAGGCTTCTCCTTGACAACCTTGAAGTAAAGGTTTGGATCAGCATTACTACAAGTGAAGCCCAGCTTCATCAAGTAGCTATATATCCTCTCGTACCAAGCTCTGGGTGCTTTCTTCAGCCCATAGAGGGCTTTCTTCAACCTGCAGACATGGGTGTCCCGATCCTAGACTTCGAACCCCAAAGGGTGCCCCACATATACCTCTTCCTTTATTGCACCATGTAGAAATGAGGTCTTCACATCCATTTGATGGAGACTCCATCCTTGCGTAGCAGCAAGGTCTATAATAGATCGAATGGTGGTATATCGGGTCACAGGTGTAAATATGTTATCATAGTCTATGCCTTCCTTTTGAGAGAAGCCACGGGAAACAAATCTTGCCTTGAACTTTTCAACACTTTCATCAGATCCATGCTTGATGTTGTAGAGCCATTTCGAGGTGACCACATCCCAGACATCCCAGACATCATTCTTGGAGCCACATCCCAGACATCCCAGACATCATTCTTGGAACCACATCCCAGACATCATTCTTCATTATGGACTCATAATCTTTGTGTATAGCATCTTTCTATACTTGATGCTTTACGGCTTCCTCAAAATATCCATGCTCGGATTGTAAAATAGTACTCATGGCTGCTAGATACCCTTGGTATCTACTCGGCTTCTTGCTTTCACGGAATTTCCCCCTTAGGGCCATATGTCCCTCAACATCCTCGAGAGTGTCCCTGAGCCATGATGGTCTCTTTCCCAATAAAGGAGGTGGATCAATCGGGTCCATCGGTCCTTCAACATCAGACATCGTCTCATCCTTTGGTTCTTCTTAATTTCCAAGCGTTGCTTCATGATCTTCCTCATATCTTGGAAGACTGAATACTTTCCTTGGGGAAGCATCTTCGTCGAAGGTGACATCATGGCATATCTCCACTTCCCTTTGACCAGGCACATATACTCTATAGGCCTTCAAATTTTCACTGTAGCCCACAAACATTCCTTTCTTCCCAGAAGCATCCAACTTGCTTCTCTTTTCTTTCGGCACATGAAAATAAATGGGGCATCCAAAAAGTCTAAAATGTGAGGCGTCAAGTTTCTTACCAGAGGAAACCTCTTCGGGAGTTTTGGAGTCTAGAGCGGATTGCGGGCATTGGTTTTGTATGTACACAACAATGTTCGCTGCTTCTCCCCATAGAAACTTCAGTAGACCTTGGTCACAAAGCATGGCACGGTCAGCTTCCACAATGGTCTTGTTCTTTTGTTAAGAAATACCATTTTTCTTAGGAGTATAGATAGTTGTGGTCTTCCTCTTGATGCCAGGTTCTCTGCAAAAGTCCTTGAACTTGTTTGTCTCATATTCAGTGCCATTATTAGTTCTCAAAATCTTGATCTTCTTCCCTGTCATATTTTCCCCCAAGGATTTGAAGGTACGGAACCACATGAAAGCCTCACCCTTATTCTTTAAGAATTATATCCAGGTTTTACGAGAGAATTCATCTATGAATGTCATATAATAAGAACATCCTCCCAAGGATGTCACAGGCAACATACAAATAGATCAAAAAGGATCAATTGCAAGACATCAGATGTCCTTGTGACACTTTAGGGGAAAGGTCCCCTTGTATGCTTTCCTTCAACACAACCCTTACATACACCTTCATGATTATTTGAAAACTCGGGCATCCCTGTTACCACCTTCCTTGCTTCGGGAAGGGCCTTGTAGTGAAGGTGTCCAAACCTCCGGTGCCATAGTTCAGTCTGTCAGATAGTATCACATGTCATTTCTCCCAGTGGACTTCCTCCAACCTAGTAGAGTGTGTCAAATCTAAACCCAATCGTGATAGCTTCCTTGAAGCTCTTCTTCCACATGCACACCTTTCCATCAAAGAATGGCACATTGAAACCTTTGTCTTCCATGGTCGATATAGACACAAGGTTCTTCTTCAAATTAGGTACATAAAGTACATCCTGCAAGTGGAGGACCTGACCTTGAGACAAGTGGAGGGTCACAGTCCCTGTCCCTTTCATGGGATATGTGGCATTATCTCCAAGGATAATTTCCGGATTAGTATCCTTCTCAACCATATCAGAGAGTGCTTCCTTGAACCCATTGATGTGCCTTGAGGCACCACTATCTATCAACTAGACATCCATAGTGTCGGGTGGAGATGCAACAGAGAGGGAAGATACAAGAATGTATTCATTTGTTTTATCAACAACATTTGATTCCTCATACCTGGAGTTTCTTGACCTTTTAAAAGGTTGATAATTTACGTTGGAGGGAGCCTTCCTCTTTCCCTTGAACCTGTTGTTCCTTTAATTTCCATTCCTTCGGTTGTTGTTGTTGTCATCACCATCGGGAGAATCCTTCTTGAAAGGAAGGACATTCTCTAGCATAGTGATCTCGCCTATGACAAGTGAAACACTTGCCCTTCTTTCCTTGGGCCCCTGCGTTTCCTTTGTTATTTGGACCACCAAAGTTCTTCTTTCTAGAATGAGCAGCGTAGGCAACATTTCATTCATTTCCATACTCCTTCATTCTTGTTTCTTCTTGAACGCATCTCGATAGTACTTCGTCAAAGTCAGGTATCACATTATTATTTAGAATGGTAGTGTTGAACACATGTGATTCGGGTGGGAGCCCTCCAAGTGCGGTGAGTACCATTTCTCGATCAGCTATTGTCTCCCCAATAGCCTATAGATTGTTCCTGATCTCGATCAGCTTCAGAAAGTATGATTGAACGGACTCATCCCTGCCTTTCTTCAGATTATTCGATTGATCCTTTAAGAATAGTACTTGATTTGCATTGTTGGCCTTGAACATGAGGACCAACTTATCATACATCTCTTTGGATGTGCCTAGCTCAGAGATGTAGGCCATCAGACTCTTATGAATGCATTCCCTGATCATCACCTTTGCTTTGATCTCCCCATTCTTGTTTTTTGTTTTGGCAGCAACAGTAGCAGTGGATGGAGGTTCTTGGATTTTACCCTACACATAGTCCATGATATCTTGGTCTTCCAATTTAAGATCCATTATCATCTTCCAAGCATGTAAGTCATCCTTCCTAGTCAATTTTTCATCCTCCTTAAAGCCATAGTTTGTGGAACCCATTTTCTTCTTCGGTGATTTCTACAAATTAGGGCTTGTCTTCACCTCAACTCTGATTCCATGTAAAATTTTGTCGATGTTCTATGCTTGATGCAACTTTACTTTCTCTTCATTACTAGATAACAATCACATAAATCATTAAATAAAACGCTGATAGAACATACCAGTGGATCAACAGAAGGCAAGCCAGAAAAATATATATTTGTTGTTGCGTTATGGCAATCAACAGGATGCTTCAACCAATAAATTCTCCTTGGTCATCCAACCCAGTATGTGTCACAACAACCCTCAAAACAGCCAAACGGTCAACTCAAAGTCAACCCCATAAAAGTCAATGCTACCCAAAAAATTCAACACAGCTCATCTTCGGTCAACCTTTGACCTTGGTTCTTGTGCCAAAATGTACGAACTGCATAAATCGAATTCTATGCCAAAAATCAGCTCCTTTGGACCATGCGTTGACCAAAGTCAACACTGGTCAAACCTGCGGTAAAACCCTAGCTGCAGCAAAAATAGTCTTCGTACTTCTCCCATGTGTGAACCACGGATTTGCCTCCTTGGAGCTCGAACCAATTAGAGGTGGAGAGAGAAATATGTGTGATGAGGAGATGAGTGAAATGTCATCCAACGTTGACTCTATTTATATCAGTCATTGAGGGTGTGTGATACATTTGCTGGGGGTGTAAAACCTTAAGGCCGACCTGCACATATTTTGAAAGTATTAGAAATAAATTCAAAATAAATGTTCTGCTCATAGAATCAAGATGATCTTTAGATCAATCTTGCAGCTCTCTAAAAGAGGAACCCAATAAAAATAGTGGTGCCTTGATCTGAGCATCACAAAATGGAGTTTGGACCTAGTTGTCCAATTTAACAAGAGACTTGAGAATTAGGGTTCTTTCTCATCTCCCTTCTTTATTCTCTTGATTTGTACAGAATCGATGGGAATTAAGACTGGAAAATGTCCTCCTCTCTTGCTTGTACTAGCAAGAGTCTCCTATAATAATGTGCAATCCCAAACCCCTGCATCTACCCACAAGAAGACGTTGCATGTAACCAGGGTTTATTCTATCATCACCAAGGCTTCTATAAATGCACTTGAACAGTAAACACAAGGTGAACCTACTCCTAATGGCCTTTTGAAGCCTATACCAATCAGGCAAAGAAATACCAACACTTCTTTTAAAGACTTTATGCTTAAATTTGACATGAGCAACTTTGCTTCTAGTGTTGCACCATGGACCCCATCCTCACCCACTTCCACAACCGCCTATGTGGAAAATGCGACTTTAGTCCCTAATGTGGCTTTGGAGGTCGAATGGCTTATGCAAAAGATTAAACATTTCAAGGCCCATGACATGATCTGCAAATTTAATGCATTGTGGCCTTTGTTGGCATAGCTATAGGCCTAGATTGAATCGTCACATAGTCCCTTTCTCTTGAAATCTAAGGCCATTCATCCAGCTGCAAAAGGTTTCTTTATCCTTGATCGAGTCCAATGCCTATGAGCACAGGCTAAAAGTGGTTATGTGTGGCCCATGGTTTGTTGAAATTGCAAGATTCTCCGTGTAGACATGAAGCCCCAATTTCAATCCAATTGTTAAATCCTTAACAATGATTCAAATTTAAGTTCAATGGTCAAATCTGCATTTGGAATTATAAAAACACAAGTCCTTGAACTCCATTAGTGATGTTTTGGATGCATATTTCTATCTTAGTGATGCCATTGGAGCTAAACCTCCTACTAACTTTTCCCAGTTGTGTATTGGGGCAAAGGGTTGCCAAATCAAATAGTTTTGAGATATGGTGAGCACTGCTACTCCCAGGTTCTGGACTATCAGCACATCACATTTTGGGCTAGCTGAAGTTCAAACAAATGCATATACATAACTACAACATGATTAACTCAGAAAACCTGCAAACATAATAATCTCTCTGTTCTTTGACAGAGAATCATGGCCGTTTCAATTGAAAGAGTTTCCCTATGGGGGTTTAACAGAGTTTAATTTTGTGTTTAGGCAAGGGAAGCATTCAGGTTTCCCGCCTCTATTAGAGTGCCCATTGCCAATTTGTCGTTACCCAGCACCCTAAAACCTCATGTACCAAAAACAAAAAAAACTCTATAACAACTTGAAGTGTCGATCAAACTATATATTGACCATTATAAAATTTCCAAAGAGGACTAACAGTGACCCAAAAGATAGGCATCATGACGAAGAGGGTTTTATACAATAGTCAATCAAGTGCAATTGCGAAACGGAGATGAGGAGTTCGAATCCCATCTAGTGATTTGAGAGAGCATTCAAATTTGAAACTAAATTACCGTACCTACCCTACTGAAAATTCCTACAAAGCTCTTGTCATCGATTCATTGAAAATTAAATTCACCCACACTAGAAGAATTGGAAAGCTGAAGGCTATTCAAAATCGATAGCATGGGCATATGAATATTTCGAATGTATGCAACGTGAATGCAACTTGAATATCTGTAGCTCTCTTTTCTTTGTGGTTGCAGCAATTTAAATGCTTCAGACCTATATATACTATACACAGGTTATATACATTATGGTTTCTTTGAAATTATTTGGACACAAGTGTTTCAGTTGGATGAGAAAAGCGTGCTTTGAATTCAGTTGGCTTTATCGATTGTTTTAAATTGTAAAAGTTTTTTAATATTTTGTTATGCGAGGGAAAATTTATCATTTCTTTCACTTATATTCTATATTTTAATGAAGAAGATGTTATTATTCCATTATTACTTGGTATTATTATAAAATAAAAATAATAATAAATATATTTTTTAGTGTGAAAAAAATTGGTTTATATAATGTGTCAGTGCATATGTCTAGAATTTAATTATATTACCAAATTCACTTCTTAAAG
The DNA here is from genome assembly GCA_034641835.2 of Pinus albicaulis. Taxonomy (NCBI): domain Eukaryota; kingdom Viridiplantae; phylum Streptophyta; class Pinopsida; order Pinales; family Pinaceae; genus Pinus; species Pinus albicaulis. The sequence continues at coordinate 1,122,992,280 of CM076583.1, read as the reverse complement.
CAACACATATCATAAATAGAGAGGTATTCTGCTAGTCAAGTGCAATCATGTGTCATGACCAATATGTAGAAGCAGCACACATCAGGCATCAGCATAAGTCAGAGAAATATGTCCACCCATGTAAAATAACATATACAAAAGAAACAGTGGATGAGAAACATATCAAAAGCTGTCCCCATCCCCGACTCCCTGTGTGTCACATAGGCCAGCAAAAACTCTTGGACTAGTTACACAACACAAAAACATAAAATAAAATAAAAGGAGTGTAAATAGGTCCAAGTCAAGATAGTGCCAAAGTCATAGTTCCAAAAACCAGAAGGTTTCCTAGCCAGAGAAAGTAGTGTGTGGTATACATATATTTACAATATCGTAGAAAGAATAGTAAGCTAACAGTTGCGGATCTTCACAATTACTATAAGTGTTTTATATTCACTTCCCGTGGGTGATACTTACGGGCACTCAACTTATGGCAGGTCGAAGATAAATCTTCGCACACTTTTACTAACCCCAAGGTTGTCAGCAGCTCGACACCGCCCCTTTTTGAAGGATCTGATAAAGGCTGAGCATTGGGGAATGTTCTTTTCCCTATCTTCACATACTTGCATTAACGCTGAACGTCGTCATTCCTCCATCCTTCGCCAATTTTTGCTAGACCTGACGACATACATTTATGGCACATATCAACGAATAATTGGCATCTTTGGACACAGACACCACTGGAAAGGAGGCTATGCTAGAGGCCTTTCAATCGGCGGTGGATGTCAGAAAGGAGGGGACAACTGGAACACATGCAAGACGTCGGGGGTCGAGGACCCTAGGATCTCCTTCGCGATACAACTCTCGAAAAAACATGGCTTTCAAGACCAGATACCAGTTGCACATCACATGGGTACTCGAGATAAAACTCATCATCCTTCCACTATGAAAAAATTGTTTAGATTTGGCTATGATGTCATGTGAGATAGGGTGGAAAGCCTTCGTAAGAGGGCATTGATTGGGCAATGGCACTTTGACTAGGAGCGCGACAGGAATATGCATAATTGGGTAAACATTGAGTGGTGTCGCATTTTGGGATATCCGCCTAAGGTGTGTCGATTACTGAATGACCGGTATAGTTTTCACTTCCTGACTATAGAGGACGTTGTATGGATTCTGAAAATACCATGGGTACGTGGTAGATGCTTCCTATCATTACATACATGGTATATTGGTTTTAATCAAACGTCGGAGGTTCCACACAATCATCTAGTATGGGTTAAAATCCCAGGATTGTTGTTGGAGTTATGGACTTTGAATTTCCTTTCTTCCATTGGGGATTCCATTGGCAGATTTGTACACATGGATCCTAGGGGACTTAGAATGCCTAATAAATGAGTTGCATGGATTCTAGTTGAGTTGGGGTTTGTTGGTGGTCTTCCTGCTCATATTGATCTATCGTGGGACTGTGCAATTCACCACTAGCAGTTTGACTATTGGAGCATCCTCTTCCGGTGCCTACTGTATCACGACACAGGCCACCTGGTTCGAAATTGTCTGAGGCTTCACTCCAGGAGGCGATCATACAAGACTAGTGATGTTTCAACGACAAATACTTCTATTCAGATCGTATCACCACCTGTGATGGGCGAAAAATTAGGTATGGAACAATATTCCCCTTCCCCCTATCCGTCGATCAATGTACATTGTGAACCTCATGCGTCTGACTGGACACCCTCATCCATCAGCTAACGCTCGTGCACCACATACCCCTCATGATACAACTACTCCTATAATCCCGTCCCATACTGTTTTCCCTCTCCCGGATGACCCAAATGGGGACATTGTACCATTCTCGTCCTCATAATATCCCCCTTCAGCCACCTCTGGGCGATCACAGCTTGGGGTACAATCCCCATCGGATCATGCCTTTTCCACTTCGCCCCACAACTCGTTTTACAGTGACATTGATTTTCTATTATAGAACCCCTCGTTGGATTTATCTAAGATTTCGGTCAAACAATGCGATGAGATCACTGCTCCTTTCCGGATTAGTCCTACCTCAATATTGAATGTCATGACGCACTACAAGGGGGGTCGTCGGGGGGGGGAACAAACCTATTCGAGACATTACATCATCAGGGAACCTTGGAATGTACAAGGTTCCAATTACTAACGCATTAAGGTTACAAGGAGGGTATACATTTTATAAATTTATATGCACCTTACTCAGATCAAAATGTTTGCTGGAAGAAAATGGAAGACAATGATATACTCAAAATAGAATCTCTTATTATTGTAGGGGATTTTAATGCCACCCTTTCCTCAAAGGAAGATTGGGGGAAGTGATGCAGGATGGAACCTATATCTACATATCTTACAAACCTTTTCATGTAATTTGCGAGACATACAACCCCACAAGTTGTGCCTGACGTGGTACAACGGAAGGATCAGTGATGCATACATTAGCAAGATGCTTGATAGATTTATTTTTCCTGATAAATTATTGGAAATTCTAGGGAAGGTGCACTCGAGGGTGCCAGATACTACAATATCGGACCATCACCCCATTATTCTTAGCTGGTGCGAGGTCAAGTTTCTGCATGGTTTTCCTTTCAGATTCAACCAGATTTGGCTTGAAGATCCAAAATTTTTAGAAACTGGTCACTGAACACTGGGAGGCCACGGAGGATCGAAAATTGTATACTCCCATGACCTGGATGGGACTGGTACTTAAAGGGTTGAAGGTTAAGGTAAATATTTTGGAGAGGTAAAAGAATAAATGCCTCATTACTGAACTTACTTCTATAAATATTGAGATCAGAGATACGCTACATATCCTGGATTTACTGGGCGACAATGTGATGCTCTGGAGGCGTCTAAAGGAATTGGAGGATCGTAAGAGGAAGATTTTACTATAGAGGAACATACCTGGCATTTGAGGAGTAGGGCAATATGGCTTTAGGTTGGTGACAAAAATATGAAATACTTCCATAAAATTTCCAACCTTTAGCGACAGTGAAATAGTATATGGAAGATCATTAATGATACTGGTGAGGAGTTTCACTCCATGGAGGAGATACAACTTGGGGCTGTCAGAAATTTCCAAAACTTTTTTAAAGCTTAGGAAGGTGCTCATGTGGATGATCAATTATGGCTGACCAATGATTACCCCACCATGTTCGATGAGGGTCAGAATGCAGCACTATCAAGGGAGGTCTTCGAGGAAGAAACTCTTTCTGTTCTAATGACCTTTGCTTATGACAAAAGCGCAGGTCCAAACGGATGGACCGTAGAATTTTTCCTGACATTTTTTCAACTGATGGGGAGAGATATTACTCAAATGGTGGAGGAGTCCCAGTTACATGCCCACATAACAGGTTCTATAAATTCTAAGTTTATTGCCGTATTCCTAAGGGACCAACCCCAACAAAATTTAATGATTTTCAGCCCATATATTTATGCAACATTCTATATAAGATCATATCAAAGGTCATTGTTGTGTGGATTAAGAAGTGTCTCTCTACTCCTATCTCAAAGGAGAAATTCGATTTTTTACACAACAGGCTTATTCATGATGTTTTGGCCATCTCACAATAAACTCTGCATACTATTCACACACAAAACATAAAAGCTATTGCGATGAAGGTTGAATTATCAAAGGCATATGACTGTGAGGACTCGGAATACCTTTGGATCATCCTGACTAAAATTGGCATGTCACTAAGGAATGTGGAATAGATAATGAATTGTGTTAACTCTGCCTCTCTTGTTGTCGTCATAAATGGATTACCTTCAGGTTTCTTCAGGGAGGGGCAGGAGCTCAAACATGGGTCCTCAATATCCCCACTATTGTTTATATTAGTCATGGATGGACTCGGCCATAAGATTTCATAGGCTACTAGGGAGGGAACCTTTGTGGGAGTTCGGGTTTGTAGTTCGGTGTTTGTTTCACATAACTTTTTCGTGGGTGACATCATGGTCTTCAGGCGGGCTATTCTCTCACAATGGGCACACATGTTTACCATATTTTCTCAATTTTGTAATGCTACTGGTTTGATGGCAAATGAATTAAAGTCCCTAATATTACTTTCAGACTCTACGGATGAAAATGCTTCTCAAATTTCAAATATGTTTCAATACCCCACAAATAATATCAAGGAGGCTCTCACGTATTTGGGTTTTAGGCCAAAACCATCGGGATACATGGTAGCGGACTCAATAGGGTTATTGGACAAATAAAAGCAGAACTAGTTAAAGTGATTTTAAATAAAATAAATTAAGTTAATTAATTACAACTCAAAATAATCTCAACGAGGACCCCTACAAAGTAGGATACAGTCTACATGCCTCTAGTGTAAAACTCAACTCGAATTAACTGAACTAAGTCATTCTAACTTAGTTAACTCGTACAAACTATCATGTGATGTGGAATTACAATTTTCTTCTAATTTAATTCAAGGGAAATTAAAATTAAAATCTTTCTTAGATTTCGTGTTGTCGTTTTCAACACTTCATATGAAGGTGATGTGTAAGTATGTCCCTATATATATAATAATAATATGTGAGTTATATTACAAAACAAAATGAATATGTAATGCATGTTTAGTTAATTGTCCATATGAGGTAATATAATTTCATGAAAAGTAATTAGAAGTAAAAAAAATGTGTGAGTAATATGTTTAAACCTTATACTTTTCAAAATTACTTCAACACGCCATCTATTGGGGTGAGAGCCGACAAAAGGGCATCGGTGGGATCTATTTCATGGTTAGAAGAGTTATGAGAAAGGAAATTGGGTGGCCGAATGGCGGCCCTCGCACATTCTCCCTCATGCGTAAGGTGGCAAGATGTGTTATTATAATTAAAGTGTGGCATCGGCATCGAACATACGAAATTCCTTAAGGGTTTTATGCAAAGACTCGAGTCTCGCCTGTATACATTGAAAAAAATCTTCCAAAAAACTCTAAGGTGATAGCAAAGGTGACTTACCAGGCCATAAAATTAGGTGCGAATGACATCACCTCTCACTCTGTAAGCAGTTGTTGTGGGAATGTTCAATTTGTTTGCTTCATGCATACCCTTATCCCGGGTTTCATATACTAGTTCATAATTCTATGGAAGGTTGTTTATGAGATGATGTCATGTGTCAATAATGGAACCTCTCGGGAAGTATGGGAGGCAAGAAATGTTTATCTCGGTGGGTTGTTTGAGTATTGTCGAAGTCTCTCTATCTATTATGGAATTGTTCTTTCCTTGATGTGCATGCATTCTGGGATTGAACATTGGATTTTGGTTTGTATCTCTTGCATAGGGGCTTTTGTTCAATATTTGGTATCTTTGATGAACCATTTGCCCACCATGATATGGGGTATTTTGGGGAAGAAAAATTTTGAATTGGTAACATTTTCTATCTCAAGAATTTTTTGTGACCTATGGGATGATGTTGATGGCTTGTTTCATCGAGTCCAGGTCAATGCAGTGAGGAAAAAATTGGTTTCTATGATTTATGCTTATTTTCCTATTGTATTTTGGTGTTTCACTTCTACAGGACTAAACCTTCCTCAGATTTGTTAGGACCCTACGTTAGGTCATCTTCCCGTGCGCTAGTCTCCAGTCAGGATGAGGTCCTTGGTGGTAGTGGTCTTGTCATTTGAGTATTGGTTTATATTTTACCTTTGTGGTTTGCAGCATAACCTTATGGTGCGAACCTCTTTGAGCATAGGAAACACATCACGGGGAGGTCATGTTCAAAGTCCAGGTAGTGGATAACTGCCTCTATAATAAGGGATTATAACTATAAAGGGGATAAGTTTCCATTTAGTAAATAAAATTCCAAAGCTAAAGATGCTAGAAAAATAATTTTCTACTAAACTAAATACATAAAATTTTGCACCCTCCAAACCTAGAGGCCTTGACATTTTGCACCCTTGTCTCTACCCTTGGGAAAGACTTGAAATCTAAACATTCATGCTTTGTCAAGAAATTGGATGATATCCCTAAGGATCCTCTCCTAAGGTCTCCTCTTATCCAGACATGGCTCTCACTTTAATTAGATGAGGTTTGATAAGTGGATCGTTGAGATTTGGTTCTTACCCAAATAAATGGCCATTTGGGTTTAAAATGTCATAATCAAAGGTAAGCTCACCCACTACTTCTACGATTAAGAGTTTTATGGCTTTCTATGTGAAACAAAGGAGGATAGCAACATAATCTCCATAAATGGGCCTACTTCTTTAGCACCAAAGGAACGTACTTGAATATATGGACTTCTGACTTCAACTTGAAGCTAGTTGTCCATTCTATTATTTTTTTAGGTCCATTTACCACACTTGCCTCTCCATTATTGGAAAGAATATCCACTTCAGAGTACTCACAATACTTTGGGAGATGCATATACAATTTTGGACCCAAGATAATGTTTAGTGGCGCTAAGATGTACATTGAGGTTGATTTAGAGGAAGGACTATCAAAGATAATCCTCGATAATTGGAAACATATTCAAACATAATATTATGAACCATTGCCTTTCATGTGAAAAACCTAGCACAAGTGCAAACACTTTGCAAAGAATTACATGAAAAATATCCCACAGACTTAAATAACCTTCTAACAAGGAAGATCAAAGGAAATTGGTACATATCAAACTTGCACCTACCAAGTATGGCTTGTTACTTATGATAGCTCCCCTTGTCTAGGTGTTGGATTATGGTGATCCCAAGTAGATAAATTTCTTTATGTGGGCTTTAGATATGTAACTTTATTATGGTAGGACTAACACACCTAGGTAAACCTTTGATATTCCCTTGGTTTTCTATTGCAATTTCACACGGTGATAACTAAAACAACCATGGGAAATACTATACACGAGGAGTAGCATAAAAAATTTAGGCACTAGTAACCCTTATCTTAGCCACATTACTAGATACTCAAGTCCCAAAATATGTTTGATATCTCTTCCCAATAGTAGATCTTAATTAAAAGGATCCATCAAACCCTATCTTAATTTCACATTTGTCTTCTCGATTCTAAATGTAAAACTACCTTAAGAAGGGTGGTGCTAAAAAATGAGACCAAAATTATAGGAAAGACCAGTGGTAAAATCCTTCTCTTAATTTATTGACATTTGCGCATACCTAACCAATGAGAGCACACAAACAACTATTTCTATAAAATCACCTATAACTTCACTTACTTTATTGTCATTTTCCCATACCTAACCAATGAGAACATAAGAACACCTATTTCTATAAAAAGCACCTATAATACTTTTGTGGGTTTGACTAATATCCCTTTAGTTAGTGTGTGCACAGTAGCCTAGATCCTAAAGTGATTCCCCTAGAATGATAATCCACTAGGTGTATTTGTTCTTAAAAAACTATGCATGGATAGATGTCCCATTTATGGCCAAGTTCCACCAAAATGGTTCCCCCTACCTACCTAGTAACAACATTACATTTATTTCATGACAAGACTACCCTACAACCCACCAAATTTCTATCATATCCTTGAAGTCAACAACAATTTATTGTTCAAGACATAGCTAAGTTGGAACAAACTTAGCTCTAGAGCTTAGGATATTTTTCCACCTCTAATGTTTATAAAACAATAGATATAAAATTTCTAAAGCATGTGGGAGCCAAAGTATCACCTTTCCTATATTGACTCCGTCTTAAACATCATGGTAAATATCCATAGATGAGTTATCCTTACGAAACCAAACATTTCATTGAAAATAATCATCCATACCATAACATTAATACTTCCATTTTAACCACATAAAACTTATTTTTAAATTAACATAATTCATTTTTAATATCACATAATTAGATTAAAAAATCAACCAAGATCCTCTTAAATAATAGTTTATGAAATAAAAATTCAACAATCTTATATAATTAATAATTTAGATAAATATCTTAAATAAAACATGATTAATAATTATTTATAATCGGCTATAACACTTATTAACGCAAACCCCTTATTAACCCAAAGAAAAGACTGACACATTTGATTTAATGGAATTTAAGTGGCCTTAAAAAACACACGTATTTCATTTTAAAATGTCAATTTTTTTAACTTCCCTCCTTCATTTCCCTCCGGTGGCATGGTTTGTCCAGGTTTGGAGGAAGAATGCAGCCATACTGTTGCAGGTTTGGAGGAAGGATGCAGCCATACTGTCACAGGTTTGGAGGAAGGATGCGGGAAGTCAATAAATTGATCCCGAGTGCCTATTGCAGGTCTGCTCTGATACATTGGTTGAAGTTGGGTGATTTATTTCCTTCTACTGAAAGAATCTTCTCTGATACATCGAATCCCGATTTCCTCTGGTCCGGTGATTTATTTCCTTCTACTTAAATTAAATAATGAAGTTTGTTTGATCTCTAGATGCATTTTAGTCTTTCGACTATAATTAGGCTTTCAACAAAATCAAAATAACATAAGTTGTCTATCGCGAGAATCTTGTTATAGCCCTGAAACATTGTTTAATCCCACTTCTCGGTTGTTTCTTGTGAATATTGGATGATTAAGTCCATGTATCTTGTTGCTTGTAGGTGGTTCTGAGTTTCAGGTAATAAATGATGCACTTACGATAATATGTTTTATATGATCCACTTTCACAAAAATGACATGAGGGTTTGAAATTTTGGATGCTCTATACACAAAACTTTGTAAAACTTCCTGTAATAGATTTCACATGGTTAATCCACAGAAATAATTTCATATACCTACTGTTCAATTGAAATATCCATACACTTGCATTGTATACAAAATTTTTTAGTATCCTTAAACTAGAATGGAGGGGTTAATCACAAGTTTAAAAATTACAATTAGAGAATTTGATGGTTATTCCACTTAGGACTACGCTACTTGTATTACTGCTGGAAGAATTGTTTATTCTTTCTCCCTAAGGTGATAGAGGGTAGATTCTCCATGCTATATTTTTTTGTAGTATTAAGGCATGTGTGGGGCTGTTGCTGTTAAGGAACTGGCTTCACACAATTAAAATTGTTAGCCCTGATATTGGCTCTATCTTTTCTGTATGCAAAATGCTACATTCAGATTGGACACACCCCAATAGCTATTCCAGAACCCTTCACTAGAAAGCTTGAATGGGTTATCTTCCCTTCTTTTATGGAGTAATGACATGTGAGCAAGTCACGAGGCATAATTTCCAGAGAATTTTTTATGACTACTGTTAGTGGGACAACATTATTCCATGATCCCAAACATAGGGAAGTGAATAGTTAGATGTCGCTGGAAGAACCTATCATTGAAAGCCTCCCTTTTTCCTACATGTAGTAATTTTGAAAACATAGGTTGTTGTAAATTTAAGGGAGCCAATGATTTCTTGTGTTTGGGAAATCAAACAAGGGTGTTAAGGAAAATGTGATTCCCCCTCCGAAATTGATGAAACCTAAACATTGATAATCAAACACATAACGGTGCTATTTCTGGAAATGAACAACATCGAGGGGTTGAAGGGATATTCTTTCATTTCCTTAAATTTTTTAATAATCTAGTTTCCAACTTACAGCTAGAGAAAATGTCATATATTCCAGCTCTCGCATCCTTAATGACCATGATAAAAAAAAAAAAGATGCTCCTTCTGTTTACCATTTTTAAGTATGAAGACAAATATCCATGTACTGAGCTTGGGGAAACATATAAAAGACCTAATTCTGTGAAGAGTTCACTTCAATTTGGAAGTGTCCATATTGACGATATGATGTGTGGACATTTATACTGAGCAAATAAATAGGAGGTTAGATCTCACTATAAGTTATAAACAGGATGTTAGATCTCACTCTAAGTTATCATCTCCAGGTATCTCATTTGTTAGTTGAAGGTGTCACTATCAACCTCCAATCAAAAATAAAAAAAGGTCATTGTTCTGGCTATGGACAATACATATACAAAATCATGCCTCCAATCCAATAATAAAATATTACAATATGAGTTGCATAAATACTTTCCGGTAATTGTGGCACTGTTGGAGTGCTTTCTTGTAGCAGAAATTCATACTCATAACTCAATTCATGTAGTATTTATCTCAATGGATATGATAATAGTTAGTAGAAGCCACAAGCAGATCAAGCCTATACTATTCTTTAAGAGACTTAATCATATCCAGAGATAGAGTTTGAGCTCAAGTTCTTGTTAACTTACAGAGTTGATTACAAGGTCTAAATATTCTATTGCAACACTAGGCGTAAATTCCTTAAATTAGATTGTTACATTCCAAGATGAACTACAAATGATGAAGGGTCAATTGTGGCAGAATTATTGGAATAAATTGTTTCCAAGATTGTATCAACTATGTGAAAATACAATTTCATGTTTGAAGAGGCTAGTTAGGGATTAAAGGATCTTAATATTCTCAGAAGCCCTGGCTACAAGGTTGATTTTGGCACTTCGTTTGTGGCACAAATTTCTAATCATGAAGTGAACCTATCTTGTAATCAAACAATGATTTCAATGTACTATGATGGTGGCAACCGGTGCCTCTTGTTTTTGGTGCAATCAGATCACATTCAGTCAACAAACATGGAATGAGAATTCTATTAGAATTATTGGTGACACTTAGATTGGTTTGGAATTTGATTTCCACATGGATGTGGGTCTAAAATTTCTCATGAATTATGCACATATATATATATATATATATCTATATCTATATATATATATATATATATATATATATATATATATATATATATATATATATCAAAGATATACTTTCACATGTAGGATGCCCTTGATCACTCCTAGAAACAGGTTGGTTATTAAAAAATATAGAGGAATTGCATAACCCATGAAACCATATCCATCTAACACCAATATATATATATATATATATATATATATATATATATATATATATATATATATATATATATATATATATATATATATATATATATATATATATATATATATATATATATATATATATATATATATATATATATATATATATATATATATATATATATATATATATATATATATATATATATATATATATATATATATATATATATACATATATATATATATATCTCAAAGATATACTTTTGCATGTAGGATGCCCTTGATCACTCCTGGAAACAGGTTGGTCATTAAAAAATATAGAGGAATTGCATAACCCATGAAACCATATCCATCTAACACCAGCTGGTATAAAACTATTTGAAAACATAGACAAATTAAAAATGAGTACAACCATTGATAGGTTAATACATGGTTGACTTGGGAGCCTCACTGTTATTAGTCATTTACCTTACATAATTTCCCCATAAACTATTTAACATGCAAGTAATGATTAGATCCCTAAGGATGAGAATTTGAAAGCATTGTTTCAAATTGGGCAATAGTTTCAACTCCCAATTTTAATTAATTAAATAGAACTGTACAACAAGATATGAACAAAATGAAGCTAATCTCAACAAACAACCTGTTTAAAATCATAGGGCCAATTATATATAATCTAACTTTAATAATTTTAAAAACTTTGGAAAGATGAAGGGACAAACATAAGAAGTTGATCTATAGTGACTATTGGTCTTTTGTGCCACACAATTTGTTGAGCTCCCCAACCACTCCAGTAAGCCTACACTGATTTGGAATGGGTGCATGCAGCAAAGGTTAATGCATCAGTGTATAACATGACTGAACTCTGAGACTGTGTGATCACTTTGTTGTAATGCTAGAACCACTTGACTAAGAATATTAATGTGTTTGTGTCACAATTTTAATTTTCCACTTTGATCCATGGCAATGTTTCCCATTGCGATTCACATTGGGTGCTGATGATTCTTTTTTATTTTTCACCTTTGGTACAATGAGTGAATTTGCATGCCCATACTTGATGAATTTTGTGCTGAACTTCTCTCACAAGCTTGGTCGATTTGTGACTCACTCTAGGATCAAACAACCTCACTTCAGAATTTTTGATGTCAACCACTCTCCTGCAAGTTGGGTAGTGTTAGAAATGACAATAAAATTATTGTGTGGAATTGTTGAGCTTGTGAGGATTGATGAAACTGTTGGGGTGGATTTTTTGTTGTATTACACATGCAGTCTAGGTACACAATTGAGGGGACATTTCCACATTATCATCTTGGGAGTTTGGCAATGTTGCTACCTTGGAATTCTTTGTTGGAGATGTTATGACTTGTATGCATAAGGTTTTTGGTCAAGTCAAAGATGATAAGATGAGTCTCTAGGTTCTAGCAACATTATCCTTGATAGTGTAATATTTGTAATTTATTAAACATTCAAGCAGTTAGTGTTTGACAGAGTGAAATTTGATCATTGTACTTCTTATATATAGACATAGAAAGAAGAAGTAAGCCAAGTGCTAATATGTCTATAGTTTCTATAAGAGAAACTTTTTCTGTACCTGAAAAGAATCACAAGTACCTATCTACTTTTTTTATGGGCTACATGACCTTAAAATACATTGGCATCAATGCTAATAAAAATAATTAAGGTTGGGTGTGTTTATTGTAGTGTACAATACATGATAAGCTCTTCTTGGAAAGTAGAAGCGATGTGGAATAGTTTCAATGCACATATCAGTTTTTCCTCCTCTCGAACATGGTATCAGAGCCTAGTTTATTAAGACCTGGGAGATTTGCATGTTTGTATTAAAGTGTATGTACTTTGATTCTAAAAGATATTGAGAGTTTCTTGTTGTTGTTGACATTGCTAGGAAAAGGGGGGGGGGGGGGGGGGGGGTGGGGGGGGATATGACATTGACTTCAAGCATTCGATTTCTGAACCTCAACTTGGTGTTAACTTTTAGGGTTACTGCAAAAGTGTTTTTGCTCTTATTAGTAGAGCACTATATCTCCAAGCTCCTTGATGATGCTTTATGGGGATATGGTTGGCTCAAATTGGGTGGATGCTTGACATTAGAGTGTTGCCTTGGTCTTCTTAACTATGGGGTTTATTCCCTAGTCAATATTTTGACTAACCCATTGGGTTTGGACAATGGGGTAGTTAGTTGCTAGATTAGAAGAGGTGCATACCTAGGAAGAGCATTGGGCACTTAGCCCTTGGAGCTTGGGATAGAAATTCACTTCTCAACAACAACAACAAAAAACCATAATTCACTTCTCAACAACCTCAATATTCTAGGTAATCCAAGAGAAAATATACCAAGCATATGCTACCAAATTTCATCCCTTCAGGCACAAGTTTCCAAGCATAAACCAGATTTGAATTTATTTTGATTACTACAGATTTAAAACAGTAAATATTCCATATTATCTTCAAAATGTTTGTAAAGAACTTCATAATTTTGGACCTTAATATGTCAAATTAGTATGAAAGTTGTAAAAAATGGTGCAACCAAAAAAACAATGAAAGGCTGCAAAATAAAATATGAAACTACATGAGTATTGGACAACTGGAAACTTCATATGCATATAAGGATGAAGTAAATGTATATACCAAAACTTTATTATCAAAAAGTGATCACAATATTTCAAGGTCCAAAGAAGGGATAACTATTCAAAAATATATTCAAGAGAAGCATCAACTGTAGGCATATAATGCCAAATCACAGGTAGAAAAGTGGAAGAAACTGTAGAAATTTTTATTACCAAGATAGATATCGTGAGAGAGAGATTATAGGAAGTGAAAGGTCATTGGACAAATAAAGAGTAATAGAAATTGGAATTTTTAGTGTTAAAAGCTCTATTATATGTTCACGTGCTTGCAAATCCATTTTCTTTTGCTCTGTCTTTGGAATAAAATTGTTAGTGTCTCATTTCATAGTATTTTTGTCGTATTGAATGATCTAGAATGGAATTCAATAGCAAATGATTCATGGAATAGATGAATCCCTTTTTTTCCAAGAGGAATAGTTTTTCACACACCTTAGTGAGTGACATCAACAAGAAGAAATAATTTTCTATTAGAAATCACAAGTACAATGGTTCAAGAAGGAGAACACAACTCGAAATTCTTCCATAACTCGATGATTTGACATTGGAATTGTAATAGAATTACTCATCTCAAGAAAAATCAAGGTAATAAGCTAACTTCTCAACATATTGAGCACATACCAAAAAAATATTTCTAGTCTTTCCTCTCAAAAGTCAAATAGGACGATTTCACTGCCATTCAGTGATCACCAAACACATCCCCTAATTAGTCTTGAAAGAACATGCTGCCAGTCCCATGAGACCCATCACTTTAATAGATGTCAAATTGACTGACAGGGATATGTCTGCCAGAAAATATCCAAGTTCTAATGTTTTCACCACAAATTTCTTCCACCACATTGGGTTCACCATTAAAAATGAGGCCTAGGCATTGAAAGAAAAGTTACACCAAATCTGAGGTGCCTTTCCAACCATAAATGATACCTTCATCACCATGATTCCAAAAGAGGAAAAAGCACTCAATCCCTCAAAATTCCAAGCTATAGGTCTCTACTATGTTATTTACAAAATTTGATGAGAGGGGTGCACTAGTTGTTGCTGTAATACAATGATTGTTGCCTGTAGATCTAGTCACCTTTAAAGGTTTCCATTTCACATTGCTACTAGATCTAACACTGGTGGGTTTTTACAATCAAGGGCTCTATACCTTGGCTCATTGAGGTTTTTTAATTTTCAACTTCCACTAGATATACTCCCTTCAACCACCAAAAAATTGTGATGTGCATATTTTTTTCACTAGTGTGGCTGATTACAATCAAACTGCAAGATGTAGAATTTTGGCTCCATTTCCACATTGTGGTCATAATAGTGATTTTTTGTAGTATTTCAGGTGTTATACCCTCAACAGGTTTTCCTTCCATACATATCAAAGCCCTCTCTTGCAAGGCAATTTTTTCCTTGCCTAGGAACTAGATTGAAGTCTGCCATCAGAGCCCAAATGTTTATGCCATTTCTGAATTGGTATCGTATCAATGATCTTTATTTCGCTCCAAAATCTCTCTCACCTAATTCACTTCTTTGTAAGCCCTACATTCTCAGTAGCAGAATAACGCTTAGAGTGATATTATTCATTAAGTTCGGTACCTCTTGAATTGGAATTGGGTTAGGTAGCTACATAGCAGCTTTGAGTTTTCTTCCAAGTCTGGGTACTTGTCTATGATTTTTGGCACATATGCAAGCCTTGAAAGCAAGAGAATGTGAAAGAATAAACTCCTGGGATTAATACCCATTTCATTATAAGGGCTTCTCTTATGTTGATTTCATAATTTCAACAAGGACATTTGTAGATAGCTTGACACAAAGACAGTGTCAGCAAGGACATTTGTTAGTGTGCATCTTGATGTGCATTTGTGGCTTCTTCAGCACAAGCGTACCAAAGTGATGTTTCGGTTACATATACTTGAAATCCATGAATGTGGTACAAACTTCAAATATATTATGAAAGAATTCCCATGACATAAAATAACCACTAGAACCATAACTCTGTTCCTTGGACCTGGATCCAACAGTCTCCATCCACCAAAGCTTGAATAGGTTTCAAATATGCAAAGTATGACATCCTCTTGCCTCAAAAATACTCAAACATTATGTATAGTTGACATTATTAGATTTAGACACTTTTAACACAACATTTGGTACTGTATGAGGAAAATTGGAAAGGTGATTGCATCAAAGAAGACAGGGCTTTGAGGTTATATTGCAGCTTGTTGCATCTGTGTAATTCCCTGCGAAAATGCCTATGCATTTATAAGAGGAAGAATTTGGTTTTGAATCTGTATATATGCCTGGGAAGTCTTATGATCTTGCATTTTGGGACTCATATGAGAAAATATGGAAGGTTCAATAATTGCTACTCTAGTAGATGTTACTTTGAAGGAAAACACGTCTTCAAGATTCGTTGGAGCAACAATTTTGATCCCATGACTCTTGTATTTTCTAGACGCTTGCACCACCAGATATAACGGCAGCAACATTCATCCTAGTTTGTGTGGAGAGTGGAGGAAAATCATTGAGGAGTTTCCCTTCAATAGTCTGAAATTCAAGGAGAATCCTCAACAAGCATGTCTTTGGCATTGAATTCTACTCTAAGACGGTTGGTTTGAACATTTCTACCAGGAAGTTGTAAGGTTGATACACTAGGCTTAGGCCAGCCTCCATATCCATTTACAGAGGATGTCGATGGAGACATGGCCAGAGTAATCTCACATCCTTTTTGAGGATTTGATAGGAAGAATGACATCACTGAAACTGAAGAGGGAGAACCAGGAGCAAGAGGACTCATGACAGAGGTCATGTCAAGAGATGATGATGCCCCCAGCAGACCCAGTAGAGACAATGAGAGGGCATAGTTATTAATATGTTTGAGCAAAGAAGCAAACTCTACATGAAAAATTAGTCCGATCTTTTCACAACTGTAACCCATATTGATCTGGATGTAACCAACACTCAAAAACACTGCATGCATATTCACAAACATGGGAGCAATTAGTGGATGTCCTGAGACTTCCTGTGCATATGTATTGGAAACTTTATTTTCCATGTATGCATGTGTCACTCCCTTGCCAATAAGAGCAACACCAAACTCAAGATTATGAATTGTAAAAACAATGCGGGCATTCGCAAGGCCGTAATATTTATAATTCTCCTGAAAGAATGATGCAACTGTTGCACTTCTCCAATCATGGTAGTGTATAATATCCGGATGCAACCCAATTTGAAGAAGAAACTCAAGTGCTGCATGGAAAAAGAATCCAAAACGTTGTCCATCATCCTTATGGTCGTAGATGCAACCAACCCAAAACATTCCATTGCCTGGTTCTAGAAAGTACACAGACAAGCCTTCAACATTTTCATGCTAGACTTTAATTTTGGTACCTCCCCAAGAACATTCTCACCTAAATTGCAAATATTCAACCTTTATGTAATCAAGACAATCGTATTTCAGACAAATGATCTCAGCATTATGTCCCAATTCTTGAACTGCACGAGAAATACTTGTAACCACATCTTCCAGACGTCTGACCTTTGCAACAGGTGCCATTTCCACAGCTATATGCACAATGTGCATTGGTGGCTTCCTTAGAATTCATCCAACCACATAAACATGGTAGTCCATACCATTTATATTGTCATACAATCCACCATGTTCATCGCCTCTTTTAGAGAAAACAAAATCCATCATATATATTCTAGTTGCACCCTAAATGAGGTCGTAATGATTCTCAAGGTAATCTGTAGTTGTGGCTAGTACTCATCCAAAACAGACTTGAATTATATGGATGCATTTGCATTCACATAGGAGCCATTATATGCAGGGATCATTCACTGGGGTGGAAGAACACCAAGTCGATGAGTCCATCGATTGAAAGAGCACCAAAACCATATTTCATATTTACCATTCAAAACTGTATTAGATGGGTTGTGTTGTCATTCCTAGAGACAACCTTGAGTTGTGAAAGACCAGTGCCTAGGACATCTTATATAGCAAGGAGCAATATGATATGACAGGGATAATTAGTAAAACAAAGCTCTCATGCTATCTCTTGTAAACAAGAAAATTAATTTGAATGGGACCAAAACTTTCAGAAGCTTGATACAGAGAAAGAAATACTACAGAGGCCAGATGTGAAACCCTAACACGAATGTATCAGAAAATTCGAAGGCATCTTACTGCAAAGAGGGCTGGATTCTAAATACTTCATAAAGATGAATAATTAGAAAGTATCTACTGCATACATAGAAAAAAGAGAATACTCATTGTTACTGAGACAATATTCAGAAACATATATAAGCATGTGGTGGGCTTACGAAATTAAGAATCCACACATGATAATAGCATTTGTAAATAACATCTCACAGCAACTAATATAGCAGAAGTACGGGTGAAGTGAAAATGGAACAACATATCATGCCTAAGCCATATTTAAAGTGCCAGACAGGCTATGGCATAAGTATCAACTAGGATAAATTCATGTCGAAACCAGTGGGCTACTCGCATTCCAGAACATGATACAAGATGAATGGATGTAAATGAAATGAACCGCTAAGCTACAACACATAAGAGAGAATCACACACTGTAAAGCACCAAGACCAGAATCCTCAGTGAATATAGAACTCCTTTTCATTGAGACCCAATGGGCTCTTCACATTCGTATTGAGATTTCAACAACAAGCATGCAAAGATTCTTACACAGCAAAATTCTTCAGAAAATCTGGAACTGCTTTTCTCTTCGGTTCTAGCTTATATAGAAGCCTCAGAAGCATGAGTTGTTGGGTATGTGTTATATTCTTTCCACGATTAGCCCCATGCGCTGTATGTTGCGTCGGGCGTAGTTGGGGGGTCACGAGGGGCGAAGCAGTCCCCACCGTTGGGGTCCAGGGGGCCAAAATTTGTTTTTTGTGCGGACCCACTCATAGGCGGATCCGCCCATGGTTTTGTGCATGGTTTTGCACATGGTTTTGGGGTTCGATGGTTTTCGGCCCCTGGTATTTTTGTAGATCCGGCCAAGGGAACTATGGTTATGTTCTAATCCAGGGTTAATGGATTGGGGTTTATGTATGCTCCGGCATGTATATATATATGTTGTAACACTAAAAGGAATATAATGAAAAATCAAGCTGGTCGTCCCGATTTGGGATCCAAGGGAAAATCTCTGTGTTTATCTGTTTTATTTTTTATGCTCTTGCTATTGTTTATTTTCTGTTATAAGAATCGTGTGTAGATATTTCTGTTCAGGGTTAAAACCTACATTTGGTATCAAAGCTGTTTCAGATTCAAGGGGACGCCTTTCTTGTTGAGGGTTTTTTGCTCGGGCCTGTGGTAGACCCTGTGCAGTGGGAGATCTGCGGGATCGATTCTTGCGGTGA